>JACEEZ010020895.1:0-50000 GCA_016584305.1 Chionoecetes opilio
ATGGTAAATGTTACCTAACTACACTAATTCATAAACTATTGAGTAGAAAGAAAGAGTTTATAAAGTTTTTCTGACTTATTTTGCTGCAACTCAGCTGTACCCTCAGTTTTGGTCGCATTCAATTTTCAGACAGTTTCAAATCTATACGTTCGCTTCCTGTGGTATGTAGACGTAACAATAAGGAAAAGATAGGGGTCAAAATGCTAAGAAAGTCAACTCCACGCAACTGGAAGTGACGGTGAGCATTTGCTCCCATAACAGAGAATGTTTCGGGAGCTATCAGGCTCTCCCCTCACGGTACATTTGAACGTTAACATTCTTAGCCTTTTGACCACCTACCTTTTCCTTATTGGTACGTGCTACATCCACAGGAAGCGGAAAAGTATAAGGATTTTGAACCGTGCTTGAAAATTGAATGCGACAAAACTTATGGAGTTACAGCGAGTTGAAGCAAAATAAGCAAGAAAAATATTTACACTCTTTTACTTCCTTCAATTTTAATATTAGTGTTGTCTTCCTGTAATTTTTTATGCTCATGATATGCGCAATGTATTATGAACACGATGGTAGGTTTTTAGCTTCATAAATATCATCTGTAGCTTGGTTATTCGGGTAGGAGTAAACATTTCAATGCACTGAAAACCTAAAAATTCGCCTACTCCTGTGATAGTCAGTCATGACTTATTTTACCTATTGAGTTATGAATGTATGTTGTTGTTGAACAATCACTGCCTGATTTCACTGATGCAAACGAAATAGGCTATCTTGGTGTAAGAGATGGGTAAAGCCAAGTAAATATGTATTTTTTGAGGACAACACAAGGGTTTTGGGTTTTGCGGCGAGGCAAGTACCACCACCATCGCCACCAAGGAAGCTAGAGAGACACCCTGTGTTCGACATAGATGGCAGCACCGTACGGTTTCAAACTTTACTGTGGAGTCGATTTCCTTGTACTCTAGCTTCCTTGCCTCCTCCGCAGGCCAACTCTAGCTGACCTCCTGGGTGGCTCTCCAGACCCCGGCTTGGCCTTCAAAATTCTCAAACACACCAGGACCTTCCTACACAAATCGGGCCAACTGCACAGGATCTAACCTGCTAACCCATCTGCATACTGCACCTTCGGGGCACTAGAGGCTGTGGCACCACAGCCTGCACGGCCCCTTCAAACCCCCAACAACACAATAAAATTTCTATATCTCCGAAACTATTGATTTGCGACGGAAAGCTCACTGAGAAATGTCTCTTAGAATACAATAAGGTAAACAAAAACCATGCTCCCAATTGTGTAGGAAGTTTGGTCCTATCGTAAAATATACCAGTGTGGGCAAACGCTACCGTAGAAATTGACCGAAATAACTAGTGTACGAACTGACTAAACCCCTTCTGGTCCTAGTTTAAATTAATACCCATAAAAAAAAAGGTATTATTCTAGTGTTCCTGTACAGTAATAGTAGTTCCTAGTCTAGTACCCCCCTCTCCCACAAAACAGGCTTGGGGACCTGGGGCAATGCGGAATATTTGGCTGGGTACAAAATATGCGTCGCAACCACATAGTTTTTGAGTTAGGTGTGTTGTAAAAATTCCCTAGATCTAGGGAAAATTCTTTGGATTTTCTGAGTCCAGAGACGTGTGAACCTGACGATCCTCACAGAATGATGACCGAAGGGTCGAGAACCCCCCATCCCCCGCTAGGAGGTTAGGCTAGATTTATTTAGGTCAGGTTAGATTTGGTTAGGTTAGGTTAGGTTAGATTTGATTAGGTTAGTTTATCGGTGGGTTAAGCCCCCGCTAGGATAGGTTAATTTTGGTTAGACAAATTTCTCTAGATATAAGGCAATGACCCTAGATCTAGGGAATTTTACCCCTACACAACTCTTAAATTACGTATTTCCGACGCATAATTTGTTTGCCCACCGAAAACCCCGCGTTCCCCCAGTCTTGACTTGTTTGGGGAAGTGGGAGAGTCTGGGCAAACACTAGAACTTTACCCAAAAAAATCGCATCTTGAACGTCACAAAAAGTCAATTCGGACAATTTCCTTCCACACCCATCACCAAAATCCCACAAATCCACCAAAATCCCACAACAAAAACATTAATTCCTGATTCCTGAGTCTAGGCGGAAATACTTTGGAACTCATCCTTCCGGCTTTGACTGAAATGAACTACCGCACTGTATTGTATGCTTGTTGTACTTCACATCTGTAAAGGTTCCAGCGTGCGCTCAGCCTTGGTTAACCCACACGGCCGCTATGAAATATGAGGTGCCTCAAAACATTCTAAGTCCAGTTAGGTTAGGTTAGGTTAGGTTAGGTATACTTTGTGGTTAAGGTTAGGTTAGGTTAGATTAAGTATACTTTGTGGTTAAGGTTAGGTTAGGTATACTTTGTGGTTAAGGTTAGGTTAGATTTTTACATATAGTGACTTTGATGATTTTTTTGGGAGCCATAAATCACTTATATTTGCTTCCCTCACCCAAAAACCCCGTATTCCCGCCAGTTCCCCAGGCTTGTTGGCTAGAGGGGGAAGAACAAAAAGATAGGGGTGAAGGACTTCTTCCAAAGTTTTACCAATTTTTCCCTGCCAAATTTTTGTGTTTTTTCTGATGGAGATTTTTTTTTTTTTTTTTTTATTTTCGAAAATTATGTTTTTGCTCAAAATAAAAAATATCTCCATTAGAAAAGCACCTGTTTTAGGCCAGGAAAAACTAGTCGGTGTCTCTGAAAAAGACCACGAAACTCTCCTCCATTATTACCAGGAAGAAAAATTACGTCCACAATAAGTCAATTCGGACAATTTTCTTCCACCCCATCACCAAACTCCCACAAAACCTACACAATCCCACAAAAAAACGATAATTCCCACAGAAAACCACCAAAACACCCTGAAATATGGAGCTACAAACACGTCTTTACATAACCCTTAATAGACCCTTAATTAAAGGTGACACAAGGTTAACTACGCGCTATAAAGGTGTGGGAGTGTATGATAGTACTCACTCGTTAGGTATTGTTGTTGTTGTTTGTTGTTGTTTAAGGCTGCGAGGATCCTTGGGGAACACTATGAGCCTTGGTGAGGTCCTATGATGCGATCACAGGCGCTGTAGTTGACCTGCTTCCTCAGGAAGGCACAGGTGAGGCGGATGACGGCGTGTTGCCGAGAGGGGGGAACACCAGCCGCCGCCAGCAGGGTGGGCAGGTCAAAGGTGTTGACGTTCAGGGCGATGAGTTGGGTGTGTAGCACCACACGGTGGGAGTGGAAGCGCGGACACTGCAGCAGAAAGTGTTCAATAGTCTCCGGAACATTTATGCACCGGGGCAGTAGGGGTCAGGGGACAGACGGAGGCGATGCAAGTGAGCTGTGAGTGTCGTGTGCCCCAGGGGAGGCGGGTGAGAGCGACATCAAGGACACGGGACTTTTTCCTTATCCACGGCTGGGGGGAAGAGTCACTGCGGTAATGGCCCATGAGGTGATGCGGAGGGCATCGCCGAGCGTGTTGTTTCCAGGCGGAGCGGCAGACCCGGGAGATGAGGCGTTGGCCGCGGAGAGCGGCAGAGGTAAGGTGTAGTGTTTTACATCTTTCAAGGCCAGCTGGCAGCAGAATCAGCCACCTCGTTGCTGGGATACCAGCGTGGGAGGGAACCCACGAACTCCCCCGTTGGTAAGGTGGAGAAGGGCCCTCTGGATGGTGTGGGACGAGGGACGTAGAGGATCGTGGATGGCGGGAGAGGAGGAGGTGGAGTGAGGAGAGGGAGTCTGTGTAGACCACAGCCTTGCCCTTGGTGTGCCCGGTGTGGAGGTGTATGATGCCTGGTGGAGGGCATAGAGCTCAGATGTTAAGACATCTGTCTCCGGGGGAAGCCTCCACGTCCTGCAGATGGAGGTGGCAGGATCGTAGATGGCAGCCGCCGTGGAGGGGGGTGAAGGGGAGTGAGAGCCATCTGTGAACAGCTTTATGTGGTGGTGATAGAGCGATCTGTCCATCCGCCTGAACAGAGTCGCCGCCAGAATACTGGTAGAGTGCCGAGGGAGGAGGCCTGGAAGGTGCAGGGTAAACCTGGAGGAGGTGTCCAGCCAGGGTGGGAGGGGAGAGTGTGGGCTGGTGGGTTGTGGTGGTGGTGGTGTGGTAGGCCTAAGATGGTGAGAGCCAGTAGGGCCCTAACCAGAAGGGGTTCCCTGGCACCCGAGACCAAACTGGGGCGTGGTGATCCACACCAGAGCCAGCGTAGAGAGCAGCAAGGGGGTGAGATGGGGGCAGGCCATGAGTTGGTGGTACTGCTGGCATAAAAACCCTTCTGTAGGTGGACAAGGGGAGGATGCCACTTTCGGCATGCAGGGAGAGAACCGGGGAAGATTTCATGGCCCCCATGGAGATTCGAAGCGCGGCATTCTGAAGAGGATCCAGCTTGGTCCATGTAGTACGGGCAGCCGACCCTAAATGCCTGCTGCCGTACATGAGTTTGGGTCTGATGGTGGCAAATGGTAATATTTGGAGAGGAGACTCCCGGTTCGCACCCAACGGACACCGGTAATCCTCTTCATGACATCCAGGCGCTTGTTGCAGGAGGTGCAGAGATATTCCACATGCCCGGCCCAGGAGAGGCGAGGACCCTCCAGCCGCAGCCCCAGGAAGGTGGGGCGTCTGGAGTAAGGGACCGGCTGGCCGCACAGTTGGAGGGCAGGGGGCAGGCCGCTGAGGGTGAAACACTAGGTGTTTGGGCACTGACCTCAGGGCCCAGGTGGTCACCGTCACCGGGGAGATGTGAACCTAGGTGCTGGCCTGCCTAGCCCACCCCTCGGGCGCGCCCTCAGGTTGGGTCGGCGCTGGAGGCAAGTGGGGCGGAGGGCGTGAATGGGCGATAGATGAGGAGTAAGAGGACTTGAGGGATGGGACGGTGGAATGGACGAGGGATAAGAGGACCTGACCGAGGAGGCCGAAGGAAGCCGCCGTGATGGGGACCCCGGTATGCGCGCCGTGAGGACCCCGTTGGACGAGGACCCCCAGGTAAGTCGGAGAGCGATGGCCCGTACGGGCCGCAGATCCGTGCCAGCGTATGGCGATCCCTCTTTGGGGGCGTAACCGAGGCCCTCTCAGAGTCTTCATGCCTCGCGCGGAGGTGTGCACAATAGGACTCAGCTGGCCCAACGAAGTGGCCTATGGGCGAAGCGTGCTCCTTCAGGCTTTGCCCCGGACAGAGGTTAACAGGGGTTTCCCTTTCCATCGGAAGAGCAGTATGGGCCTTGTAGGGAGGAGAGGTGGGGAGGATCTTTAGGGTTGGTGGGCTGTGGGATGTGGACAGGGGCGCCCGGGTGGCGGTAATTTCTGTCCCCAGGTGGCATGTAATGGTAAGAGGCATTCCTGATGGGGAGGGGAGAGTGGGTAGAGGGAAACGTAAGGTTTTTGGTCGTGTCCCGCTGCCTTGCCAGTACGCAGTGTGGACAGGGCCCATCCAGTTCCCGCCGGTGGAGGTGGTTGAGCTCCAGGAAAAAGGGAGGCGATGGAGGTGGGTGGTGAGGAGGGAGGGGAGGAGAGGGGAACCCAATCCTCGGGTTAGTCGCGGCCAGGCCCTGCTTCTCGGGCGATCCAATAGAGGGCTGGGCACCATCCGTCGGGATGGGGGGTCGCCCTTCGCCGCCTATAGAGTGCGGAGTCCAGGTTCTCTTGGTAGGGAGAAGGGGGGAGTGGGCAGGGAAAGCACCGCACCCGCCTCCTCTGGGCCTTGAGGATGACGGGCGCAAGGCGTTGAGACGGCGGTAGTATAGGTGGCGGTAGCTTGTCCCGCCATGTTGAGCTAGCGGGCCAGGCGCCAGGCAAGTGGGCTTCGGTGCCAGTGGCTCCAGGCCACGGGTGTCGTCCGTAGGCCAGTAAAGGGCAGCGTACGCCCGGGTCCCATCTCCAGGACCCCGGGCCCCCAAGGGGTGAATGGCCAGAAGCGTGGAAGGGTGGAGGCTCCTGAACGCCACTCGGAGCATTCCCGCGTGGGAGGCACCCGCAGGTGGTGGGGTTGTCCCAGGTGATCCTGTGGGGAAGGGCAGAAGGAGGTCATCTCCTCATGTAGGCACCAGGGTTATTTTGGAGGTGAAGGCCGGACCTAACCTGTGCCAGACCAGGGGCCCACCGGTGGGGGAGGAGCGGGGAGCAGGCAGCCAGCGGGGGGGAGGAACCACATCCTAAGTTCCTGGGGTCCTGTGGAGGCCGGAGCTCCGGTTGGGGTGGCGTTAAACCCCCATGAGGGAAAGTCCGCGGGAGGAAATGGCATCAATGTTCGAAGGAATGGCTCAAGGGGAGGTGAGGATCACTATCAAAGGGAGGCTGAAGGGGCACGAGGTCGATGCGCCCAGGTTGGCCTGGGAGAGGGAAACTCGGGATGGAGCAACAGGGTCTGTAGCAAGGAGGCGGAGACCGGCTGTTGGCGGATTGCCGGGGGGAGGTGGGAAGGGGCCGATTAAGGGGGGGCGAGGCACTCCCCCACCCAGGTGGTGGCGATTGCGCGTGATTCGCGAGGGTGGCATCCAATAGAATGAGGGTCCTTGGGTAGAGGAGGATGACGGGCGGAGGTTGACAAGGGAATGAGGCGCACAGAGGGGCCTCTGGTTAGGGTGACCTGAGCGAGGAGGAAAAATCCGGGGCCGAGGCGTACTATCCGGGCGAAATGGGAAAGGATATCAGGTGCCACCGGGCCGGGAGCGGGGGAATAGGGGGAGTGGAGCAAGGGTCATGGTGGGCCGCGGCTCCCAAAAGTGGGGCGAACCTGCGCGGTGCTTAGCTCGAGGGGCCCGGCATCGATCGAGCTGCGGCGGAGTTAAGGCGATGTCGGGCGGGACCAGTGTTCCGCATCGAAACGCGCGCCCTGGAGGGAGGTGCTGCCGGTAGGGTCCGCGGAGCATGACGGAGGCAATTTGGGGGATGGCGCGATCCCGGGCGAGATGAGGAACGGATAGGGGTGGCCCGTCAACTGGGAGAGATTGTGGAGGTCTGGGTGGGGGGCCTAGGGGACTGGCAGTGTGGGCCAGGTGCGTGCTATGCGTACAGAGGTCGTCCCCGGATCAGATAGTGTACCCAGGGCTGAGATGGCAGACCGGCCCTGCGTCCCCGCGGAAGTACCGAACCCGGTGCAGGAGTCTCTGCCCATGGGGACCCGTTTGCCCCAGATCCACCAAGGGCCGCGGTTTGGGGGGGGTTTTCCCCCCCGGGCACCGGGAGGGGGGAGAGGAATTTTGCATGGGGTCATGCTGGGTACCCTTGCCCCGCGCGCTTCTATAACCTGGACTATCAACCTGATAAACAGTGGTTGACAGAATTGGGGTCACTGTATGGGGTTTATAGGCAACGTACTTGAAGGATATTATTTGGGGATGTTGATAAAGATTACAACTTGAATGGAGGATTTAACTTAGTCTTCTGACTTCACTATATGATTATAGTTTGACCACTTCTCACTACGGAGAGTACTGAACAAGGGGTATACTTAAGGGAAAAGATAATAAGGTTTAGGTTATGGGGATTTGCTGCCACCAGCCCTGATGAGTATTTCACTATGATTACTCCCGGGCACGTTAGTTTAATATTAATATTAGATTGATCTTGGTAGTCGTGGTTGGTACGAGGGCTTATACCGAAACAAGGCTTGGACTCTCTTGGAAGTGTGGGGAATTATTGTCCTAACTCAGAATAATCACCTGGGTTTTCATAATAACACAAGAACTATATTTGTAAATGATATCCTATTTATTTTGGAAACATGGTAAGTCTCTCACTTGAGATCATCTTCAGCATATAAGGGTTAACACTATACCGAGAAAAATCTACTCGGAAATAAGAAACTTGACTTCACACCCTGACGTAGGAATTTTCCTAAGTTATGAGATAAAGCTCTAATGAGCATAAATCTCCTTCCCTAGAATTACCCTTCAGGGAATTGCCCTACACTAGGTAACATACCACTTAATATTTATAAAGCACACATGGAAGATAGGTATCTAGTAGAGAAAGAAAATGGCGAGACAGTTTGGTATGTGTTTCAGTAAGACCATGTGGCCATTCCAGGAGGTTTCGCGCCAACCTTGAGGAGCGCGGAGAGAACACTCTTAATATCACTTATAAGGATGGGCGGAATATCTATGCCTTAGTGACACTGAACTGTACCTATATATTTATATAGAAATATATAGATGGAATATACTAGGGGAGAAAAACCACCGGAGCCCGGGGCAGATGTCTTACCTTGAGGAGCGCGGAGAGAACACTAACTCGTGCCCTGCGGGCTTTCCGCACCAAGAAAAAAAAAGAACTTGTTTGGAAAGTCTCACCGTGACCTTAAATGAACAACTTATAATCCCGAACCAACTATTTAAGTAATGAAAACTCGCGTATCCCCCGAAGAGGCCGTCCCTAATACAAACTGGCTACTTTGATATAAGAGAATTTAATGTCTTTAATCTAATATTCACGAAGGTTGGTTTTATATGTAATATCGACAATCCGAACACCTATTTCAGAGCGAGGTGGTATTGAAATTGTGTTTAGAACTTTGGTAGGCTTTCATTTTAGCGTGTATCATTATTACACCGCCCATATATGACCATAACCGATAACGATAGGGATTATTTTGAAAGCCATGAGGATTTTAGGAGGGCTCCTAAATCTGAGAAGATGGTTTGGAAAGAAAGAAAAGAATGGAATACGTTAGTTATGACTGATCGCAGAATAATTATCCTACGGATTGTGTCTCGCATACGGCATATCGGGGGGGGAATGGAAGGAAGGAAGAAAAAAGTGACGGGTGAAAACACGAAAGAAGATAGAACAAAATGGCGTCTAGGATGGCCAAATGTTGAGAAAAGATGGCGGAAAGCTAGAAATACGATGAGTCATCCTTAACAAAGAGAAAAAAATTAACTACTGACAAGACATAGCTCGGGAATTTCATAATAATAATTTTCCTACTTTTTCCCGAATAATGGGCATTTACAAAAGGGTGTCGGAGTCGAGCGAGGGGCCTTATCAGGACCTCCGCGAGGGAGAAGGCGCCGTGCCCTCTTGCTGGCGGAGGGAAGGGGAGGACGGGAGGCTTCATCCTCCTGGACATCCATGTCTGGCTCGGTCCCGGTGACGTGTCAGACAGGGCGGCGGCAGACGGAAACACAGACGAGGAGCAGGCTGTACACACTCCCCAGCGATGGGTGGTAGGCCCACAAACGGTAAAGCACAAGGGCTGGCGATGGCAAAAGTCCAGCAGTGCAGAGCAGCTCAAGCGACCCGAAGGGCGAGCTGTTACACTGTGATGAGAGCGGAGCGAGAGCCGGTGAACCTATCACCACGGCTGCCGGGCTGTCACTTCGTTAGGTATTGTGGTGTCTTCGATGATAACTACGTCGTCATCGTCCGAATTGTAACTATTGTAGACGTCCATTTGTTGTGGGTCGGCCATCTTGGTGGCTGTGGGAAGGCGCGAGCACGAGCACGAGTTGTGACTTTCTCTCTCTGTCTGTCTGTCTGTCTGTCACTCTCTCTGTCTCTCTGTCTGTCTGTATGCCTGTCTCTCTCTGTCTGTCTGTCTGTCTGTCTCTCTCTCTCTGTCTGTCGATCCGTCTGTCTGTCTGTCTCTGTCTCTGTCTGTCTATCTGTCTGTCTGTCTGTCTCTCTCTCGATCTGTCTGTCTGTCTGTCTCTCTCTCTGTCTCTCACTCTCTGTCTGTCTGTCTATCTGTTGCTTTCTGTATCTGTCTAGATTTCTGTCGATCTGTCTGTCTGTCTGTCTGTCTGTCTGTCTGTCTGCCCGTCAGGGTGGCAAGGTTAGTAGAGACGTGAGCTCGCAATGTGCAGCGTCCCTGTGCATTCGGTCAGCGGTTCGAATCCGCCTAGTTCGTGCTGACGTGGCGGCGCTTTGTATAGTCAATAACCTTGTAGTTGGTACTACATCCTAGATAGGATGAAAATCTTATCTTGTCTGTCTGTCTGTCTGTCTGTCTGTCTGTCTGTCTGTCTGTCTGTCTGTCTCTCTCTCTCTCTCTCTCTCTCTCTCGCTCTCTCTCTCTCTCTCTGGCTATTTCTTTATTTTTCTTTCTGTGTCTGTCTGTCTGTCTGTCTTTTTCTTTCTGTGTCTGTCTCTCTCTAATTCCTAACACACACTTCCTAATGACAACATGGTCTTATGATTTGTTATGTTAGCCCCAAACAAAGATGAGCTTGGTAAGAAATGAGTTTCTGTTAATACATCCATTTATAAGCTTCGTGCATTTACCTATGTTTACATTTAAAATGTCTACTATTTAGTGGCGTATATGTATACGTGGCTAATTAATTATTAGTTTGGTTAGTTTTATTCCTCCAGTTCTTCTCCATTCACGTCATCACAAAACTGCATAGTGGTTATTCCTCCCTGTTGACGCAATAATAATATTTTGTTTTAGTATGATTTCGAAAATTGGTTTGTATTTGGTTTGTGATGTCTGCAGGAAATGAAATGTGTGTGTATGACTTGGTGTATGCTATGTATAGTATATGATAACACCACCTGACTTTCTCTGAGAGGAGAGGAGATAAATTGACTCGTGACCTGAGAGGGTCGCAGGGTGGGTCATGACCTCCCTTTCTTGAGTATGATAAGGCAGGCCTTATCAGGCGTCGCCTGTGAACACACGGGGGGTGGTGTCGGGCCATCTCGTGTGAAAACGCTTTGCTGCGGCTGGAATGTTTTATAGTAATTAAGACTCATAAAGGAGAACTCTGCAGATGACACTGGATCTCGAGCTGTATCCGCTCGGGGTTTGTAGCCTACTTGCGCAGATAGACGCAGAGTTTGTTTATTTACTGCATTTTTTCTCGGAAATTCTAGGAAAAATTCATATAGTATCACAGCAGCTACAGGACAAACAAGCTGACCTAGGAAAAGCAGTCAAGCTCATTTCATCACTCAGCGAAGATCTAGCTGATATGCAAAACTCCAACTTGATCGAGCAGTAGGCTACTCTGAGAAGGTTACTGAACTCTGTAAGAAATGCTGCATTTCACCTTTTGAATAGAAGTCGGAAAAGAAAACTCGACAACTTGTTTGAATTCATCGTGCTGGAAACAACCGGTCAAAGATATGACTCAAGTCACGTGCAGCACAGCAGCATCTTGTATGAAGTATTAGACTGTTTGATTAGTGAGTTAGACCGTCGTTTTACCAAAGACTCATCTGCGATTTTCTGTGGTATTTCAGCTGTCTGTCCTGGAGGACAGACTTTCTTGTCTGAACAAATTGAAGGCCTGGCTGTGAAACCTACCACCTGACCCAGCTGTACCCATGATTTACACGGCTACAAGCAACCATGCCTCCCGTCAGTTGCCCTGTGACTGGATGCGAGTTTACCACGGAAGACCTGGATGCAGCAATCGTGGTACAACTCCTACAGAGGCACTCCACAGCAGAACACAGCCCCCCCCAAAAAACGGTCAAAGTAGAGAAAGTCATAAAGGCCCACAATATCATCTGGCGGATCAAGGGAGGAAGGGTCTTACTTTTGACCGATGGAAGGAGAGTCTCGGCTACAAAAGTACAGGACAGGAAAAGATATACAACTGCTAGAATGTGTGAAGATGGCTTACGTAGAGACCTGACCAGATCCGCTGTCACAAGTCTGGCAGAGGCAACAGAGGAGTCTGTGCTTGCAGCTATGAAAAAACTCGCTGTCAGAGAAGAAAACGCAATGGTAGCTAGATTCACATTGCATAACATGACACAAGATCACGATGAACCAAAACGTGCCTTCGGAGCTCGTATCAAAGGTCAGGCCAATGTATGTAAGTTCGTGCTACAGTGCCAAAATTTGTAATACTGATGTTCTTTACACAGATGAGATCTTGCGAGATGTGTTAGCCAGGGGTTTTGAATGACATTGAAATACAGCTTGACCTATTGGGGAAACCTAACCAAGAAATGCCCCTGAGGAGATGTTCAAATTATTGAGGCTAAAGAAGTGGCAAGCGCTCTGCTATCACACTTACTCACTCACAAGGCGTAGCCGCCACTCACAGTCTTTATAAAAGGAATAAAACACAAGTCAGTGCCACCCCACCCATACGGGAAAGCAGTCTAGACACAGATTCACCAGGTGGCTGTTCCTACTGTGGTAGAAATGGTCATGGCAAGAAAGCTCCACCCCACGTAAGGAAAAAGGTGTGCCCGGCATTTAATCACACCTGTCGAAGGTGTAACAAGCTACATCACTTTGCAGTTATGTGTCGCAGTATTGTCCAGCGGCTCCAATGCAGCTGCAGCGGATGACGAGGGAAGCGTTTTTCAGGCCCTTTGCAGCATCCCATCCACCACCTCTGAAGACACGGGAAAAACCCCAAGGTACCACTAGCACCCTTATATCCAATGTCAGCCAGGATGGCAAACAAGCTACCCGGGCGTTCATTGACACTGAGCCATCACCTGTATGACCAGATTTCGGACTGCTGGGGACGACAAGCATCACGTGCACAACCAATCATTAAGTTATCCGTGTCTGCATTGGGAGCGGACTACAGAGACCTGGGATTTCCATTGAAGGCCACCACACATACCATGAACCTCCCAGTAATGGCCGACACGGGCTGTCAATGCTGTCTTGCCAGCATGGTGATGATTCGTCGCCTTGGCCTCTACAAAAAAGACCTCATCCCAGTCTCATGAGAATGCAAAGCAGCTAACAACGAAGGTATAAACATCCTTGGTGCAGCAATCCCGCTTCGCTGGAACGGACCGACAAGGGAAACCAATAGAAAAAATAGGGGCAGGTGGTGTATGTCAAAGGATGATTCTAACAGGATTTCCTCAGCCGCGAAGCATGTGTAGCGCTTGGCATGATCACCAACAACTTCCCGACAGTAGGGGAAGTCATGTCATCAACCCTATCCCAGGGCCCCAGGGCTCATCCCAAAAAAGGATCACTTTCCATGCTCCTGCCCCACACCGTTAGTTTCCGCCACCAATGCCAGACACACTGCCCTTTCCACCCACAGCTGATAATGTTCCCAAACTAAAACAGTGGATGATTAACTACTTAGTAGCAGCACATTTAATTTAAAGTGAAACACCAACCACTAAAAAGATGAACCCATGAGATTAATGATCAAAACCAGACGCAGAGCCCACCGCATGCCCCAAGCAATCCCAGTCCCCATTCACTGGCGTGAGAAAGTCAAAGCTGGCCTAGACCAAGGGCGTAAGGCTTCGCGTCATCGAAACCAGTCCCATTGGCGAACCTGTTACTGGTGCCACCGCATGATTGTATGTGCAAAGAAAAATGGTGAACCAAAGACGCACAGTGGATTTCAGGCTCTTAATGCCTATGCAAAAAGGGAAACTCATCACACCCCAAAACCCATTCCATCAAGTACGTTCAGTGCCAGAGCATGAGGGGGAAATCTGTTCTTTATGCCCGGAATGGGTATCACAGTGTCCCTCTACATGCGGGTGACCGACACTACACAACATTTATCACACCTTGGGGACGGTATCGCTACTGTGTGCACCACAAGGATACATTGCATCGGGCGATGGCTTTTTACCAGACGCTATGACCAAATAATCGCAGACTAAAAAGTTATCATACACTACATACACTAAGTGCACAGATGATACTCTAATCTGGTCAGACACCATCGAAAGCAGTTTCTTCCAAGTTTCAGAATGGCCCCAACATGTGCGGTCACCATGGCGTCACACTTAACCCAGAGGAAATTCGTGTTTGCAGAAGGGCACTGTGAGTTTGCAGGGTTCGAAATACCCCTGGACACAGTTCAACCCTGCAGTGCATACCTACGAGCCATACGAGAGTTCCCCACGCCCCGCAACATCACTGACGTACGTGCCTGGTTTGGTGTGGTGAATCAGCTCAGCTATGCATTTAGTATGGCAGATAAAATGTTGCCGTTTCGCGAACTACTCAAACCCTCAACACCCTTCCGATGGGATGAAGGGCCCGGATGCGCTGTTTGAGGAGTCGAAAAGCCGCCATTGTGAGTGACATCAAGGAGGGTGTGGGGATTTTTGACACGAACAAACCGACTTGCTGCAAAAGACTGGTCCAAAGCAGGAATCGGATTTTGGCTCTTCCAGAAACACCGCCACTGCACAGGGCAAGAGCCTTTCTGCTGCAAAAGTGGTTGGAGAACCACCCTCATTGGCAGCCACTTCAGAATCCAGATATGCACCAATAGAGGGGGAAACCCTGGCTGTAGCAGATGCCCTGGACAAAGCCCGATTTTTTGTACTGGGCTGCGAGAGGCTCACCATTGCAATTGACCACAAAAACCCTTTCTAAAAGGGCTTTGGTGATCGATCTCTAGAGGGGCATCCCAACGCACGCCTCCGTAACCCTTTAAAAAAAAAAACATTGAGGTACAGGTTCCAGATGGTCCACATCCCTGGGGTAAAAAAAATATTAGCAGATTCAGTGTCGAGACACCCCAGTGGTTCTCAGGTGCCGGAAAAATTGCAAATCCATCAAAATCACATCACCATTGATTGAACCTTCATTCCTAGCCGGTATACGGGCAGTGGGCACCCGTTATAATAGTGACATTGATGATGGCCTCCACTAGACAGTAGCCTTGCCTTACAATGTGTGGCTATCACATGGGAGAAAGTCCGCGAAGCAACTGCAAGTGACAAAAACATGAAAAGGCTTTTACAACTGATTTAGTAAGGCTTTCCCTCCTTCCGCCATGAGCTACCGGTAAACCTGCACGAATACCACCAGTTTCGTGATGACCTGTACACAGTGGATGGGGTTGTTTTCTACAAGGACTGAGTCGTCATACCCCTTGCCTGCGCAACACAGTACTCCAGGGCTCTACACTCGGCCCACCAAGGAGTCACATCAATGATGTCAAGGGCAGAAAACATCCGTCTTCTGGCCGGGTATCACCCCTGCATCAAAGATGTCCGTTTCGAAATGAAACCATTGCACCAGAATGTCACCCTCCCAGCCCAAGTGCACCCCCAATGTAACCACTGCCCCTCTCTATCCCTTCCAGTGCATATACGCCGACTACTTCCCAAAACCAAGGACGCAGCTACTTAATCATCGTGGACCGCATTCCAACTGGCCCATAATCGAATCTACAAGTGGGGACGAGGGGTTAATCAATGCCTGCGACATACCTTTGTGACCTTTTTGGGAAATTTCCAGATGAGTTGGCAAGCGATGGAGGACCTGAGTTCACTGCAGCATCTACGAAGGCATTCCTCCAAAATTGGGGTGTCCACCATCGCCTCAGTTCCGTTGCCTTTCCCCACTCTAATTGCAGGGCAGAAGTAGGCGTAAAAACTGTCAAGCGTCTTATCACTAGCAATACGGGACCACGTGGTGAACTGAACACGGATGCCTTGCAGCGTGCTATCCTGCAATACCACAACACCTCGGACCCTGAGACAAAGATATCGCCCGCTATGTGCATCTTTGGTCGGCCAATAAAGGACTTCATCCCCATATTGCCTGGGCGATACAGACCTCACCCCACTTGGCGAGAGACATTGGAACAAAGGGAAGAGGCACTCAGAAATCGACACACGAAAATGGCTGAGAGATGCACCGAGCACACAAAACGCCTACCCCCTCTCAAAGTTGGTGACCATGTACGCTTACAGAATCAGACAGGCCTACGCCCAAACCGATGAGACAAGACAGGAGTTGTGGTTGAAGTAAGACAGTTCGACCAATACGTTGTTCGTGTTGATGGTTCGGGACGCGTTACACTCAGAAACAGAAAATTCCTTCGCCTATATGAACCAGTGGTCCCATCAAGACAGCGACTAAGGAACATAGAAGAGGACCTACGTCGTGTGACACCCCGCCCCGGGTCATCACCGTCAACTTTCACTGGTCCACCCAGCACTCCGACGGACAGGATCAATCAGACTCCACAACCCCCACCAGCAGCAAGGGTGACTCCGTCTCCGCATGGTCGCCCTCCAACAACAAGTGTGCCCCTTGGCAACACCCAACCTACATAACAGCAGCTAGACATGCCGCTAACCCCCAGCGATGCCAGTGAAGAAGCACCCGGGCCGGTAGATGTAGATGACCATACTCGGCAGCAATCGTCGACCCCAGCCGAGCCCCAGAGAACCCGCCGTCCCCCCATATGGCATAAGGACTATATTATGTAACTCTTTATCAGTCTTCATTCAGGGCCTAAAGACTTGGGGGAGGTAGAGCATATCGATATAGTACTCCTTATACCGTCTTCTGTTATCCACCGGATAGAGAGCACATTGCGCCACTCAGGGAGTAGCAGTCATAAATAGTATATGGCACAGGTAAAAATGGCACAGGTAAAAATGGCACAGGTAAAAATGGCACAGGTAAAAATGGCACAGGCAAAAATGGCACAGGCAAAAATGGCACAGGTAAAAATGGCACAGGCAAAAATGGCACAGGTAAAAATGGCACAGGCAAAAATGGCACAGGCAAAAATGGCACAGGTAAAAATGGCACAGGCAAAAATGGCACAGGTAAAAATGGCACAGGTAAAATGACACAGGTAAATGGCACAGGTAAAAATGGCACAGGTAAAAATGGCACAATAAAAATGGCACAGGTAAAAATGGCACAGGTAAAAATGGCACAGGTAAAAATGGCACAGGCAAAAATGGCACAAGTGAAAAAATAGGAAAAAAAGGCACAACTACAATAAGTTTATTGAAATATATATATATATATATATATATATATATATATATATATATTATATATATATATATATATATATATATAATATATATATAATATATATATATATATATATATATATATATATATAATATATATATATATATATATATATAATATATATATATATATATATATATATTATATATATATATATATATATATATATATATATATATATATATACATATGTATGTATATATATATATATATATATATATATATATATATATATATATATATATAACTTGAAAATCATGTAGGAACATTGTTCAGACATGAGAACACTGTGTTATATCATTTTTTTAAACAGAATCTTACTAACTAGAATCTTATGTTGTGACCAAGTCCACTTAACCACTGATCAAGGTTTTTCCTTCCTTCTGTGTAGGCTTTGCATAAATTCTTTAGTCTTTGTTGTAGATCAACATATTCTTGCTTTGTTTTCTTCCTGGGTGGTTCACCAACTGTGTCCCTTGCAATCACTGCACTCACAACAGCCTCTTCCTTCTGAATCGTTCTTATAAGTTTCCAGATAGATGGGTGCTGGTATCCAACAAGATGGTAAAATTTGTTGATCCAGCCTTCACATAGGTTGTTGGTTCTGGGACAGTCATTCATGGTAGCTTGATGTACGTTCCAAAGTTATGGTGGAAATCTTGCTGGAATGCGCCGAAGGTTTACTGCTGGAATGCCAGGCTGGGGGTTCCGTCTTCTTCTCTGAACATATGCACCAGAAACATAGGTTTGGTCGAAGTACTCTAGCAGGGGAGCTGCCTCTTCAGGACATTTAGTCTTGAGTAGCCTCATTCCCACTGGAACATCTTCAACTGGTAAAAATGCCAGTGAGTCGATCTGTCCACAGAATTGAGGAAAGTCATCACTCTCTTTGTAGTGGTTGGTCAGGCCAAGGTTTTGTATTTTTCTCCAGGTACTCATGAGTCAGATGGTAGAAGCAGCCTTGTATGCGTGTTTCCGGTCCAAAAACATTGTTGATAGCTTGGATGACCGCCTGCTCGTAGTCAACAATTATGGTTGTTGGGTCTGGGTAGAGCTCAATCTCGTGGCAGTGATCCATGACTGCTTGCAATTGGGTTTCATATGTATCTTGTGTTTTAGTCTGCAGACAAACAAACACAGTAGAAACTGCAGTATTACCAATTGGGACGCGTATTACATAAAGCTGTAGAAATCCTAGTGGAGCCATTGCATAGTTGCCATCCATCAGATATGTATCAGCAGAAGCAAGTAACCGCAGTGATTCATCAGAACCAAACGCAATGATACGGTTTACAGTGTCTGGTCCATTGTCGAAGAACAGGAATGGCTTTGGCTCGGGAGCTGCAGTAGTTGTCCATTCTCCAGTAAGTTTCAGATCCTCAAATCTTTCTGGTACTGATGGATAGAGTTTTCATCTTTGGTTACGCAAAGTTCTCTTTATGATGTCCTCACTTGGAAGTAACGCCTTTCCTTCAGCTGATAAGTCATCCAGGTTATTGCTGTAAATCTGGCTAGGTTTATCTTCTGTTTCTGCTGCTTTTCTCTTCATGTTGGTGATGCATTTTGTAGCTGAGATAGCAGCATAATCAGGAGCGTGGTTGTGGTCATTTTCTGATACAGGATCAGTCATATCAAGGCTGGTGGTCATGGTGCCTTTACAAAAAGATTTTCTCTTAAAACATTTCCATCTGATAGTAGTTGATCTTATAATCTGTTTTGTTACATGTATCCTTGGAAGCAAATCTTCTCTTTTCCTTTATTGCTCACTATGACTTCCATGATAGGGTTGTGGTAGGGCCACTGAGATCGATGGTGTGTACTTGACTGCTACAATAGCTTGTCAATTACTTCATATAAACAATGAGCTAGTGGTGTGTGGCATTTATTTTGTTCAATCTTTATTCAATAGATGGCGTGCGCATCTATTAAAGAATTACTTCATATAAACAATGAGCTACCGTAGATAACAGTGAAGTCGCCACCTGCAGTGAAGTCGCCAGGCGCCAAATATTACGAACTATAGCATCACTACTGATTTTTATGTGCCACTGAAGATGTTACACAGTAGTTTATATCATGACTGTATAATCTACCCTGTTTCAGCGTTGTTTTATGCTTTGTATCTGCAAATATAACTCTTGCGCATTTTGCTTCTCACGTTTTTCTTCGCGCGATGACAGACAGTAAACAATAGCTTTTCGGGCGACAGGACACAAGACTTGCCAGATCTTTCAAACTTGAATAGAATTTATTTTCACGTTGGCAGAGGAATTTTTATATATCCAAGCATCTTCCGCAGCTAATATATATAGAGACTTGTTTTACTTTACCTCTAATTTCCCAGAATTCTCCAGAGTGGCGACTCAACTGTTGGGTTAAAATACTAGCTGGCGACTTTACTGTAGTAGATATAGTGAAGTCGCCACTCGGTTTTATTTTTGTCATTTGTTTATTTATAGCCCTAATATGACACAGATGAAGGCACAAAATGACACAGACTCTCCAGATAGCCCCTTCTAACTTTCCTGAAATCATGGATGAAGAAATGTAAGTATTAACGCCACCACACGTCTGTAAATAACAAAGAAACGTAGAACTGGCGACTTCACTGTTATCTACGGTAGTGGTGTGTGGCATTTATTTGACAAAAGTTCATTCACCATAGTGAATATTTTTTTGTTGTGCCATTTTTACCTGTGCCATTTTTACCGTGCCATTTTTACCGTGCCATTTTTACCGTGCCATTTTTACCTTGCCATTTTTACCGTGCCATTTTTACCGTGCCATTTTTACCGTGCCATTTTTACCGTGCCATTTTTACCGTGCCATTTTTACCGTGCCATTTTTACCGTGCCATTTTTACCTGTGCCATTATTACCTGTGCCATTTTTACCTGTGCCATTTTTACCTGTGCCATTTTTCACCGACATTTTTCATGTTTGCCGTTCACCGACATCAATACACACAGCCGCCCCAGCGCTCCACAGCAGCCACGTCACATAGCCCTTTATTTGTTAAAAAAAACATTAAAAAAGAAAACATACACCCTCAATACCTACCGTAGATAACAGTGAAGTCGCCAGTTCTACGTTTCTTTGTTATTTACAGACGTGTGGTGGCGTTAATACTTACATTTGTATATCCATGATTTCAGGAAAGTTAGAAGGGGCTATCTGGAGAGTCTGTGTCATTTTGTGTCTTCATCTGTGTCATATTAGGGCTATAAATGAACAAATGACAAAAATAAAACCGAGTGGCGACTTCACTATACCTACTACAGTAAAGTCGCCAGCTAGTATTTTAACCTAACAGTTGAGTCGCCACTCTGGGGAATTCAGGGAAATTAGAGGTAAAGTAAAACAAGTCTCTATATATATTAGCTGCGGAAGATGCTTGGATATATAAAAATTCCTCTGCCAACGTGAAAATAAATTCTATTAAAGTTTGAAAGATCTGGCAAGTCTGCGTCCTGTCGCCCGAAAAGCTACTGTTTACTGTCTGTCATCGCGCGAAGAAAAACGTGAGAAGCAAAATGCGCAACAGTTATATTTGCAGATACAAAGCATAAAACAACGCTGAAACAGGGTAGATTATACAATCATGATATAAACTACTGTGTAACATCTTCAGTGGCACATAAAAATCAGTAGAGATGCTATAATTCGTAATATTTGGCGCCTGGCGACTTCACTGCAGGTGGCGACTTCACTGTTATCTACGGTAAGAAGCCTGACCTTCCAAGTCATTTATTTACGGTGATACACAGGCGACAGGTGTGTTGCGAGGCCGTACAGGTGTGTAGTGACAGGTGTGGTGTATATGGTAAGCGAGAAAGGCTAAGAGTGCAGTGTTAGCCCCGAGTGTGGGGTGTGTCTGACCTAAAGAGCGAACGCGTGGGTTCTCGTCCACTATAACGGCGTCAGCCCCGTACCGCCGCGGCCACGGGTACAGCGCGGGCCACAGTGGTCCATAGAAGCTACTCTCGGGGATTACAGGAAGTTTAAATGAATCAAAAACCCTTTGGCCTAATCAAAAAAAACCTTTCTTAATTAGGTATATTAAATTGAAAGTAGTTAGTTTCGTACACTGTTTTTGAGTATGTTCGTACATACCTGGTGTCGTTTCGTAACTCTAGTAGTCAAGTTCAACTCTGCGCTGAGTGTACGAAACGACTATGGTTTCATATAACAAACGAAACAACTTTTGGTAATAATGGACGAGAGTTTCGCGGTCGTTTTCAGAGACACCAACTATTTTTTCTTGCAATAGGTGCTTGTTCTAATGGAGATAGTTTTATTGCCCAAAAAAAAAAATTATAATAATAATGAACCTAACCTAACCTTAAAGGTTTTAATGAAACTTACCAAAACCTTAAAATTTTTCATGAAACCTAACCTAACCTTAAAGGTTTTAATGAAACCTAACCTAACCTTAAGGTTTTAATGAAACCTAACCAAAACCTTAAAGGTTGTAATGAAACCAACCTAACCTTAAAGGTTTTAATAAAACCCTAACCTAACCTTAAAGTTGTGTAACGCGAGAAATTACATTAATAGGGGAAGAGATGAAATAACACATAAGTATCAATAAGCTAACGAGGAATTTTCCTCCACGCCTCATTCTGAATCACGGGTTTAGGCTTATATTTAACCAGTAAAAATTTAGACACGTAGCGAAACGAGGTGAGAACGGGGATCTAGGTTAGGATAATTTTAGAAGCAGCTCGACGTTCATTGAGTTAAGCGCCTGTGGGGAGGTGATATTCTCCCCCTTGGTAAAGGATGTTATGAAATGTTTGTTAACTAGAATGTAGACATGACTTACTGGTGATTCCTTTGTTGACCGGGACTAATAAAGTGTATTACTTAGGGTCCCAAGGTAGGATGCTGTTGGCGGCCCAGGGGGCCCAAGCGCTCACAAATTAGCAGGGGGGGCCCAACCACAACATGTCACAGCCAGCCGTGTGAGGACAAGGAGAAAGAAGGAAATAGAAAAATAAGTGAGAGGGAAACGTTGGAAGTGGGATAGACTACGTATACAGATATTAGGATAACGACGTGAGCATTACATGTGCGTATCGTTAAGGGGTAAAAAGTGCGACTGAAGTACCAGAGATAGTAAACTAGATTAGGATGACGAATGAGCATTACATGTGCGATCGTTAATGTGGTGACGTGCAACCGAAGTTACCAAAGATAGTAAACTATATTAGGATAACGACTTGAGCATTTCGGGGTGCGTATCGCTAGGAGGGAAGGAAGACTTAATATTAAGATAAATTGTGAATTTTAATAATAATTACCAAGTGAGACGTAAAGAGTTAAATATATTATAGTTAGAAATATATTAACGCGTTGTCATTCAGTTTCCAACAGTACCTACATATTTTTTAAAATCTTTTATTTTTCTTCATTCATATATTTTTCCCACTTAATGTGGGTGGTGGCAGCGGAGTAACCAGGAACTCTAGAGTACACTCCCAAGGGGGGCACTACATAATGGTGACAACGGTTAAAATGATCATTTTGACCACTACATAATGGTGACAGCGGTGGGATGGTCATTTTGACCACTACATAATGGTGACAGCGGTTTGGATCCATTCGATGGTTTCCGCTTACCCACGAGCCAACTAACTCCTTGTTAGTTAATTATTTTTGCCAAGTGCCAGTACACAGTGTCATACCATGTATAGAGTAGCGTTAGTAGGACATAGCCAGATCCCTCAGACTGTGGAGGTGGATGAGCCTAACGTAACAGTAGAAGTTTACAGAGCGCCGGGAGGCAAGGCTGGGAACCTCCTTGTAGATGACAGACTCAACGGAGTATTACAGAAAGAATTTGAGTTAGTCATCCTATGGTTAGGCAGTAATGATATTAAAGGCACAGTAAGGTGGAAGCAATAGGGGAAAAATTTATTAGGAAAGTAGTAGAAACATTGCAGGCAACGTGCCGATGTGAGATAAGGATTTGTATGATAGAACATAGGATCATAAACCGACCCATTACGCTAGGAGAGTAGAACAAGAAAATTATGATAAAATAAGCAGGGCAATAAACAATATATTAAATAAAGAACTAACGCAGTATAGGAAATTAAGTTTTAACGCAAACCTATGCACACGGCTTAGCGTAGACGGGTGCATTTCGGTAGGACGAGCAGGGGTTTTTTATATATGAGAAGCTAGTAAAATGTAATAGGACACAACTATCAGGCATGGCGGCAGTGCAGGCGTTAGGAGGGCAGGGTCACCCACCGTAATTAGGACATAAAAATGCGTAAATAAGTGTTGAGGCTTGGAAGACGCCCCCAGCAAGTAAGCAACTTCAGAGGGCTGTCGTGAGTTTAATAGCCACCGTGGAAGCCCAACACTAGTTGAGAAAATCTGGGAAAGATTTTTTTTTTTTTTATTTACGGTAAAGTAATTTTTTTGGGGGATGGAGGATTTAATGGGTTTTACAGTAAAGGATTTGGAGGATTTCTCCAAAAGGAAGAAAATTGGTAGAGAGCTTAAGAAGGAGGAAGGAGTAACACACGAGAGAGTCGAAACCCGTCCCGAAAAATGCGAGCGATTCAAGTGGATGAGTCAGCTAGAACAAGAAGTAGCAAAGACGAAAGAAACGGTTGAGTTATTTTTGAAAATAAGGAGGAGGAGCAGGAAGTTAAGAGACCAATGAGATATTAATAAAACCGAGAGAATACAAATACTGAACCTCGGGGATTTACAAGGTATCGAAGCAGAGGGAAGGTTGACAGTTTTCTTTCCCAGGTAAAAAGTTGTTCAGGGGATTTGGAGGAGAGAAAGAGGATACTTATGACTAGAGTAAGATCCGCAATTAGCCTTATTGATACAGAATGCCCCGTCAGCATGATTTTAGATCATGGAACACCCTAACTTATTGGTTATACGATGAGCTAACAGACAATAATGTCGACAGAACCCTTTAACAGTATTTCGAAGTCCAGTATGACTGGATGGAAGATCCACAAGACTTTGCAAATAAACTAAAATGCAAATACGCCATACTGGAAGCGAAGTCAAAATGCCCAGGAGAAATTCCCCGTGGGGATAAAATCATTAAGAAAAAACTATTGCGAGGATTGCCAAGTCCAGTAAAGAGAAATTAGAACTTTTTATGGATGAAACAAATCCTTCTAAAAAAATTCATAGAGAGAGTTGGGACCGAGAGGGCCATTGCCATCGGAAGAGACACAGACAAAATGTTCGCGAAAACAGCCACGACAGCCGTCAGAAATAACACCCGCTTCCCAGAGTAGTCCCCCCAACAAAACCAGGAACAGTCACAGGAACTGTCGGCTATTCAGCAGAGGTTAGAGAACTGCGTGGCACAGATGGAAGGGATGGAAGGAAATTACAACCCTTGAAAGTATGTAACGACCAGAAGCCGTCGAGTTTAGCTTGGAGAAGGGATTCACAGATGTTTTGTCCCTACTGTAGAATGAACAACCCACTCAGCCGCAGACTGCCCAAAGGAAGACAAATAACAAGGCTTGTTTCGATTGCGGAGAATAGGATGTAGAAGAGGGAACCCAAATTGTCCGGGGAGGACAGGATTTTCCCCGGTGACTAGTTAAACATCAATCCCCAATAATCCCCTTAGCCTTTAATGATCACGTCATGGAAGTTTTATTAGCCCACAGGAAGCGAATATTCCTTATAAAAAGAGTGCAGCTTTAGATTTAAAACTTAAAATAAGAACCCACAGTAACATCCCTAGTTTAACCGGTATAACGGGCAAGGATTTGAGAATCTTAGGTCAAGTAAGAGAAAAAAATACCCTTAGGAATAGATAGAACAATGAAGTGGGGATGTTAGCTGTTCCAGTCAGTATTTATCCACCCAAGCCCTGATAGGGATGAACATAATAGGACTAGAAAAAAATAACTATCAATTACAAACAAAAAAAAAGTCATGGGGGCTAACCTAACTTACCCCTTTAAAATTTTTGTTAAACACCGATACGGTACCATCAGAGCAGTTAAGAGTGAAAAGTGCGAAGAGGGGGTGCATAAATCAAGCTGTCATATAAGGATACAGCAAAGTGTGACCATAAAACCAGAAAGAACTCAATGGTTAGAATTGTCAGTGGACGGGGTTTAAGGGAACCACTCTCTTGGTGGACACAAAAAAAAAGTGCAAAATATAGCACCTGAAGGGCGTCAAGGTTACAAAGAAAACTATCTTTCTACCAATAAAATTAATAACAGTAGTGGACAGCTGGAAGTTACGTCCGGGTACAATTTTAGCTAAATATAGAGAGTAAACTCAGAAGAAATTCAAGAACAGCAAGTTAGGGCCCGAAACACTTTTGTCTCACCACTAGGATGAGTAACGCAATGTTACCCGATAGTGATGGTAGCGAGGGTAATGGTACTCGACCGAAGCGAATACAGGCAATTCTAAAAAAAGGAGACTGGAAACACTTAAGTGAACAGGAGAGGCATCATCTTTTCGCCTTAATAAAAGAGCACCATGAACTTTTTTATTTTCGATGCAGGAGAACTAGGCACCATGAAAACTGAACCCGCTCATATTCAGGTGTTAGATCCAAAACCGTGTAGAGGAGTTACATATAGGTATCCGGAGAAAGCTAAGAACTAATAGCTAAAATGTTGAGAGAAATGGAAGAGAAGGACATAATAGAAAATTCCACAGCTGCGTGGTAGTCCTATAGTACAGGGTTAACAACCCGAAGGGGGAAAAAAGGATGTGTCTAGACTATAGAAAGGTGAACAACATTTAGCCACTGCTATACATCCCCTACCTAAATTGGAGAGTTAGTAGAATCGGTAGCGGGCTATGAATACTATGCCACCCTAGATATGAAAGATGCGTATTATCAATACTGTTAGATGAAAGTAGTAAAGATCTAACAACTTTCAGTGAAGGGATATCCTTTATAAGATTCAAAAGACTCCCTTGGATTAACTTGCAGTGCAGCAATTTTCTCTCGCAAATTAGCCCAGATCTTAACTCCTTTACTGAAAGGAAAATTGGCTTAAAAAATTTTCTGGATGACATAATCCTGATGGCACCCAGTTACGAGAAATTATTGGAAAGGATCGATAAATTATTTGGACATTGACTAGATTTGGAGTCAAATTAAATCTGACCAAATGTAAAATAGGACAAAGAAAAGTTAATTTTCTGGGACACTTAGTGAACAAGGAAGGTTACCAACCCAACCCGACAATATGGCAGCCGTAGATAAAATGAAACCCCCAAATAATGTCAAGGAAACCAGAAGATTTCTAGGTATGGTAGGGGTTTTTATAGGAAGTACATAGAAGGATTCGCTAAGATAGCAGTGCCTATCACTAATTTGACCAAGAAAGATAACCCATTCAAATGGTCAAGGAAAGCCAGCAAGCATTTCAGATATTAAAGGATAAACTGACTAGTGCTCCCATCTTAACTAAGGCCAACATTAATAAACCCTTTGTGTTGGATACCGATGCTAGCCAAACTCACGTAGGAGCAGTACTGATGCAGTATAATGATGAGGGCAAAGCCCAAGTAATCTCTTATTTTTCAAAGAAATTAAACCAGTTGAGACGCGATACTCAGCAACAGATAGGGACCTTAGGAATAGTTTTAGCTTGCAGACAGTTTCACCATTTCCTGTGGGGAACCAAGGGGATCATCAGAAAAAGACCACCAACCGTTAGTATCAGTCTTTAAACAACGAACCAAGTCACCTAGGATGAACAGATGGATCCTAGAGATGAGAGACTATAGGTATCAGATAGAGTATAAAGCAGGGAAAAAGAACACTGTAGCAGACCAACTTAGTAGACCAGTAAAAATCATTCGATGTCAAGTAGAAGAGAGGTGGTTAGGAAAAACTAAAGAAGAAGTCAAGGAAATGCAACGAGAGGACCGTAGATGGAGAAAATGTAGAGTATCTAGAAGGAGGCAGATACCCAGATCTAAATACCCCAGAAATACTTTAGATCAATTTGTAATAGAAGGGGGAATTTTATATTAACTAAACCACAGTTCGATAACAGTATACACTATTTAATTGGTTTTACCTAGTGAACTGAAGCGAGCGGCTTTGGAATTAATTCACAATAAGGAAACGGGTCATTTAGGGCAGAGGAAAAATTAAGTAAAGCAGAAGGCTATTTTTTTTGGCCCAACCTGAAACGGATGTGAGAGAATATGTGAGGAACTGTTTGACATGCCAACAGCATAAGGGTAGTCGTGGACTCCAACAACAATGGCAAGAAATACCATCAGTAAGTAAACCTCTAGAGAGGATAAGCATAGACAAACAGACATGGGAAACGGAAGCCCACGGATCCGCTATGTATTAACCATAATAATCATTATAGTAGGTTTACTACCCTTTTTTAAATTAAGGACTAGGATGACCGACGAAGTATGTAAGAATTTTAGGGAATATGTCAGTTTATTTGGAGCAACCACATTACCTTGTTATTGGATAAATGCTAAGGAGTTTACGTCACAACAATTTAAAGAGTTGTGTGACTCATGTTTAGATACAATTAGGATACCACCCACGCCTTACCATCCACAAGGTAATAGTATCTCAGAAAGGATGCACCGAACAATGAAAACAATTTTCTCAAAAACCCGTGCAAGGGTTATCCTCATAGGTGGCCCAATTATCTCTTAGAAACTCAAAGAGTATTAAATAGTGCAGTGCATGAGACAATGGGTACCCAACCTTTCTATGCTTTTTTTTCCCGATACGGTCCAAGGGTTTATTAGTGTGAAATTACCACAAATTGACTCAGAGGATGAAACAACAGTGGCCACGAAATAATCAAAAGACAAATTTGGAGGAGGTAGAAAATGGCGGAGAAAGCTAATGTGAAAAGGAAAAATGAAAGGTTGGAAAAAGACGAATTGCGTGGGTAAAAGAAAACGTTTTTGAGACGGGCACCAATAGAAAACTTTCATTTAAGTGGTTGGGACCATACAAAGTGGTGGAAGTATTGAGAGAGGGAGGTTCATATGTATTAGAAAATATATTTGAGGCAAAAATGTTTCAGCGCGCGGCCGAGCAAAATTAAACGAAATTAGGGGCAAGATGGCTGGCTGTTGGAACCCGCAGAGATAGTAGTTGTAGAAGAAGAACTTGAGCAAACCCCACCTAGAGAGAGGAGACCAGTGAGGAGATACTTAGAACAATGTTGATGACAGGCGATAAGTGTTAACCTCTAGAGAGAAAGAGATTAACGTTCACCACTTCTCTAGTGAAAGAGAGATGTTGAGGAAGGTCCCCTAACAGACTTGTAGTGGTTTAAACCATTTTATTTTTGCTTTAGAGGTGTACCAGTTTGCACTGAAACACTAAACCCGCTAGGTATCGTAAGACCCGAGGATGTGCTTGGCTCTGAGCTTTGCTCGATGGGTGATAGACGCAGGAGTATGTATGCCTCAAACAGGAGGTGAGCCTTATCCCAAGATACTGAGGGTATGGAGTAATCCAGTCGTGATTTCTCCCTACGCACCTACGCCTAGGGTTAGTGGGGTAAAAATGGAAATTGACCATTCCAGACTAGAGGGACGAGTCCAGTTGCGACTCTATAGGGTTTCGGCCATAACAAATAAGAGAGGAAGTGAGAAGGTTCTCATTTCAAGGTAGTAGAGTCATCACATTTAAAGTGAGTATTCCCCAAAAAATGGTCAAATCTACTCTTGGTGGGGGGAAGTGATAAGTGAGAAGTGAAAAAGTGATAAGTGATAAGTTAAGAATACATACTATCTCATTTTGTTGTAAATTTGTTTGGAAGAATTGGAAAAATGCAGGATGAGAATATTTGTTTGTAAGTGATAGAAGATCCTAAGAAATTTATATGAAATTATGGGGGACGTATATGATAATTTTTTTTTATTTTTTGTTTAAAAATCCGGTAGGATGCTTGATGAAGGACTGGGCATAAGGAATTTTTTTTGGGGGGAAGAAGCTATGTAACGCGAGAAATTACATTAATAGGGGAAGAGATGAAATAACACATAAGTATAATAAGCTAACGAGGAATTTTTCCCCCACGCCTCATTCCTGAATCGCTGGTTAGGCTTATATTTTAAGCCAGTAGTAATTAGACACGTAGCGAAACGAGGTGAGAACGGGGATTTCTAGGTTAGGATAATTTTAGAAGCAGCTCGACGTTCATTGAGTTAAGTCGCCTGTGGGAGGTGATATTCTCGCCCTTGGTAAAGGTATGTATGAAAAGTTTGTTAACTAAGATGTAGACATGACTTACTGGTGATTCCTTTGTTGACCAGGACTAATAAAATGTTTTTACTTAGGGTCCCAAGGTAGGATGCTGTTGGCGGACCAGGGGGCCAAGCGCTCACAAATTAGCAGAGGGGGCAACCACAACATTCACAGCCAGCCGGGGTTTAGGACAAGGAGAAAGAAGGAATAGAAAAAATAAGTGAGAGGGAAACGTTGGAAGTGGGATAGACTACGTATACATTTTTATTAGGATACGACTTGAGGGATTACATGTGCGTATCGGGTTTAAGGGGTAACAGTGCGACTGAAGTTACCAGAGATAGTAAATAGATTAGGATGACGAATTGGAGTATTACATGTGCGTATCGTAATGTGGTGACAGTGTAAAACCCAAGTTACCAAAGATAGTAACTATATTAGGATAACGACTTGAGCATTTCGCGTGCGTATCGCTAGGAAAGGGGAAAGGAAGACTTAAAATTAAGATAACTTGTGAATGTATAATAATTACCAAGTGAGACAGTAAAGAGTTAAAATATTATAGTTAGAAATATATTAAACGCGTTGTCATTCATTTCCAACCAGTACCTACATATTTTCTTAAAACTTTTATTTCTGTTCATTCATATATTTTTTCCCACTTAATGTGGGTGTGGAGCGGAGTAACCAGGACTCTAGAGTACACTCCCAAGGTGGGCACTACATAATGGTGACACGGTGTAGATGATCATTTTGACCACTTTCAGTTGTAATGAAACCTAAACCCAACCTTAAAGGTTTTAATGAAACCTAACCTTAACCTTATAGGTTGTAATGAAACCTAACCAACTTTAACCACAATGTATATATTTTTTTTTTTTTTTTTTTTTTTTTCTTTTTTTTTTTTTTTATTTTTTTTTTGCGCAAAATAAAACTATCTCCATTACAACAAGCACCACTATTAGGAAAACGCTTATGATCATTTGTATCATAACCGCACTCAGGTTGTATGCATTTGGGTCATCAAAACACAGATCACCGTGTAATATTTTTGTTGAGCAGCTCAGTGAAATCTGCTCACTGACAGAAAAGTGTCCACAAACCAGCCAAAGTGCAGTTAACCTAAACCACAATAGGTACATTAATGTGAAGGACAAAAATAGATGTATTATGTTCATGGTATATTACGGTTACTAGAAAGTTATGGGAATGTCTAACGAATATTCTGTTATTCAGTGTGGAACAATGTCTCGCATGGAATAAACTTCATGAACACGACAAATGGTTTGAATACCTATTTAATACCTATTGAATACCTATATTATTGAATACCTATTTATATTCAGAAAGATATGACGTAAAATAGATTTTCACAATTCAGATGGCGGCCATCTTGTATTTCCCCATTTTATGGGTGTCAGAGGGAAAAATGTGCTTGGCCCTATATCTGAGATCAATGAGTATGTCATGATCATCAAATGTGCCAATTTTGGTGTCTTTACCACAAAAGCCACAATCATATCACATAACTGCCTAACTATCTGGTCCAGCCATCACGCAAAACACTATTTATATAAAGATTAAAGCATATATCAACGCTATGCAGGGTTCACAGTGGCCTTGAATATATGTAGAAGCTATATAGTATTCGTGTATTCCTTATTGGTTACGAGTTTCCTTATTAAATCATGTTTTGTATGATGGAAGGAAATATTCTATCAAACATGGCTGACTGTAATTTATTATTTATATTAAAATTCACGGATAAATAACCGATAGGCAGGGTTCAAAATGGCCTTCAATATATGTAGAAGCTATAATATATTAGTTTATCCCTTACTGGTTAAGAGTTTCTACATTAAATCAGGTTTATGTATGCTCGATAAATAATTTTCCTATACAGACATATATGGCTGACATTTCATATTTTCGTTAAGTAACAGGACAGGAACTACCACGTGTAGGTCTCACGGCCTCTTGTAGCTTCCTTATAATCTTAAGAAATGACTTGTTATTGTTAATTCACTGATGTGTCGTGTGTGTGTGTGTGTGTGTGTGTGTGTGTGTGTGTGTGTGTGTGTGTGTGTGTGTGTGTGTGTGTGTATGTGCGTGTGTGTGAAAGAGATTTTTAGCGATGGATAAAATTATTTGACATGTTGGTTTCGACATGACATGAGGTGTAGTGGCTAGCGCGCCTACCTACAAATCTGCGGGCCCAGGGGCCAGATCCAGCAACAAAGCGTAAGTCAAGCGGCGTACGTAAGTATGGTGTAAATGCTACGTACTCCGGCGCAACCCTCGCCCCCCCCCCCCCCCCCCCCCCTGCGCCGAGGCTGTTTGAATAATCCACCGAAGATGGCCTTACGCCGGGCGTAAGGAGGAGTATCCCGGAGTATCTCGACAGAGACAGCTGATTGGCGGGCGAATACAATGACGTCATCCTTGATAATAGCGAATCAGAGCAGTGATTACGAGCGAGCGCGAAGCGCTTGAGAGTCCTCACTGGATACGGGATTTTTCTCACTTAAGCGACCGACCCGACCCGACCCGACCCGCCCACCGTCACGCTTTTCAGGAGCTTATATCTTTGGAACCCCGCTTCCGATTGACAAGCGGTCTTCGCCATCTGATAGCCCCATTCAATCCCTTTTGTGCTTGACATGTTTTGTCTCACGTGAGGGGTCAGCATGGCGCGTGGCGCGTGCCGCGTGAAGGGTGTCAGACAACGTTATCTTGCTATAGCTGAGAAACGGCTGTACCGACTAAGTTGAAATTTGTGTGTGGTTTGAGACCACACACCTAGCAATGTCACACAGGTCAAACTCCGGGTGACGCCGCACGTGCGCACGTGCGGCGGGTTTCTACGGGCTCGCTCGTCCTTCGTCGATTATGGCGTCCTACTGGTTTATATTGTCTATTCAGATCTATCAGCCAATCACAAGGCTTCCACGAGATAAATAGTTTTTACAAACATTACTCAGCTGATTACTCAGCTGGCCTCTGGCTTGACACAACAAATCTATGTGCCCTTTAATAAAGCGATGAGGAAGGGTCTCTGATTGACCAGAAATAAAGAATTTGGTGACAATAAGGCGCAGACATCCTGATTGACTTTTAATAGATCATTCAGGTGCAATAATGGGCCACCAATCCAGATTAACCTAATAATTCAGGGACAATAAGGGGCAGACATCATGGTTGACCATATAATCATATACTTCAAGGGTGTTAAGAGGCAGACATTCTGAGTGACCTAATCGTATCATTCAGGGATAATGAGATCGGTACCTCTGGTACTCTTTTCTACCGAAATTCTCGTCCCGACACAAGCCGGGAACTCTTGCCGACGGTAATGGTTAAGTTAGTAGGATAGTAAGGGAAAGATACCGGTAAAAATGGACGAGGTAAATTAGTGATGCCCCATCACTTAACTAACCTCGGCTAAACTAACCCCCGATATTCAATCCCTGGATTCAGAAACACGGGTAAAAGCTGTTTAAATATATAGATTGGGTTTTTTTTATGTTAATATATAGACTTGTAACTGTCGCTTAATAGGAACTCTCGCCGACGTAAAATATTGGAACATTCTCCGACGGTGGCGAGTATTCCGTTGTGGAAACAATTCCAGGTACCATTAAGGGCTGGCAAACGTGACAAAACTACCATTCAGGGGCAATGAGGGTCAAGTGTCTTGAGTGACCTAACCATAGTACAAGGTCACTGAGGGGCAGGCATCAGAACAAAAGTTTCATTCGCAAAAACGTCCAAATTACGATAGTGAAACAACATTAATCTAGTCGTGGGATGCCAACCTCGACTCGTCCCACAACAATTCCGCTTAGGCCTCCGCTAGTGGTCTAAAAAATCAGTGCTGCCCAATAACGAACTAATACAACAAAAACACCAAAGGCAGTCCTTACCACTGATCTATATAACATGGATCGCGGAAGCCTGGCTCAGCACTGGTTCCAACTGTCCGCCATCTTGCCATAACCAAAACAAAGCCTTGTTTCTGCGGCTCGCGTTGCTGTCTGGTTGTGTTATCGCCTCGTCATGCCAAGCTGTGCTGCTATGTCCTGTACAAATAGACACCACACACACACACACGCAACCACCACACACACACACGCAACCACCACACACACACACACACACACACACACACCCACCACACACCCACACCCACAACACACCCACACCCACACCCACACCCACACCCACACACACCCAGACACCCACACCCACACCCACACCCACACCCACACACACACACACACACACCCACACCCACACCCACTCCCCACCCAGCCCATCCACTCTTAATCCATCTACCCACTCCAGTCATCCACCTACTAGTTAAAAAAAAATATAGGTGGATATGGTATACTTTTTTTTATATAGGTAGATATAGATATAAGTATATTTTTTTATAGTTGTTAACAATTAGTGGGGAACGGAAGCAGACCTGAGTGCGGTTATGATACAAATGATCATAGCGCTTCTTAATAAGCGGTGCTTGTTCTAATGGAGATAGCTTTATTTTGCGAGAAAAAAAAGAAGAAAAAAAAAGTATACCTTGTGGTTTAAAGTTAGGTTAGGTTTCATTAAAACCTATAAGGTTAGGTTAGGTTTCATTAAAACCTTTAAGGTTAGGTTAGGTTTCATTACAACCTATAAGGTTAGGTTAGGTTTCAGTAAAACCTTTAAGGTTAGGTTAGGTTTCATTAAATCCTAGAAGGTTAGAGGCGTTTTCTGCGGGGGATTTTTGGTTGCAACCGGAAAATTTTCGGTTGCAAACGGTCACAACAACAACAACAAATATTTGCGGGTCGGGCCAATCATCTTCCCTGGATGGTTGAACAGGGATCGAAATTTGAGCAACCGAAAATGTTTCGGTTGCATTCAGGATCCCCGCAGAAAACGCCTTAGGTTAGGTTGCATTATTATTATTATTTTTTTTTTTTGGGGGGGTTGCGCAAAATAAAACTATCTCCATTGCAACAAGCACCTATTGGAGGCCAAGAAAAAATAGTTGATGTCTCTGAAAACGACCGCGAAACTCTCGTCCATTATTACCAAAAGTTGTTTCGTAGTCTATATGAAACCAAAGTCGTTTCGTACACTCAGCTCAGAGTTGAACTTGACTACTAAAGTTACAAAACGACACCAGGTATGTACGAAAATACTCAAAATCAGTGTACGAAACTAACTACTTTCAGTTCAATATACCTAATTAAGAAAGGTTTTTTGATTAGGCCAAAGGTTTTTGATTCATTTAAACTTCCTGTAATCCCCGAGAGTAGCTTCTATGGACCACTGTGGCCCGCGCCGTACCCGTGGCCGCGGCGGTATGGGGCTGACGCCGTTATAGTGGACGAGAACTGCGCGTTCGCTCATTAGGTCAGACACACACACACTCGGGGGATAACACTGCACTCTTAGCCTTTCTCGCTTTACCACATACACCACACCTGTCACTACACACCTGTACGGCCTCGCAACACACCTGTCACTACACACCTGTCACTACACACCTGTATGGCCTCGCAACACACCTGTCACTACACACCTGTACGGTCTCGCAAGACACCTGTCACTACACACCTGTACGGCCTCGCAACACACCTATCACTACACACCTGTACGGCCTCGCAACACACCTGTCACTATACACCTGTACGGCCTCGCAAGACACCTCCCAGCAAACACAAAGACGCAGGGCCTCCGGAGACCCTCCGTATGTCTCACCGGCGGCCCAACGGAAGTGTACGACGTAGGGCCGCTGGGAATTTGCTTAGAGGCTCACCGGCGGGCTGCTCCCAGCGGCCCGCCGTAGGGCATATGACCATTTGCCACTGTTATATTAACTGATTGAGGAATATTTATGGTTATACTTTCTAAGTATATTGCAGATATAGTAATGTTTTAAGGGGTGTTGCACAACCCATTAGCCGATTAATAGACTAATGGGCTATTCAACACTTAAAAACATTACTATTATGCAATATGCTTAGAAAATTTAACCAGAAATATTCCTATGTATCCAGTAATACGATGAAAAGGAGATCATAATTGCTACGGACATTGTTTATTTCATAAGTACAAAAACATTTTCGTTATTGGGTTTACATGCTGGTGTACGTGGAACACTGAACAGCCTTGTAGAAGGATATAGGTTGCGGCGAACCACATAACAACATCCACCCGCTTGTGCGTTTTCCCACTAACTGATTTCACTCACTGACACGGCGCTGAGCGTCGTCAGCGCGGTCAAGGAATTCCTAAAAAAACGTGTCGTACTGCAATTATTTATATTATTCAGTCTATTTCGATATAATGAAGGAGCGAAAACATGTTATAACTAGGTTGTCATTATGTTATCGACTGGTTAAGGGTGACAATTTAGGCCTTTTGTGGGTTTTTAACCCTTTATAATGGCTATCGTACGTCTGGCAATTTAGTGCATTGATAGCTGGGAAATTATTTCAAATAATTTTTATATGATACTAGCTACACACACAGACAAACTGATAACCTTTTTCCATGTAAACTCCTTCCTATGTACGTATCTCATCTTTATTTCTATGTATCTCTGGGTGTTCCTGATTAAGCTGGAAATATTTGAAATAAACTGATGTATGGTCATTTCTATAAACTATTATAAAAACTTTTATAACAATTTTTAATAGCTTGAACAGGCTTACTAATAGTGATGGTACTGATATTGAGATACTATGTATATTACTGAGTTAATATATATAATATGAAATGAATATTTTCCACTTACAAATACGTACCAGCGGGCCTCCGGAGGATTGACGTCAAGTTGCCGCTGCTTGTCACTACTGATGTAATACTACATCAAGATAATCATATAACTGTTGTTTCAAAATGTTTGCACATAGAAATATTCAATTCTTGAAATTCTGTATATTAATTTTCAACATAGTAAATTTACCCGTGTGAAAATACACCAGCGGGCCTTTGGAGGTTTGACAGAGGTAAATTTGCCGCCGGCGGCTGCCGTTCGCCGCTCTACGGCCTACGTAGGCCCGCCGGTGATGGTTAGCTGGGCTGTCACTACACACCTGTAACGGCCTAGCAACACATCTGTCACTACACACCTGTACGGCCTCGCAAGACACCTGTCACTACACACCTGTACGGCCTCGCAACACACCTGTTGTCTGTGTATCACCGTAAATAAATGACTTGGAAGGTTCGACGATGCACTAGGTTGGAAGTTTAGTAGTAGTAGTAGGTGTTAATAGTAGTTGTAGGTGGTAATAGTAGTAGTAGGTGGTAATAGTTGTAGTAGTAGTAGGTGTTAATAGTAGTAGTAGGTGGTAATATAGGCTATCACATGCCTGCAGCCAACACCCAGCCACTGCCTGGGCCGACCCATGTATTTGTTTTGGTGATGGCAAGATGGCGGCTGGTGGCTGGTGGCTGACTTCAGTATCTCGGCCACAGCTAGCCCAGATCCGCGATCCATGTTATATAAATTAGTGGTCCTTACGGCCGAGGCGGCCTCCCTACCGAGGCTTGTATCTCCTAAACATTTGTAAGCATACGCCGCTGCCGGCTACCAATAGGCTTATATTTCAATCCTTACCTCGGTGGTAACGTCTATTAGGCATGATAAATGACGTTTTATTTAGATATATGAGATACGCCGGGGCTACGTACACCTCCTCATGAGGTGGTGTAAATCTACACCATAATTTTGGCCCTGTGACGTCACGGAAATGGAGTAAGTACGCTTGCTGGATCCAGACAGGGAGGGCGGTCGCAGACTTGCGCCTAGGCGTAAAGTCTGGCGTTGTGAGGTCATCGATTTGGCGCAGATATTGCTCCTGATCCAAGAAAGTTTTCGCAAGAGGAGTATCTCAGACTTACGTTGACATAAGCCGGCGTATGTGTCTGCTGGATCTGGCCCCAGGTTCGAATCCCGGCCAGGGCAGTCGGCGTGCAGCCCAATCAGCTGTTCATCCTTCCTTTCATGGATGGTGGATAAATGGGTACCTGGGGAAACCTGGGGAAGGTAACTGTGGTAACCCGGGTGTCACACTAGCCCTGTGTCCCGGGGTACCACAGGCTCAATTACGCTTAAGGGCTAATGCCACGGAGATGAGCACCGAGGCCAAGTGTATGCCCCATTTACCTTTTACCTAATATAATCCAATCCCCTACAAGTATTCAAGTATTAGACAGACAGACGCTAGAGAGAGAGAGAGAGAGAGAGAGAGAGAGAGAGAGAGAGAGAGAGAGAGAGAGAGAGAGAGAGAGAGAGAGAGAGAGAGAGAGAGAGAGAGAGAGAGAGAGACATATCATGTAGAGAGAGACAGACACAGAAAGAAAAAGAAAGAAATAGACAGACTGAGAGAGAGACAGACAGACAGAGAGAGAGACAGACAGAGAAGGAGAGCAGACAGAGAGAGAGAGAGACGAGAGAGAGAGAGAGAGAGAGAGAGAGAGAGAGAGAGAGAGAGAGAGAGAGAGAGGAGGGAGAGAGAGAGAGAGAGAGAGAGAGAGAGAGAGAGAGAGAGAGAGAGAAGACAGACAGACAGACAGACAGAAGACGAAGCAGACAGACAGACAGACAGAAGACAGAGAGAGACAGAGAGCAGAGAGAGAGAGAAGACAGAGAGAGACAGAGACAGACGAGAGAGAGAAACGAGAGAAGAAGACGAGACGAGAGAGAGAGCGAGAGAGAGACAGAGAAGACAGACAGACAGAGAGACAGACAGACAGACAGGAGGGAGAGAGAAAGAGAGCAGACAGACAGACAGACGAGAGAGAAGACAGACAGAAGACAGGACAGAAGAGAGATCAGAAGAGAGAGAGAGAGAGAAGAGAGAGAACAGAAGAGAAGACAAGAAGAAGAAGACAGACAGACAGACAGAGAGAGAGACAGACAGACAGACAGAGAGAAAGTCGCAACTCGTGCTCGTGCTCGCGCCTTCCCACAGCCACCAAGATGGCCACCCACAAACAAATGGACGTCGACAATTAGTTACAATTCGGACGATGACGACGTAGTTATCATCGAAGACACCACATACCTAACGAGGAGTACTATCAAGCACATCCCACACCTTTATAGCGCGTAGTTAACCTTGTGTCAACCTTTAATTAAGGGTCATTAAGGGTTAATGTAAAGACGTGTTTGTAGCTCGATATTTCAGGGTGATTTTGCGGGTTCTAGTGGGAATTACAGCGGTTTTTTGTAGAGATTTTGGGGTGTGTTGAATTGGAGCGGGGGGAGGAAGGAAAGAGACCGGAATAGACGAGTTGCAAGAGAGAATTTTATATTTGTTTACATACTTGTTTAACTGTTTAAGTTTAGAGGAATGCCGACAGTCGTGTGAGTCCACCGCTGCTTGTAGTCTTGGAGTCCCGTGAGACAGGTCCACTTGATACAGTTGAGTGGGAGCATCGACGAGGAGGAGCCAGCAGGGAGTCAGAAGTCTGGTAGGTCACTGAGGAACGTCTAGAGCGCGTAGATGAGCAAGCAGAGGGAGAGCGAAGACGCTGTCACTTCCTTAGGTAGAACATTGAATGTCTTGAGTCCAACAGATCAGACTGGCAGCCAAAAGAGATTGATTCGAGGGAAGGCGTGATGGCAGGCGCTCAGACACCGACGCCAGACGCTCGGCATGGACACAGTCAGCACAGGGTGAGGACTACAGACCAATTATACTAAATCTTCAGAAGAAGAAAGAATTAGGGAATTAGAGGTAAAAGGAGGTTTCGCGTCGTTTGAGAGAGACGAACATTTTGTGGGCCGCAATAGAGCATGTAAGGAGTTATATGACGCAAAAAAAAAAGAAAAAAAAAAAATAGAAAAGACAACGTTTTGTTTTGGGGGGTGGTGCGTGCTCGCGGCTTCCAAGCACAAGATGCGACCAACAATGGACGTCGACAGTTAATTGACGATGACGCAAATAAATTCTGCCAATAAAACTACTACCATTAGAAGCACCTGAAGAAAAAATTGTTGGTGTCTCTGAAAACGCCGCGAAACTCGTCCATTATTACCAATTTTTTGGTAAATACAGATGAACACCGAACTCACTTTGGTATTATTTTACGATGGCACCAAACTTGCCTACACAATTGGGAGCATGGTTTTTGTTTACCTTATTGTATTCTAAGAGACATTTTCTCTGAGCTTTCCGTCGCAAATCAATAGTTTCGGAGATATAGAACATTTTAGGTGGGGGGAGGAATATGTCTCCTTGTTTACAAAATGCCTCCCTCTTCCTCTTCTTGTGACCTGCATCGCTTTTGTTTCGGAGTAAGTTTTCCGTGCGCATCCGTGGCTAGGAGGTTAATCTCGGGGTTTGATATTTTATTAAACTTTATTATTGGACCCAGTTAGGAGGTTACAGGTTAGGTAAGGTAAGGTTAGGTTCAGGTTAGGTAAGGTTAGGTTAGGTTAGGTTAGGTAAAGTTATGTTAGTTTTATGAATCGGCCATACAACCTCTCTGAAAACTGACAAATTCACCGAAAAAGTAAACATTTTGAAGAAAAAATCTAAAGGGAAAGAATCACTTTCAAATTTCAAATTTTCGGTCATTTTCGCTGCTTTTCGATAACTTTTATGGTCATCACAACAGGTCAATCGGTGAATTTCGTTTCCCCCACCCAAAAACCCCGTATTCCCGCCAGGTCCCCAAGATCGTAGGGGGGGGGGGGGGTAGAAGCAAACAGAAGCATTTCCCACAGTTTTTATGGTGATTTTCCTGTTAAAAACATCAAAACACGTTGGTATATTATAGTTTTGACCACGAAATGGAGTATTGTCCTATTGTAAACATTGACCCAGCATAGTTCTAATGTGTTTTGGATGAATCTGGTACTCGTCTTTGTACGAAATGGTTGTTTATAGGTGTGAACTACGGTTATAGGGAGTTTCGTACACAACTTGTTTCGTACCCAGGTTTTGTTAGTTGTTTCGTACACTGCTATGAGTTTTTTCGTACATACCTGGTGTCGTTTCGTAACTAGTAGTCAAGTTCAACTCTGAGCTGAGTGTACGAAACGACTATGGTTTCATATAGACTACGAAACATCTTTTTGGTGTACGAATCTACTGGTGTACGAAACAACTTGTGTACGAACTGACTGTTGGTAGTGGTGGTAGTACTGTAGTAGTAATAGTAGTAGTTTATAGAATGGTTATATGAGAGAGAGAGAGAGAGAGAGAGAGAGAGAGAGAGAGAGAGAGAGAGAGAGAGAGAGAGAGAGAGAGAAGTGCCATAAGAGAGCCCCTCTCTCTCACTCCCCCATTATCTGCCCCATTACCCATTATTGGCTGTGCCTGATGTGCAAGGCTTAGCTACACTTGCCTGCATTGAAGGTCACTAGCCACTCACCACTCCACTCCTCCACCCTGTAGAGTGGTGGCGTGAGGCTCCTGTGCTGGCCTTACTCCTTGGCTGCAAACACTGGCTGGGTGTTAGCTGGAGGGTGAAGCAGGAAGCACCCTGCAAGGAAGCACTTGCCTGCTTGTGTGCTGACGGCCACCAATGTTACAGGTGCTGAGGTGAAGAGTCCAGGTCGGCGCCCACGCCAGGACTCCTCCCGGCTTCCCTTGTATTAGGGAATGCTTGGTTCATCCCCGGGGCCTCCACCGGGGTTCCTGCAGGACCAGCTGACGCCTCCCACCACAGGGGTGCTGGCAGAAGTAGTGCTGCAATGGAGGGCGTGAGGACCTACACTTGTGACCATTCTGGCAAAGTGTGCTCCAGCAAGGCTGGCATTACTCAACACGTCCTCACCCATACACGCAAGACAGGGCTGAGGTGTGACCACTGTGGCAAAGTGTTCACTGATAAAGGTGTTCTTAGGAGCCACATGGTCACCCACACTGGTGTGAGAAACTTTGAGTGTCAGGAGTGTAGGAAAACATTTACCGAGAAGAGCCATCTTAACAGACACATGCTCACCCACACTGGTGAGAGAAACTTTGAGTGCCAGGAGTGCAGGAAAACATTTGCCCACAAGGGCAATCTTAACACACACATGCTCACCCACACTGGTGAGAGAAACTTTGAGTGCCAGGAGTGTAGGAAAACATTTACCCACAAGGGCAATCTTAACAGACACATGGTCACCCACACTGGTGAGAGAAACTTTGAGTGCCAGGAGTGTAGGAAAACATTTACCGAGAAGAGCCATCTTAACACCCACATGCTCACCCACACTGGTGAGAGAAACTTTGAGTGTCAGGAGTGCAGGAAAACATTTCCCCACAAGAGCACTCTTAACACACACATCCTCACCCACACTGGTGAGAGAAACTTTGAGTGTCAGGAGTGCAGGAAAACATTTACCCACAAGAGCAGTCTTAACACACACATGCTCACCCACACTGGTGAGAGAAACTTTGAGTGTCAGGAGTGTGGGAAAACATTTGCCCGCAAGAGCACTCTTAACACACACATCCTCACCCACACTGGTGAGAGAAACTTTGAGTGTCAGGAGTGCAGGAAAACATTTACCCACAAGAGCGATCTTAACAGACACATGCTCACCCACACTGGTGAGAGAAACTTTGAGTGTCAGGAGTGCAGGAAAACATTTCCCCACAAGAGCACTCTTAACATACACATCCTCACCCACACTGGTGAGAGAAACTTTGAGTGTCAGGAGTGCAGGAAAGCATTTACCCACAAGAGCAGTCTTAACACACACATGCTCACCCACACTGGTGAGAGAAACTTTGAGTGTCAGGAGTGTGGGAAAACATTTGCCCGCAAGAGCACTCTTAACACACACATCCTCACCCACACTGGTGAGAGAAACTTTAAGTGTCAGGAGTGCAGGAAAACATTTACCCACAAGAGCGATCTTAACAGACACATGCTCACCCACACTGGTGAGAGAAACTTTGAGTGTCAGGAGTGTAGGAAAACATTTACCCAGAAAGGCAGTCTTAACACACACATGCTCACCCACACTGGTGAGAGGAAGTACAAGTGTGATATTTGCGGCAAGTGTTTTCCTACCAAGAGTCGTGTTGCCAGGCATATCCAGACACACCTGTGAGGAGGGAGTGGCTGTGTGTGGGTTGTGCTTGTGGTGGTGGGTGAGGGGCTTGCCAGGCACATACAACGCCACTTGTGAGGTGTTGTTAAGAATATCAATAAAGCCACTTCATGAATAATTGTGTTCAATGTTTTATTTCACAGATTACAGAGGGAAAAATGCGAGAGAGAGAGAGAGAGAGGTGATAATAGGTTCAACATGCATCGCCAATGAACAGACTTAGAAGAGAAATACAGTATTATTATCACTCTTCCTCCTCCTCCTCTTCTTCTTCATTGGCACTTACTCCTCCTCTTCCTCCAGAAAGTAATATTAGTAATGAAAGAATTAATAAAACAATTTCCCATTATAATTATTATTGTTTATATATTTTTGCCACTACAAGTTTGTTTATATTGTTTTATGCTTTCAATGATAAAAAGTCAAGAAAGTAAGAGAGAGAGAGAGAGAGAGAATAATTCAGGCAGATTTAAAACGACCACATAAGCAAAGTATGTACCGCTTATACCGTGCGGTTTTCCCTCGCCGTAGCTCTCACTCGCGTTACCTCTCGTTCCACGTGTGACCTGCCTACCTTCAAGAAGCCTTACCCTACCCTACCTTACCCTATCCTACCTTACCCTACCCTTATAGAAGCAAGAAGACCATTCCTTCAAATTCAGCTGCCCCTGCTACTTCTTCGGATATAATGGATTATCGCATATACCGGATCACCCTCCCCCCAAATTGTCCGTTATAGCGAGGGTTTACTGTGTATGGCATGGAAACAAGACCCTAGTAGTAACATTAAGCTGAAAAAAGTAAATACATAGAATACAGACACACAACTATAGGTCACTGGTTGAGATTCCCAGCCAGAAAAACAATAAAGTGCTTCCCATAAAAGTGTAGTAAGTAGGTTACTGTAGGTAGTAGGTAAGTAAGCAGTAAGTAGTATAGTAAGTATAGGAGTGGGAAAGTCACGTTTTGAGGCAGTAGTGTGGAGACCAAGATCCTAATTGCACTTTTTATTTTACTCGCTTATTTTCTCACTTTCTCAACTTTCTTTAAATTTTCTCACCAATTTCACTATTTTTGTATTCCACTCACCATCTTTTTATCTCACTATCTTTTCATCTCACTATCTTTTTATTCATTATTTTTTTATCTATTTTTTATCTCATCTTTTTTTTCTCTTTTTTTTTACCCCTTACTTTTTATCTTCATATCTTTTTACCTCCTTTTTTTTACTCATTTTATTTTTTTTATCTATCATTTTTTTATCTCATATCTTTTTATCTCACTCTTTTTATCTCTATTTTTTTTATTCATTTTTTATCTCACTATTTTTTTACCCTTATCACATTTAATCTAGGTCAATTAAGCTTTCAGGTCCTATAAAAGTTCGGCTTTTTGGGACCTGGTTTTTATCCTTTTGTAATAGTTCTTGTAAAAACTACATGGCCAAAATAAATTATCATTCAATTTCAATATCAGCTCCTGGCTGATTTTTTAATCTAGGTGAGAATAATGGCAAAAATAAGGCCTCGGTTTTTTTGTTGCTTTGGCCTTCACGCGCTTTTTTTGTCGTCGATTGTGCTGATCTGCCTGCTGTATTGCCCAAACGAACACGGCCTACTTGATCAAATGGAACAATTTCCCAAGCAAATTTTGTCGAAGATGCACATTCCAATAACCATTTAAAAAAAATTGATACCCTGTAAAGTAAAATGGGTTTGATATCCCCTGCAAATTCATTTAGTCCCCGGATGATTAGTGGTATGGTAGTTGTGTTAGTATATTTCATATCCTATCTTTCTTCACTACGAAACTTCCATTTCCTATTTCTTTGGGACATGGTATCTTTTTCCCCAACAGTTTTCTTACATGTAGTTGATAGTTATATATGTAGCAGCAATACCCTCTTTTTATGGCCAATAGGTCCCGGGTGCTGTTTTTCCCTATTTTTCCCTTTTAACCGGCGTCCTGGGCTTGGGGGAGGAAGAGGAAAAAAAAAGAAGAGAAATGTAAGGGGAAACATCAGGGGGGGTTTTGGAGCGGGGGGAGCGGGAGAGGGGGAGAAAGACAGGAGAGGAGGGGGAGCATTAGGGTACCGTAAAATCAGAGGACTTTTCCAGGGGGCTTCCCCTCCCCCCACTCCCCCCTTTGTAAAAAACCCCTCGCCCCTTCTTTGGCAGTCTCCGTATCGTCCTCGCCCCCTGAGCCTAAATTTAGTTTAAAGGTTGGACACTCCGGGAAAAAAAAAAGGTTTGAGTAATTATAAAAGCGATGTGTGTTATTTTCGTCGGGTCATCCTAAAAACTCTAGGTGCATTTCTTAACACACTCATCACACAAAGTATTTCTTTTTTTTTCCCTTTTTTTTTTTTTGTAAAAAATTATGATATATTTTTTTTTCTATTTTTTTGTGTACATGGGGTCTTTTGCCTTTTATTACATACTTTTTTTCATTTTTTTTGAGGTTTAAAATTTTTTTTTTTCCATATTAAAAAAAATAAGGAAATCCTTCTCTTATTTTGTCTAATTTTTAATTCTGATCTTTTTTTTATCTTCTTCCTTTTTTTTTTCCTTCCTTTTTTTCTCCCTCATTTTTTCATAACCAATGCCCCATTTTTATCCCTAGTTCCCCTCACTGCCTTTCCATCATATCCTTTTTCAGTCCTAATTCATTCCCATCATCCTTTCCTTTTTTTTCACTCCCCATTAGTCTTCATCCCAACCCTTCCCCTTTTTCTCCTCGTCTCCTCACCCCCCGTCCTCACCCTTATAAAAAGACTAACCCCCACATCGGAGGTGGACAATGAGCAACAATAAAACGGAGAGGACACTAAGGGGTAAGGACACTAAGGCGAGGGACACTAAGGCGTAGAGGAAAAAAGGCTAAGGCCCCAAAGAGGACACATAAGGCGAGAGGACACATAAGGCGTAGAGGCCATAAGGCTAAGGACACATAAGGGGAGAGGACACATAAGGCGGGAAAGGGCATAGGCGAGGGACAATAAGGCGTAGAGGGGCACATAGGCGGAGAGGAAAAAAAGGCTAGAGGGCACTAAGGCGGAGAGGGCACATTTAAGGGGGGGAAGGAACATAAGGGAGAGGACCATAAGGCGAGAGGACACATAAGGCGTAGAGGGCACATAAAGGGGGGAAATAGGGGGGGACCATAAGGGGTAGAGGACCCTAAGGGAGGGACACATAAGGCGGGAGGAAAAATAAGGCGTAGAGGACCATAAGGGGTAGAGGACCCAAAAACATAAGGCGTAAGGAACATAAAGGGGGAGGACACAAAAGGGGTAGGGCACATAGGCGTAGAGGACACATAAGGGGGAGAGGGAACATAAGGGTAGAGGAACATAATGGAGAGACAAAATAAAGGGGGAGAGGGGCAATAAGGCGTAAGGACACATAAGGTGAGGACACATAAGGCTGGGTAACAAAAACCATAAGGGGGAGAGGACCATAAGGGGTAAGGACACATAATTAGGTGGGGTAGAGGGCCATAAGGGGGGGAGGACACATAAGGCGTAGAGGACACATAAGGCGGGGACACTAAAGGCGAAGGGGCCACAAAGGTGGAGAGGGACACATAAAAACGGAGAGGCACAAAGGGGAGAGGACACATAAGGCGTAAGGGCACAAAGGGGGAAGGGACAATAAGGGGGAGAGGGCCCTAAGGCTTTGGGACCAAAAAGGCGTAGAGGACACATAAAGGGGTAGAGGACACAAAAGGGGGGAGGACACATAAGCGTAGAGGGCAATAAGGCTAAAGGGAACATAAGGCGGAGAGGGCACATAAGGGAGAGGGCAATAGGCGGAGAGGCACAAAGGGGTAGAGCACATAAAGGGGTAGAGGACACAAGGGGAAGGGCACAAAGGCGGGAGGGGGCCATAAAAGGGGGAGAGGACAAAAGGCGTAGAGGAACAAGGCTTTGAGGACCATGGCAGAGGGGCAAAGGCGTAAGGACACTACGGGGTAGAGGACACATAAGGCGTGAGGACATAAGGCGGAAGGACCAAAAGGCGAAAGGGCACATAAGGGTAGAGGACACAAAGGCGAGAGGACACATAAGCGAGAGTAGGGTAAGGAACCCTAGGGGGGGAACAAAGGGGGAAACCATTAAACCTCTGGGGACTCTGGGCACAAACAAGGCAAAAGGCGGGGGATAACAGGGCACTTTTGGGGTAGAACACTGGGGTAGAGGACACTAAAGGGGGAGAAACAACAAAGGACCTGGGTGAGGAAAAAGGGGGAAGGGCCTAAGGGGGAGGGAAAAAAGGCAGGGGCCCATAAGGGTAAGGGTTTGGGTAAGGAACATGGGGAAAAAAAAAGGGGAGAAAAAAAAAAAACAAAGGGGAAAAACAAGGGTTTTAAAATAAGGGTAAACAAAAATAAGGGTAGGGGCCCTAAGCTTAAGGTGGGTAGGGCCCTAACAAGGAAATAAACATAAACCAAAGGCGTAGGGGCAATTTTAAAAATAAAAAAAAAAGGGGGGGGGGGGGGGGCCCCAAATAAAAACCTAATAAAACAAATAAAACCTTCAAGGGGAAAAAGCAAGGGGCCATAAAGGGGAGAAAAAAAAGGGGGGGCCAAAACGGGGGGGAAAACCTCGTAAACCAAAAGGCGTAGGGCCAAAAAGGGGGGAAACCCAAAAAGGCGTTTGGGGCACTAAAGGGGGGAGAGGAAAAACTGGGGCACTAGGGTAGGGACACAAAAGGGTAAAAAATAACAAGGGCAATTTTAAGGGCAAAATTTTATTCCCCGTATAAAAAAAATAAAAGGTTTTTATTCCGGTTTTTTTGTTCAAAATTAAAACCTTTTTCCGGGATTTTTCCCTAGAGCTCTAGGAACCTGGGCCCGAAAAAAATTGGGACGTTTTTTGGGCGCTCACCCTGGGCGGGTACGCTGCGCTTTTAAAAAGGGGGGGAATGGGTGCTTTATTTTTAAGAAAAAAAAAAAAAAAAAGGTAACAGTTTTAAATTTTTCCTTTTTTCACCTGAAAAAGGGGGCCCAAAAAAAAAGGGGGGGGGGGATTTTCCTGAGCGCCTCAAAAACCGAAAAATTTTACACGGTGTCTGTTTTTTTGATAGCAAATGCATAAAAGATTTTTAGTGCTTTATTACAAATATCGCGCTTCCAAATAAGGGATGTTTGTTGTAATGGAGATAGCTTTTTTTTGCAAAGAAAAAAAAAAAAAAAAAAAGAAGTATACTATGTGGTTAAAAGTTAATTTAGGTTTCATTACAACCTATGGTTGGTTGGGTTTCATTATAGCCTTTAAGGTTGGTTTGGTTTTTTTAAAAACCTTTTAAGGTTTAGGAAAGTTTTTCATTAAACCTAAAAGGTTGGGTTTTAGGTTTCTTTTTATTAAAAAAAAAATTGGGGGGGGGGGGGGGGGGCAAAATAAACTCTATTAAACAAGCACCTATTTAGGCCAAAAAAAAAATATTTGGGGGTCTCTGAAAACGAGCGAAAAACTCTCGCCCATTATTACCAAAAATTTTTTTCGTATCTTTTGAAACCTAGCCCCTTTTCGTACACTCAGCGTAAAATTGAACTGACACTAGAGTTACAAATGACCCCAGGTTGTACAAAAATACTCAAAACAGGTACAAAACAAACACTTTCAATTCAGTATCCCTAATTAAAAAAGGTTTTTTTGTTAGGCCAAGGTTTTGATTCTTTAAAAACTTCCTGTAACCCCCGAGGTAGTTTCTAGGGACCACTGTGGCCCGCCCCGGGCCCCGTGGCCGCAGCGGTAGGGGGCTGACGCCGTTAAGTGGACGAGAATACGCGTTCGCTCTTTAGGTCAGACCACCATCGGGGGCTAACACTGCACTCTTAGCCTCTCTCGTTTTCCCATATACACCCCACCTGTCCCTACACCCTGTGGGGCCTGAATACCCTGTCGCCTGTTTTCACCGAAAATAAATGACTTGGGGGTCGGGTTCTTGGTATTAGGGGTTGTTTTCTTTATTAATGTTTTTTTTAACAAAAAAAGGGGCCCTATATTTTTCCATGTAGGATGTGCCGAATAAGTAAATCAGAAATTTTTCCATCTGTCTGTCTAGTCAGCGACATGTTGATGCTTTTGGAGAGTTTTAGAAGAAAAGATCTTGCAATAAATAATTTCACCCACAAATTTTCGGCCCTTTTTATAACAGAAACTTTTTTGCCCCTGAAATGACGGCAAAATACCGAAGAGTTCCCTGTTTTGCTAAACCCAAAACGGCTTTCATTGAGCAAAATCCTAAAAACTGCTACTGAGCAGAAAATGCCCGTGTAATTGCCGCTTAAGAAAGTTCCTGTAAAATTAGATGAAATTCGGAGAATATTTAGGGGGTCGCGACAAACTGAAAAATTTTTCTAATCCTTCAAAAAAAAAAAAAAACTCAAAACTCCCACATTTTTAGAAAAAAACTTAAAAGGAAACCAAACAGATTTTTCATTGTTTCCATTCGAAGCCTTTTTTTGAAGGTCCTCCTTCTTTTCCCGCCCCAAGTTTCTGTGTTGGTGGACTAATGGGGGAAATACTTCCCTGTGGGCTGACTTCAGGGACCCCGGTACCTGGCTGGGCGATCCCCCCGCTCCGCGATCGTTGACCACTCGGAGGCCAGTCCCTTTTCCCGAGCCCCTTAAATCGGCGTCCTCCTCCCCAATGCCGGGTTTTTTTTCCCCGGGAAGCCCTCGTCGCGTCAGTTTCAAAAGAAGCCCGTGTTTCGAAGGACAAAGGACGAGAGGGGGAAGCCCTCGCATTTTTTTTTCCCCCCCAATGCTTGATTCCCTTCTTCGGCGGCTTGCCCAATGCCTTGACCATCTGCTTCTTCTCCTCCACTAAACCCTTGAGTCGAAAAAGGCCCCGTCCCGCGTTTTCCTGGGGAAACGACCACAGGTGGGTCGCGGGCTTTTTCTGCTGCCTTGGCAACGGTTTTGGCGGGGTATGTCTTAAAGATCTCGGGGAGAGAGTCGTTCAACGGATTTTTCACAGAGATCGGTGCCTCATGCCATTGCTTCAGAAACCCGAGCCGAAGGGGGCCATCTTCCCCACTCCGGCCCTTCCCCTCGACCAGTCCGCGACAGGGATTTACATCTGAAGCTTGAGGCAGTAGTGGCCTTGGCCACCCAAACCGGGCTTGATGGAGACTCCAGGAGGGCAGAAGGGTTTTGGGCTGGCCTTCACCACCGAGGAACAGGTAGGGAGGGGGAAAAAGGGTTCTTCATAGTCCCCTGGGATGGTTCTTCGACTCAGAGCTCCCCCGAAGGGCCCAATGCGTCGTCCTTCAGTTTGCGGGGCAGGTCATAGTGGGAAGAACTCTACGAGGTCCCCCATGTTTCCACGTCTCTCTCTGCGGGGAACCCCGAAGGACCATCGCACGGATCTTTTTAAATTCCCAATGTCAGGACCGAGGAAAGCCGAGGTGGTTTCAAAGACTTCTTGAGGATCACCTCGTGGCTGATGGGGGGCAGGCCACCAAAGCAAGTTTCGTCCGATTTTTTGCTCAACCCAAATGCAAGCCCTTTGCACATGCGTTTCAAAAGCCGGGGTGTCGAAACAACGGCGATGTCTGCCCCTGACGCCCCCCTTCGTCCACCTCCTTCAAGACAAACTGCAGCCACGTTTCTCCAGCGAATCCGACTTCCCGGGGCCCCCAAAAAGGAACTGGGCGTCATCTTCCCCTTGAGAGGACGGCGATGCGGCCCTCTGTTCGCCAAGAGCGAGGGAGGGTTTTTTCCGTCCCAATGCAGGCCCCACCCCCTGGGTATCCCCGGGTTTCCGCATTTCCCACGATTTTCTCGGCGGCTTCTCCCCCCCCCGAAATTCGTGCTCGGGGCCCCGTGCTCTTCGAGACCGCCATACTCCCAAGTCCTTCCAAAAATTGAGCGGTAGCTGCGAACTTTGACGTTGCTTGCCGCACCGACAACTTCTCTCGATCCCAAGTTGAAATGAGGTTTAGATCCTTCAGGAGACGAGGGCGACTTTTTGGTTTTTTTCCTCGGTTGGGGATCCCGACCCGGTGT
>JACEEZ010020895.1:55000-119874 GCA_016584305.1 Chionoecetes opilio
GCGAAGACTCTTGAAGCATTTTAGGGCAAACTATGGGGCTCATTGGCGACGCAGCCTTTGAAAACTGCCAGACCGTCCCAGCCACCATCAGCAGGACAGGTGGAACCGGGTGATGGCGGTTTTCGCCTCAAAATCCGATGGATGGGGTTACCCTCCAATGTTCGTCTTGAATCTCATATCATGCACATGCAGAAGGACGTTTCGACGTCAGATTGCTCCTAACTGAATGGGTTGAAGTGCAATGTTTTGTAACTGCAGGGATGCTCCAACATGTAGCAGGATGATGCTATCTGGCTCAGGATGCCAATGACTCTGATTGGCGACTCTGAATTTTAAATTTGTGTGACTGTTATTGTATTAGCATATGTGTCTATAAATGCAGGCCAATTGCCTGAAAATCTTATAGAAGATAAACGGTTTGCAAATGTAAATTTGAAAGATCATACCTGTTATTTGGACAAAAACATGACAGTTCAAGTACCCCCTTGCTTTTGGATATACATCGTATGGTGTTAAAATCAGCTCCATACGTCTTTCCAAACTCTAGTAATGAATAATTAATATAATTGGTGGCCATTTTGAAATCCAAGATGGCCACCAAAGTGCAGATATCCTATGTAACAATTTCCGCCTGCTTATTAGATATCGTATGGTGTTAAAATCCTCTCCGTACGACATTCCTAACTTGCGTTATCGTCAGAATAGATAATGCCAGCGGCGGCCTAAGTCATTTTATGCCTCTTTACATATATTTGTTGTAAACTCGTGGTGGATGATATGTTGTACTTGTTGAGTTATTTTTATAGACAGATAAACGGTGTAGCAAAATGCATAATTTGGAAAATCATACCAGTGTTGTTTCACTAAAAAAAGTACAAGTCTAATAATAAAATATTGAAAAATATATGATTTTTTTTCGATAATTGATTTTTATAATAATTAATCTATAACAAAATGCTTCATATTATTTTTTATTTAGACGGTACACATTGGACGTATATTTAGTCGTCAACCGCACATCGATAGCTAGTATAGAAGTCCAGATACACGTGCAACAATGTACCCCACCAAATGGGCATTTTCGAGCTGGGTGGTTTCAAAGATGGCGTCCATCCGAGCACTAAGCTACCGTTCTCAGATGTCCATTACACCTTTTCTGACACTTGAGACATTGGTCTAATGGAAAATCATAATGAGAATTACTCCCCCCGCCGGAGCATTAGCTACTTTTGGTCTGGCTCAAGGACTATAATCTGAACAAGAATTTCCTTTCGAACGATGTGACATTTCCTCTGTCTTGGCCTGAATTAATTTGCATTAAGATTTACATAGACCGCGACGTCACATCCATCCGTGATCACACACACACACACATATATATATATATACACACACACACACACACACGGCCTCCCTCATCCTTACAACTATTCACTTCCTCTTTGTCCTCGACCAGCTAGCGAGGTATAGGAGTGTGTATTAGGAAAGCCGCCCCTGCTGAACACTGCGGGAAGGATGGAACTCTCATGCCCTTATAGGAAGGTGCTGGCTGGGAGGGGGTGGGGAAGGAGGAGGAGGAATTGGTTGGGCCATAATTTGTGGTGTGGGCGGCTTTGATTGTGGTGATGGTTTGTGATGTCTGTGGCGTATATAGGAAGTGGGATTTGTGCGTCACCTTGTGTGTGTGTATGTGTATGTGTGTGTGTGTGTGTGTGTGTGTGTGTCTGTGTGTGTGCTTGTGTATGTGTGATTGGGGACTGTGAATCATGAACGCAATAATACTTTCCAACTATTACATTATCTTATCTCTCTCACCCAGGAATGGCAGGCAGGCGCGTGATGCTGTTGGGTGTGGCTGTGGCTGTGGTGGGCGTGGGGGCGGGGACCGAGTTTGCAGACTGCACCCACAACAGCCACTGTGACACCAATTCCTGCTGCCGCGTGGGTAAGCTCATCGATGGGTGTTGAATGCATGGGTGTTATTCATCAATCAGGCAACAACAAACCTTTAACACTTGAACCAGACAGCCTAATCAACTCTTTTTTTTGATCAAGTCATTTGTTAACAGTCGTAAAAGCAATATGTAACCTTCTTTCAATCTGAAGAATTTCCTTTTTTGAACAATTTCCTGTACCGCATCAACAAATAAACTGTATCGCTATGGAATGGCTATCCAAACAATATAAGAAAACGAACTTGGGAAGAGCAGCAAACATGAGTGAATGAACTTAGTAGAGAATTTATACCACTGATTCTAAGTATTAGTAGTAAACGTAGTTTTTTTCTTTTTTATATCACTAAGGACTATACTCTGTTTTTTTTAACGAAGCAAAAATCCTGACCCCTTGCTGCTTACTGACTGATATTTGATGCCAGGAGAAGTGAATACTACGCTTCTTCTTAATTTCAGCTGTATTTTATCATAGTTAACCCTATTATCAGGTAAATATAGGCATCATTTTAAGCATGAGGCCTTAAGATAGAATGGAATTTTGGCCTCGTTAAAAATAATAGACTCTAGCCAAGGGCAAAAAAGAAAAAGCAACACAAAGCCCACTTAGTTGCCAGTCCCTATAAAGAAGACAGTAGAGAATATAGAAAGGGGGTGGGCCAATTTAGTTCGGCAGGTGTTGTTTCACTCCTCTCTCTTGAAGAAATTTAGATCGTAGAAAGGTGGACAAATATAAACAGGAAGAGGGGTTTCAGAGGTTAAGCTTAACAGTAGCAACAGGAAGAGGAAGGAAGATAATGATGATAAAAGTCAAATATGAAAACGTTAATTCCCATATTTTAAGCATAGTTTCATTGCTTCCTCCTACTCTTCCATCAGTATCTTTCATTGATAGTGATTTGCCTGTTATCTAAAATATTGCGTGCGAATATCCTATGTGTCTCGTTCTATCATACCCTCATGTCATTACGTCTCCCGTCCCATCCATTTACCTCCCCTCCCATTTTTAGACTGTGCTCCCATCCATTTAGCTCCCGTCCCATCCATTTAGCTCCCGTCCCATCCATTTAGCTCCCGTCCCATCCATTTAGCTCCCGTCCCATCCATTTAGCTCCCGTCCCATCCATTTACCTCCCCTCCCATTTTTAGATTGCTCCCATCCATTTAGCTCCCGTCCCATCCATTTAGCTCCCGTCCCATCCATTTAGCTCCCGTCCCATCCATTTAGCTCCCGTCCCATACATGATCTATAGTACAGCGGTCGGCAACCTCCGGCTCTTTCAAGAGACCTGTGCGGCTCCTGACACCTACTTAAAAATATCCAAATTATCGTTAAAACAATTGAGATAAAATCCTGGCCTAGAAAGCCGCAGTACAATAGTGTAGGTGACCTAGGTCCTGGGTCTCTAGGAAAATATTGGGATGAATTCTTGTACTTATTAACTTGTACTTGTTCGTAATTTCCATTCATAATTTACATTGCGGCTCCATCAGCACTGTTTTTCTGCCAAATTTGAAGAAACTGCATGGCTCTTCTCGAATTCTGGGTTGCCGACCTCTGATCTAGTACTACCCTTTACCTCCCGACCCATCATACTCACATGTCCCGCCCTTTTCTTCTTGGCGTTGCAGGGTTCATGAGGTACAGCATCCCCACCTGTTCCCCGGGAACATAGACGCCTGCAGCCGCCACACCGTACCGCTCCGCACCCCACTAGCCAACGCGTCCGGTGAGTCTCTCTCTCTCCTCCTCTCTCCTCCTCTCATCCCTCTCTCTCTCCTTCTCTCGTCTCTCTCTCTCTCCTCCTCTTCTCTTCTCATCTCTCTCCAATCTCGTCACTAACTCTCTCTCTCTCTCTCTCTCTCTCTCTCTCTCTCTCTCTCTCTCTCTCTTCTCTTCTCTCCTCTCTCTCTCTCTCCTCCTCCTCTCTCTCTTCTCTCTCTCTCTTCTCTCTCTCTCTCTCTCTCTCTCTCTCTCTCTCTCTCGCTCGCTCGCTCTCGCTCTCGCTCTCGCTCTCTCTCTCGATGAAAATTTATTTGGTCGTACATTATGGAAATTCCTTTTACGTAACGTTACACCACTTCGGCCGCTGCATCCGACGTACATTTACCATAAACAGGCTATTAAGCATTATAAAATCAACACTATAGATGAATCGCCATAAACGAGTAGCCTTGCAAGTGGTATGATTTAAGGACCTTCTAAGTCAATTCTAGCGTCCGGCAAACCACCTCCCAGCTTAAGTTTGCAACGTAAAAATATCTAAGACATAATCGTCGCGTATGTGATTTAAAAGACTCCTAAATTTGTAAGGATTGGAAAGGTTTGTGTTTAACCCAGAAAACACGCGTGACCTCCAAAGTCCATCCCTGATTCTAGAACAAGGTCATGATGGAATGTTAGATGAAGAGATTTTGATAAGATTTTTATCCTATCCAGACACTTTGCAAGTACCAACTACAGGGAGGTCCCGTTATACGAGCATTCGGTATACGAGAATCCGATGATACGAGATGTGTAAATTAGGGTCTGTTTTCAATATACGAGATCGAAAATCCAATGATACGACATTCAAACGGGTGAGTAAAATTATCAAGTTCAAAATGTGCGCCCTACCACTCCTGGGCTGGACAAAGGGGGATTTGGTTGACCCCAGTGAGGTCACCCCTAGCAGGCCGTGACCTGAAGGGTAATTAAGCATATGGCGCGGCCTGACATTTAGGGGTAATTAGCAGGTGTGCGGCCCCAACCTTGGGACCGCAGTCAGGTCACCCCTAGCAAGGCGTGACCTGAAGGGTAATTACGTATATGGCGCGGCCTGACCTTTAGGAGTAATTAGCAGGTGTGCGGCCCCAACCTTGGGACCACTACACTACCTTCTCTTGTATCACGCGGCGTCCCCTACATTACAATGTCTTTTTGCTTGTTATGCATGTTTTATGTTTAATTAATGTGCAGCTATGTTATTTTGTGTGCTATTTTCTCTTTCAGAATGCTTTTTCTACAGAATAGGTAGTACAGTGTGGGTAATATAGACGCTGTGTGTTTGTTGTGTTTGCTAGAGTTTATTTTAGCTTGAAAAACACGTCTTTTTTTTTTCTTCTTTTTTTTCGTTTTTGATGGGGTCCTGGAACCAAACCTATATTTTACCATTAGTTATGTGTTTCGTTATACGAGATTTCGCTTTACGAGTATGCCAGGTGGAACCTAACTGCTCGTATCTTCGGGACCTCCCTGTACAAGGTTATTAACTATACAAAGCGCCGCCACGTCAGCACGAACTAGGCGGACTCGAACCGCTGACCGAATGCACAGGGACGCTGCACATTGCGAGCTCACGTCTCTACCAACCTTGCCACCCTGACGGGCAAATAGATGAAGAGAGAGAGAGAGAGAGAGAGAGAGAGAGAGAGAGAGAGAGAGAGAGAGAGAGAGAGAGAGAGAGAGAGCGTCCTCCATTACACCTTGGGTTTTGCATATTGTTAGGAAGTCAACGAGATTATCCGCGGCGCTAGTTATGATGTAACAGCTGTTATTTTTGTTATGTTTTACTTCATAACGATTAGTTAGTGTTCTCTTCTGTTACTTTGTCATGTCATTTAGTGTTGCTTTTCTGACCTCATGACGACTGATTATTAATTTTGTATAGTTGATAGTCAGATAAATTTTTCATTTCTTTATTTCTTTATGAAAATCGTAATTCTGTATTTTTTACTTATCTTATAATGTGACTATTATTGTATTACAGTTCTTATTCTGTAAGTACCGACTACTAGTGTGTGTGTGTGTGTGTGTGTGTGTGTGTGTGTGTGTGTGTGTGTGTGTGTGTGTGTGTGTGTGTGTGTGTGTGTGTGTGTGTGTGTGTGTGTGTGTGTGTGTGTGTGTGTGTGTGTGTGTATGTGCGCGTGTGTGTGTGTGTGTGTGTGTGTGTGTGTGTGTGTGTGTGTGTGTGTGTGTGTGTGTGTGCGTGCGCGTGTGAGTGTGTTCAAGTTCAAACATTTTATTGCCATAACAACAATTACAAACAATAAATATCCATCGTTAACATTTCATGGAAAGGTCTGCTGAGAAAAATTTCGTGTGTGTGTGTGTATGTGTGTGTGTGTATGTGTGCATATGTATCTAACTATAAGTGTCATGATGTCCCCAGGTGGAACTTGAAGAAGCCCACTTTGGTCTGTGTCCGTGTCGGTCTGGTCTGGTCTGCACCTCCGGGACCTGCCAGCTGTCGGGCCCTGACCCCTCCAACCAGGGCCAGATAGCACCTGACCACAGTGCCTCCAAGCACATGTCGAACTATTGTTCCTCGGAGTACTAGTAGTTACCGAAGTCTTCTGTCCAGGTGTTCTGTTATTATTAGGGTTCTGTCTCATGTGTACGATTGCAGGCACTTTTTACCGAAACTCAAGATTCTTTGAAGTAGAGGTTTGCTTGGCTTATCGCCTCACACTGTCTGGCAGGGCGTGTGCTCGTGAGGCGGTCAGGGCATTGCCTCCCGGCCAGTGCTGCAGTGTTAGGGCAGATGACTCGCCCTATTTGATTAACTGTTCTCATGAGGGTGTGTCCTCCTCCCCCTCCCCCTCCTCCCCCTCTCCCTCCCCCTCCTCCTCCGTCTTCTTCATGCTATCGTGATCTCATAAGGGAAGGGAGTTTGCTATTTGAAAGTATGTTACATGTAGGCGTAAGTCCATATCCTGTATTTCCTGCAGTGCCTTATTAAGAGGGGAGAAAGCTGCTTCTTTTTCCGCATTCGTGCCCATAAGACAAACTTGTACCAAAGATTTGTTTAGCTTAATTTAACTTATGTATGTACACGTTCACCTTTAAGATTTTTTTTTTTAGGATCTAGTGTACTATTTGTACTTTTACTCTTAATATTACCTGTAGTACATTGCACATTCGGCACCATAAGACACAACAAACGTGGACTAGAGCCACCCGCTTCTCTTTCTCGGTGGCCATGCACCACCACCATAGAAGAATGGAGCGTCACCTAGCTGAGGCAATTCCTGCAGGCATACAACAGTAGGGATACAGTAAGGCCAAATTGTCTCAATTCTGCGTGTGATAGTGGGTGCGTTTCGTGGGATCACTGCATATATAGTTCAATAATGTACAATGTTCAGATTTTTCTGCTGTAACTATTTTTTTCATGTCAAACATCAACCTATGAAGTTATAAGGAGCTTCGTGATATTTTTTTACGTTTCAATAAAAAATGTTCACCGTATTGATGTTTAAAAGAAATACTAATAAAGGTTTAAATGTAAAATATACAGACTTACATTTATCTAGAATCTAGATAGACTGAAGTATGTCACAAAATCAGTTTGCTACATTTTGATCAACAAGGCTCTGCTTGATAACTAAGTATAATGAATGATAGTTAATGGTGTACTTATCAGCTGTAAGTGATGACGATAAGGATAAGCAATTGAAAATATGCATGTATAAGAAAGTCTGCGAAAAACTCTTAGCTCTCGTAATAAGTGGTCGTGGTGATGGTCAAAGATCCTCATTAGTCTTAGTTTTACCTCATTATTAGTTTTCCTCTGCCCAGTGTATCTATCTGCCGCCATCTTTCTAAGTTTCTACGCAAGGATACTTGTATTATCTTTGTTTCTGCGTGTGTTCGTTTTGTTTGTTATGGATATGGTGCATGCTCGGAGGCAGTGGAAGGTGTAATGCTTTATGAGGCTACTCCACGTCACGTTCCTTTCTTCCTGTAGTGGACAATCACCGTACTTTTGGCCCATCTAAGCCAAGCAGTAAGCACGTGTAGGTGATGTAGCACTGTAGCAGACAGTTTGGAGGAGTCATAATCAGTCATATCAGTAATTTCACCTCAGTCTCACGATGGCCAACGCGGGGGTGGAGGAGGGGTCGTCGATGATTTCGGCCTTCTCAACTGTAATCACGTACTATTATACAGATTAATATCCATTGGTTATGAGATAATGTTAGGTAAGGTTTAGTTTAGAAAATCCCTTTACTGTTACGTGGCATGTACAGTACGTTATGTTATGTGGTTACGTACGTGTAGGCTTACGCGGCTCCAGGAAACACGCACAACAGTTAGCACGACTTGCACGGCCCAGAGACTGATGCACGGTAGTTAGCACGACTTGCACGGCCCAGAGACTGATGCACGATAGTTAGCACGACTTGCACGGCCCAGAGACTGATGCACGGTAGTTAGCACGACTTGCACGGCCCAGAGACTGATGCACGATAGTTAGCACGACTTGCACGGCTTACCTTAGAGACTGATGCACGGTAGTTAGCACAACTTGCACGCCCTACTTTAGAGACTGATGCACGGTAGTTAGCACGACTTGCACGGCCTAGAGACTGATGCACGATAGTTAGCACGACTTGCACGGCCTACCTTAGAGACTGATGCACGGTAGTTAGCACGACTTGCACGGCCTACCTTAGAGACTGATGCACGGTAGTTAGCACGACTTGCACGCCCTACTTTAGAGACTGATGCACGGTAGTTAGCACAACTTGCACGCCCTACTTTAGAGACTGATGCACGGTAGTTAGCACGACTTGCACGGCCTAGAGACTGATGCACGGTAGTTAGCACGACTTGCACGGCCTAGAGACTGATGCACGGTAGTTAGCACGACTTGCACGGCCTACCTTAGAGACTGATGCACGGTAGTTAGCACGACTTGCACGCCCTATTTTAGAGACTGATGCACGGTAGTTAGCACAACTTGCACGCCCTACTTTAGAGACTGATGCACGGTAGTTAGCACGACTTGCACGGCCTAGAGACTGATGCACGGTAGTTAGCACGACTTGCACGGCCTAGAGACTGATGCACGGTAGTTAGCACGACTTGCACGGCCTAGAGACTGATGCACGGTAGTTAGCACGACTTGCACGGCCTAGAGACTGATGCACGGTAGTTAGCACGACTTGCACGCCCTACCTTAGATAACAGTCAAGTCGCCACCTGCAGTCATGTCGCCAGGCGCCATATATTACGAATTATAGCATTACTACTGATTTTTATGTGCCCCTGAAGATGATACACAGTAGTTTATATCATGACTGTATAATCTACTCTGTTTCAGCATTATTTTATGCTTTGTATCTGCGAGTATAGACTATTTCAAATTTTACTACGCGGTTTTTTTTCGGGCGACGACGACAGCGGTACGACACTCAGTAAATAAACACTAGATGGCGACTTGACTGTTGGTAGCCACTTTGTAGATATTTTTGTAATTTGTTCATTTATAGCCCTAATATGACACAGATGAAGACACAAATAATGACACAGACTCTCCAGATAGCCCCTTCTAACTTTCCTGAAATCATGGATGTACAAATGTAAGTATTAATGCCACCACACGTCTGTAAATACCAAAGAAACGTTGAACTGGCGACTTCACTGTTATCTACGGTAGGGGCCTAGAGACTGATTATAGAATCGCCCTACCGTAGATAACAGTGTAGTCGCCAGTTCTACGTTTCTTTGTTATTTACAGACGTGTGGTGGCGTTAATACTTACATTTGTACATCCATGAATTCAGGAAAGTTAGAAGGGTCTATCTGGAAAGTCTGTGTCATTTTGTGTCTTCATCTGTGTCATATTAGGGCTATAAATGAACAAATTACAAAAAATAAAACCGAGTGGCGACCTCACTATACCTACTACAGTAGAGTCGCCAGCTAGTATTTTAACCCAACAGGTGAGTCGCCACTCTGGGGAATTAAGGGAAATTAGAGGTAAAGTAAAACAAGTCTTTATATATATTAGCTGCGGAAGATGCTTGGATATATAAAAATTCCTCTGCCAACGTGAAAATAAATTCTATTCAAGTTTGAAAGATCTGGCAAGTCTTGTGTCCTGTCACCCGAAAAGCTACTGTTTACTGTCTGTCATCGCGCGAAGAAAAACTTGAGAAGCAAAATGTGCAATAGTTATACTTGCAGATACAAAGCATAAAACAACGCTGAAACAGGGTAGATTATACAGCCATGATATAAACTACTGTGTAACATCTTAAGTGGCACATAAAAATCAGTAGTGATGCTATAATTTGTAATATTTGGCGCCTGGCGACTTCACTGTAGGTGGCGACTTCACTGTTATCTACGGTAGAGACTGATTATAGAAACCCCAACACGGTAGTTTGTACGAATTATATGGCCAAGAGAATGATGCACGGCAGTTAGTACTATAGAAGTATATGTATGCCCTGGCCTATGAAGAAAAGGCCACCTGTAACATCAAGATCAAGATCATGCTGGCAGCGTGCTTGAATGAAAAAATGCTTGCAGAATTTATAGATGAGTTGGAGTTAGAAAACCTGAATGAGACTGTGGCAGAGGGTCGCGTGACGTGGAATGCAAGGAACCAAGAGTCTGCAATTGATTATGTGTTGGTGAATGGCAAAATGCGAGTGTTCCTCGAATGTGGATAGATGAAGAGGGAAAATTTGATATTGTGTCTGATCATAATATGCTTGTAGTGGACTGTATAATGTGGAGTACAAGTGAGCCAAAAGTAAGGACGGTGAAGAACAAATGGAGGTTGAGAGATGCAAAATGGGAAGATTTTCAAGTGTGTCTGAGTGAGATGTGGGACAGAGAAAGAGTACAGGAGGTGAATGAGCTACATGAGAGACTAACGGAAAATGTGAGGAGCGCTGCACTTAAAAAAATAGGGTTTATTAGAACATATGGAAGAAAGAGAGTGAATAAACCATGGTGGAATGAGGATATTAGAGAGGCAAGGAAGGAACGAAAAAGGTTAAACAGGCAATGTAGAGAGTTAAAGAAAAGGAGGCAAGAAAGTGAAGAAGCGGAGGATGAATACCAGAATGCATGGACAGAATATGTGAAACAGCAGCGACTAACAAAACGAAAGATAAGAGATGCGAAAGTTATGTGTGACAGGAGTAAGATCCGATCCCTGAAAGAGAAAGGACTTGCAGGTGGGCGTGAGTGGTACAGATTCATGAGAGGGGAAAAGATGGCTGGGAATGAAGATGTGAAAGCCTTGAAAGTAAATGCTGAATGTGTAAGAGATGAGACAAAAATCAAAGCGGTTATAAAAAACTTTTGGGAAGACATAGGAGGCGTGGGTGAAATCTTTGACGTAAGACCAGAATGTATAACGTTGGAAAGAAAAGATGCGGAAGAGTTGAATGAATGGATTAGCAGGGATGAAGTAGAGAAGTGTGTAAGGAGGCAAAATAATGAAAAAGCAGCAGGCCCGGATGAAATACCATATGAGATGTACAAGAATGGGGGTGAGGTGGTGATTGACAGAATGACTGACCTATTTAACCGTGTGTGGGAAGAAGAAAGGGTGCCTAGAAATTGGAATGAATGTAGAGTGACCCTATTGCATAAAGGAGGATACAAGAGTAAGAGTGAATTGAAGAACTATAGACCAATCGCCCTAATGAATACAGTAGGTAAAGTTTTTAGTGCAGTGTTGAAGGAAAGGTTGTGTAAATGGTTGGAGAGAGCTATGGTGTTAGGTGAGGAGCAAAATGGTTTTCGAGTGGATAGGAGGGCAGAGGACAACATTTTGTGGTGAATGAAATAATTGAAAGAAGGAAAGGGAGGAAAGACACTGTACCTTGGGTTCCTAGACATTGAGAAAGCCTATGATAGAGTAAACAGAGAAATGTTATGCAAGGTTTTGGAAAAGGTTGGGTTGAGCCAAAAGATAGTGAACATAGTGAGAAGCATGTATGAAGACACTAGAGCAAAATATAGGCTAGGTAGTATAGAAACAGAATGGGTGAGAGAGGTTTTAGGCAAGGATGCACTCTGTCCCAACCTTGTTTAGTCTGTATACTGAGGAACTGGCAGTAAGGATGAGAAGAATGGATGCAGGAGTGAGAGTAGGAAATGACAAAAATAAGCTTGTTAATGTATGCAGATGATATGGTAGTTATGAGTGAGTCGGCCGAGGAACTCAGAGCCTGTTAGATGTGGTGAATGAGTATGGGAGAGACTTTGGAGTAAAATTTAGCCGTGAGAAAGTAAGGTGATGATAGTAAATATAACAGAGGATGACAGAAACGCTACATGGAGACTGGGAGAAAATGAATAGAACAAACTAGTGAATACAAGTACCTAGGGATGTGCATGAGTTCCAATGGATGTGGAAAAGCAAAGCTGAAAAGATCAGCCAGGCCAATCAGTGGGTTGGTCGACTTGGGAGTGTGGCAAGGATGAGGGCAAGCAAGTATGATGTGTTGAGGGAAGTGTGGAAGAGTGTGGCTGTCCCAAGCATTATGTATGGTATGGAGGTGATTGCATGGAATGAGAGTGAAATAGAGATATTGGAAGTGGGACAAAATAAAGTAGCAAGAATGGCACTGAATGCACCCAGGTATGCAGCGACTGAAGGTTTAAGAGGTGACATGGGATGGAGTACATTTAGGGAGAGACATTCGAAAGCAACACTCAGGTATAAGAATCAGACTGGAACGATGGAGGACACAAGATTGGCACGAAAAGTTTATTTGTGGAGTGAATGTAGTAGTAAATGGGGGAAGCGATGCCAAAAATGTAGAAAGAAGTGGATTGCGATTTTGGTGGATGTATCAACTGATAGGTGGAAGACCGAATGTAATTGAATGGAAGATGTTGAATGGTGATGAAGAAGGCCTTGAGTGGGATGTGAGAAAGTGGAAAACTGAGATCGATAGAGTAGTGAAGTATGTGGGGCTGAGTAAGTGGAAAAATGAGATGGAGCAAAAGAAAACACTAGAATGGTATAAGGAGAAAGAGGCACCAGCGTATGAAAGTGTGTATGATGGAACCCGGGGTGGCGACCTTCTCTTCCAAGCCAGAACACAGTGCTTAGATGTAAATGCAAGGAACTACAGATGGTCCGAGTCAGGCAGCAAAGTGTGCCAGATGTGTGACATGGGTGAGGATGAAACAGTGGAACATGTGATACTAGAATGTGAGAAGTATAGCGGGGAGAGAATGGAAATGATGCGTGTGGTTTCGACTGAAATGGGAGGTGACATGAACGAGGTGGTTGAAAGGACAGGAAGAGAATGGATGTTATTACTGCTGGGACTGTGTGGTGAGACAAGTGGACGGATGATTGAGACAGTGAAAGAGTTTTTGGAAAGAATATGGTATATGAGAAATAGACAATAGACTCTACAGCCCTAAAACAAGAACAAGAACAAGACTACAGGAGCAGCCGGTTTAAAGGCCTGGCCTATGAAGAAAAGGCCACCTGTAACATCAAGATCAAGATCACGTCCTGACGTCGGAACTCTATGCCCTCCGGACTCTTTGAGCTGCCTTGGTGGTGATAAGACGTTTGTGCTCCGGCTCCTCCAACGCAATATCACTGTCAATACCGTTTTCGCTAGCCACGTCACTACACTACGTGGTACTGTGTGCCTGGTTCTGCAGTGTGGTGCCTGTGCATGTCGGTGCCCTGGACCCCTGTTCCCGTGTTTGATGCCGCCACCTGCCGAAGCCGGCTGCTTGCTGGCTGACGTGGACGTCCACATGGACACCGTCTCCTCTGCCTCCAAGAGGTCCCGCTCGCTTTCCCCTTCGTCTGGTGAGACCCTACAGACTGAAAAGTCATGCAAAATTACACGCTCCTTCGCCGCAATCACTGCCTCACCCCCTCCCCGCGTTGCTACACCCACTGCTTCTGCTCCCACTGCTTCTGCTCCTGCTTCCGCCTGCCCTTCTTCTCAGCCTACACGCCTCATCATTATCAGGTCAGCTGAGGGAGTCCGGTCCTTCATTAACCGTGGGAAGGTGTCCAGGGCAGTTTTTGGCTCCATCTTCGCCAAAAAGTTTGTGTCAAGCACTTTGACCATCACTGGGGCGGGCAGGGGTTTAAAGTTTGAGGTGGTCAACCTTGACAACCTTGCCCAGCCCCCAGAGTCTGTCACTAAGCTGGGGGAGTGGTCCGTGAAGTGCTGGGTGGCATCGGAAGACGACCCGACCTATATGTTCGGGAGAATTTTCCCTATCTCTCCCGAACTGACAAACGACGACATTCTGACTGGACTTACAGTGCTTGACGACTCCCCTACCAAAATTTGTTGAGCTAAAAACGGCTCCCGCTCACTTCCGGACGACGGCCCAGACGGAGGCTAACATGGCCATTAGAATAAGTTTGGGGGCCCCCCCCCGGACCGAGTCTCCCTTGTTACACCCGTTTCCGGGTCCGACCCCACACCCTCCCTGTCCTCCGGTGTACCCGCTGCCTCCTTTTTGGCCATGTAATGCCACCTGCAACATAAAGGGTCCGCTGCAGTTTGCACGGTTTCAATGTTGCAAGGGGTTCCCGGTCGGGTTTCTGCCTATATTGTGGTGGTGACCCCCGCCCCCACCAAATAACTTTGCCCCAGCTTACCTCCCAGGCGTGCAGTGCAACAGCTCCACACGAGGCTACCTGCTCTATGTCAGACTGAGCGGAAGCTGAGGGGCATCCACCCTGGGACCTTTCCGCCCAGGGGGCCCCCAGCACAAGAGCTGCCTCCCCTACTCGGCACCTTCCCTGCCTTCTGCTCCCAGGCTGCCCCTGCCAAGCACTGAGCCCCTCGGGTTAACATTGTCCAGATGGCTGCGGGTTGCGTCACCCCCACCCGCCCACCCCTTTCCAGTGGATCCCTCTTCCCCAAAACCCCAAAGACGCCGACAGTCCCCCCGCACCAACGTACCACCCTTAAACGGGCACAGACCCGCCTTCCTGCCGGGAGGGGGCTTATCGGGAGGATAGGGGAGTGTTTTCCATCCCCCTACCCCCCTATCCCTATTTCCCCACCCCGTCCTGTTCCTTCCCTCCCTCCCAGCCTCAGTTCCCGGGCCCAGCCGCCAGCAGCCCAGCAGCCCCTTGCCCCACGGGGTTAGTGCTAGCTACCTTTTGCGCCGCCTCCTCCTTCTCAAGCCCAGCATGCTTTCGGGTTTGCATGGCCAGCCTTCATTAAGGGAATTCACCCATTGCACTTGATTTCTTAATCTCTTTATTTCAGGGTCCTTCTTAAGACTGCCTCATTCGATCCTGCCGGCCTCATTCCTTCTTATGTCACCACGCAGTGAGTCCTTTACCTTCCCCTCCCACTTCATCTTTTGGAACGCCCGATCTCTGTACCGGAAACTTCCAGTCTTTAAAACCACGCTCTCATCATACACTCCTCTAGTTGTTGGCGTCTGTGAGACGTGGCTCCAGACCTTCTCCCCCTCCTTTCCTAACTATGCTTTCCTCAAGGGACAGGGGACCGGCCGGGCGGGAGGCGGCCTGCTTCTGCCTGGTCCACCGTTCCCTCTCTTCTAGCCCTCTCACATCACTCCTTTCCTGGAGGGGGCCCTGGAGCACCTGGGGGTGACTGGTTACCTTTGTACAGGGCCCCTTAAAGATTCTTTTGTTGTCAATCCTGTTTAGATATCACCCTTCAGGATTCCACACTTTTCTCTCGCTTTCCTCCCCAGCTTTAATAATGGGTGACTTTAATGCCCTCATGACCTCTGGGAACCACCCCTCCCCCAGGAGCCGAAGGACCGGGCTAGGGTCGGCCCCTCTCGAGCTTTATGGCGGACAGTGCTTCTTTATCTCCCCTTTTACTCCACTCCCTCCCTACCGGGAAACTGATCCATTTTTCAGGGAACCCCTCCACCTTGGACCTCTGCTGGGCAATGGCCCCTCCTCCTCACCACCTGTCAAAACTGCCATGGGAGCGACCATCTTCCAGTTGTATTTCCTTCCCTTCAGTACCAACCCCCCTCCCCTTCACACAGACCTCGTTGGTCCTTCCCAAGGAACTGGGGCCTCTTTTCAATCAGATTAAAATTCACTTACCCCTCCCTTACCCCCCCTTTCCCATGGGATACAATTCAATACCTCACGGTCACCCTGGTGGACGTGGGGTCCACCCTTTCTTTTTAATCCTTCCCCACCCCCCCGCTCTTTCGGGTCCCCTGTGGTCCCGAAGTGTGCGGCAACCCTTCAGGCCAAACGCCCCCGCCTTTCTGCGTGGCGAAAGAACCCCATTCCCTTTACCCCTAGTCTTTTCCGTTTATTAGAGGCCCGAGCAACGTGTTTTCTTGATGAGAAACGTTCTGCATGGCCTCCTTTTGTGCTTCCCTGTCCTTCTCCTCCTCAGTCTCCCGGCTTGGGTCCTTTTTTTTAGGAAGATGTCCACCCTCAGCCCCCCTTCATTTTCCCCGTTAACTAGTACCGGTGCCCTCCTCATCACCGATGCCGAAAGTCGAGTGCCTTGCCTTCCACATCCACACTACACTCGGCTCTCCAGACCCCGTACCCCACCTGTGGTTCCCCCTTCACACACCGCCCTAAAATTAGCACTGCTATACCCCCCAGTAGCTCTCCTCTGCTTTAACCCCCACTGTCCGCTGGAAGGCGGCGGAAACCGACAACACCCCAACGAGTTTCTTCGCCGCCTCCCAGATGCTCTGGCCCGCCTCCTCCTGGACGTCTTCACGCCAGCTGGCTGTCGGGGACGTTTCCCTTCTGTGTGGCGTCATGCCATCACGATTCCTATTCTTAAGCCTGCAAGGCTCCGTCTGAGGCTTCCTCCTATGGCCCATTACCCCTTCTCTCTAATCTCAGAAAGGTAATAGAAAAAGTATACGGCATAGGTTGACATGGTGGTTGGACACAAACACCTTCTTCCATCAAACATGTTCGGGTTTCGTCCTCCCCGGGGGCACCCTGGATGCCCTGCTCCAGCTGAGCATCACATGCAGGAAGGATTTAACCACAAGCAATTCACACTAATACCTTCATCGACATCAAAGCAGCTTTTGACACCTCCTCCCATAAGGCCATAGTTGAAAACTTGCCCGCCTGGGACTGCATGGCTCCCCTCTCCAAGGGGTTTAAAATCCTTCCTGTCTTCCAGGTCCTTCTCTCTGGTGATCGGGAACACACCCATTCCGGGTCTTACCCGGTCCCAGAGGCGTCCACAGGGTTCTCCCCTCAGTCCTATCCTCTTTAACATCTTGCTTTCAGACTTTCCCTGCTTTCCAAGCACACATGCACTCATCTATGCTGATGACATCTCTCTCATTTGCTCTGCTCCCACTATCCAGGAGGCTCAAGACCATCTTCACGTGGGCTTGATGCCGTCCACTTTTGGGACCACCCCGTTGGGGCCTGACGGTGAGTGCCCAGAAGTCTAGCCTTCTGTGCTTCACCCGCAGGCGTATTCCCAACACCCCCGACGGTCGCCATTAATGGGTCCCCCATTTCATTCAAACCCACCAAAAATTCCTTGGTTTGCTGTTGGATGGCCCCGCCTAACCTGGGGCCGGGCCACATACAGAAACCTTGGTGACCTAGTGCCTCAAGAGGCTAAACTTAACGAAGTCCCTTGCAGGGGTCAAGTGGGGTGCGGACAGGAGTACCCTCCTCCACTTTTATTGTTCTTATGTCCGGAGCCGATTAGACTACGGGTGCGAGGTTTATGGAGCGGCCTCACCTACCCTCCTCCACAAGTTGATGTATTCAGAATTCAGCCCTTGTATAGCTTTAGGGGCCTTCAGGGCCTCCCCAGTCCAAAAGCCCTTCAGGCGGAATCCTCCCCCTCCTCCCTGTCACACCGACGCTCCACCCTCCTGGTCCCCCTACACCCCAAAATTGCCTCCCCCCCCCCCCAGCTGCCATGCCCTCCACTCCCTCCTCCTCCGACACGGTAGGGAACCACTTCATGGCCCCCTGCCGTATCAAGCCCACCAAACCCCTTTTGTAGAGCGAGCCCTCGCCTTCTTTGCTTCTATCCGGGTGACTCCCCCCTTCTTTCGCACTCTGGGGAAGACCTCTACCCTGGGCCCTTGGTTTCCTCTCTCTTCTCTAATTTCTCTGTCCCTTCACACCTACACCATGGTCCAAGGCTGCCTGTCCAGTGCAGGGCAGGTACCTTTTTTACTCCCTCCTACACACCCGCTACAGAAACTCCCTCCACATTTTTCACCGACGGCTCCCGTCTGCCAGCCCCTCCATCCGTCGGTGCGGCCATGTTTCTCCCCGGGCCCGGTCACTTGCCAACCGCCTGGAGGTTGCCACCCACTCCTCCATCCTCACGGCGAACTTTTTGCCATCAGGGAGGGCATCAAATATGCCACCACCGTGCCCCCCTCCTGTGCTGTAACCATCTTCACTGACTCCCTCACAGCCCTCCAACTTCTCCGACATCACCGCCCCCCCACACTCCCATGCCCTTTTTTTTTCACATCCACCACCTCTTGCTTCACTTTTCCTCCTCTGGCCATATCATTTCCCCCTTCAGTGGGTGCCCTCCCACATTGGTGTCAGGGGCAACCTGTGGCCGACAGGGCGGCAGCGGAGCACACTCCCACCCCTCTCCCATAGACATGACCACAGACCTGACTGATTCACTGACTAACCTTAGGACATCATGCAACCGACACTGGGACACAGAGCTGACTGACGCCTTACAGTACACTTCACTTGGACGAATACGACATGACACACGACACCACTGGTGGACCCACTCCCCCAGCCGTGCCCTGGACACCGCAGTCACCAGACTAAGGATTGGCCACACCCGCTCAACGCCGCCTACACAACTGGGCATGACTGATTACCCTCACTGCCCCTGGTGCCCCACATAAACCCGGACACAAACCTGAACCCTCCTGCAATGTCCTCGTCACCACTCCCACCGCACGGCACTCCTCCAATCTCTATCCCCACTCCTCCTCCGCAGGCCAACTCTAGCTGACCTCCTGGGTGGCTCTCCAGACCCCGGCTTGGCCTTCAAAATTATCAAGCACACCAGGACCTTCCTACACAAGTCTGGCCAACTGCACAGGATCTAACCTGCTAACCCATCTGCATACTGCACCTTCGGGGCACTAGAGGCTGTGGCACCACAGCCTACACGGCCCCTACAAACCCCTAACAACAACAAGATGGCCGACCCACAACAAATGGAAGTCGACAATAGTTACAATTCGGACGATGACGACGTAGTTATCATCGAACCACACAATACCTAACCCATGATACTATCATCACTCCCACACCCTTTATAGCGCGTATTTAACCTTGTGTCACCTTTCATTAAGGGTCTATTAAGGGTTATGTAAAGACGTGTTTGTAGCTCCAGATTTCAGGGTGTTTTGGTGAGTTTCTGTGGGAATAAAAAAAAAAATTGTGGGATTTTTGTGGTTTTGTGGGATTTTGCTGATGGGGGTGAAATTGTCCGAATTGACTTTTTGTGACGTTATTTTTTTTTCTTTGTGTTAATTTTTTTATTATTTTTACACTAGACCAAGGGAGGGTCGGGGAAATTCTAGTGTTTGCCATACTCTCCCTTCCCCCAAACAACTTGGGGACCTGGGGGGAAAGCGGGTTTTTGGGTGGGGAGCAAATAATGCGTCGGAAACACGTAATTTTGGAGTTTATTTATACCCTAGTTCTAGGGTAATTTCTCAAGATCTAGGGTAATTTCTCAAGATCTAGGGTAATTTCTCAAGATCTAGGGTAATTTCTCAAGATCTAGGGTAATTTCTCAAGATATAGGGTAATTTCTCAAGATTAGGGTAATTTGCTATAGTTTCACCTAACCAACGATTTTCTGTTGCGCCTTATGTTTTTCTGGTGTGTTTTTATGTGTTTTGAATGAATCTGCCAACCGTTTATGTTGCAATTTTTTTTCTATTAGGTAGTAGATAGGTTAGTTTTTGTTTTTTGTTTTTTTAGTTAGGTAAAGGTTAGGTTAGGTTAGGTTAGGTTAGGTATGGGTTAGGTTAGGTTAGGTTAGGTTAGGTTTAGGTTAATTTTCTTGGGTTCTTTTGGCCATTTTTGCAAAAAATAAATAAACATTGCCACATAAACGGTCGGCAGATTCATTCAAAACACATAAAAACACACCAGAAAAACATAAGGCGCATCAGAAAATCGCTGGTTGGGTGAAACTATAATTGACCGTAAAGTCGCCAGGACTAAGTTTTTTTTTCGCTGTCAAATGGGGTGGTGGCGTTAATACTTACATTTCTACTCTGATTTCAGGAAAGTAAAGGGGGTATCTGGAGAGTGTGTCATTTTTATCTTTAGCTGTGTCATGGCAAATTACAAAATATACCAGAGTGGCGACCTACACTAAGGTCCCATTAGTGGTTTATGTTTTGAGTGTCCTCCCGCCGTCATGTCGCCCGAAACAAAAGAGTAGGAAAAATTTAAAACGTATATACTTGCGTCAGCATAAAACAACGCTGAAACAGGTAGATTATACAGTCAGATATAAACGGTACAGGAAGGTTCGACGGAAAGGCGTTTTTCGACGACACCGTGGAAACCTCCAACTTAGTGCATTTGTTGGAACCTTCCAAGTCATTGCCGTGGAACCCTCTCATCATTCCCTTCATAAAATTTAGATCTTTTATCTGCGCAATTAACTAATCGTTGATATAAATTAGAATCGTATTTGTAAACAATATTTTTAAAATTTAACACTTACAACTTTAAAACCTTGTTTCCCACAAAATTTAGGTGCTGTTTTCTGGGAGTGTAATTTACTGTGACCACGGAGGGCAGTGCCTTTAGCTTAGGGGTGAAGCCACACCACATTACTGTTGTTCTTTGTTTATTAGTCTTTATCGCTAATTTGATTTTATCAAATACAATATTACTGACAGGCAGGCTAAGGTTGATAGGTGTTAACCCCGTTTGGCTGGGGAAACCAAAGGGAAATGTGGGGGATCTGGCTGTTAGCTTTTTGTCACTTTAATTTGGGTTGCAATGATCTAGTCCTTGTATTTTATTTAATCCTCTCATTGACAAAATATCTTTGTTTACCCCTAGATAGACAACTTTTAGAATTTGGAAGTTTCGAAAGAGTTCCACGGTACCGTCGAACCTCCATTTCTACCGTCGAAAGTGCATTCCCTCGAAACTTCCTGTAATCATATAAACTACTGTTAAACATTTTCAGTGGCACAGACACAGCAGTTATGAGGGTATCATTCGTAATATATGGTGGCTGGCGACATTATTGCCGCTGGGGACTATAGTGTTATCTACAGTAGTGTTTTCCTGTCCAAAGGTCAAAAAATTTTTTTTGTTTGGGAATTCGAGAAGTGATTAAAAAAATTCTAAAAATAACTTTTTTTACGTTTTGAGTGGGGAAAAAACGTTAATATTCCGCAGGAGTTGGGGGCTCCTCAGGCCCCAAGCTTTTTTGGGCAAATTTACGGTCTAGGTATTCCCGCGATTTGAGGCCCGACACTTGTTTTCCTGAATAGTTTGCTGTGGGTTTGAATGAATCTGGCATTCGTTTTTGCCAAGTTAATTTTTGTTTATAGGTGTGGGGGTGCCCGCCCCTGCCCCTCCCAGCCCCCCGCAAATCTTGTTCTGCTTTGCACTGCCCTATTTTGTTTATGTGTTGGGGGTGCCCCGCCCCGCCCCTTTCCAGCCCGCCCCGCAAATCTTGTTTTTGCTTCGCACTGCGTAGTTTTGTTTTAAGGTTGGGGGGTGCCCCGCCCCGCCCCTCCCCAGCCCGCCCCGCAAATCTGTTCTTCTTTGCACTGGCAGTAAAATTTGGGAACATTTCTTTTTTTCTTGATATCGGTTACCAGAGTGGGCACTTCCGTAAACCGCAACAATTTCCCACAAATTGCGGCAAGTCTGAATTCGTTTGTGGAATTTTGCGGAAGTGTAAATGTTTTGCGGAAGAGAGGAGAGAGCCTGGACGGTCAGCAATATTTTTGAGGGTGGTTGTGCCTGATGTGACAAGGCTTAGCTACACTTGGCCTGCATTGAAGGTCACTAGCCAATCACCACTTCCACTCCTCCACCCTGTAGAGTGGTGTGACGTGAGGCTCCTGTGGGCTGGGTGCCTTACTCCTTGGCTGCAAAACACGGCTAGGTGTTAGCTGGAGGGTGAAGCATGTGAAAAAAAAAAGCCCCCCCCACCGTCAAGGAAGCACTTGCCTGCTTGTGTGCTTACGGCCACAATGTTACAGGTGCTGAGGTGAAGGAGTACAGGTCGGCGCCCCACGCAGGGATCCTCCCCGGCTTCCCTTGTATTAGGGAACGTTGGTTCACCCCGGGGCCTCCACCGGGGTTCCTGCAGGACCAGCTGACGCCTACCCACCACAGGGCGGCTGGCAGAAGTAGTGCTGCAATGGAGGGCGTGAGGGACCTACACTTGTGATGACTTTGGCAAAGTGTTGTCCAGCAAGGCTGGCATTACTGCACACATCCTCACCCAACACGCAAGACAGGGCTGAGTGTGACCACTGTGGCAAAGTGTTCACTCGTAAGGATGCTAAGGAGCCACATGCTAACCCACAATGTGTGAGAGAAACTTTGAGTGTCAGGAGTGTAAGAAACATTTTATCCCACCAAAGGCAGCCCAGTCTTACACACTCACAGCCCACCTATCGCCCACCTCACCACCACAAACTTGGTGAACCGACCGAAAAGAAAAAACCCTTTGAGTTGACACCAGGAGCTGCAGGAAACAACATTTACCCAGAAGATCCATCTAAACAGGCCACATGCTCACCCACACTGGTGAGAGACAACTTTTGAGTGTCAGGAATGAGGGAAAACATTTACCACAAGAGCAGCTTAACCCACCACATGCTACCCACACGGTGAGAGAAACTCTTGAGTGTCAGGAATGTAGGAAAACATTGCCCGCAAGAGCAGTCTTAACGAACATGCCACACACACTGAGTGAGAGAAACTTGAGTGTCAGGAGTGTAGGAAAACATTTTACCCCTGAGGGCCAGTCTTAACAAACACATTGATTCACCCACACTGGTGAGAGAAAACTTGAGGTCAGGAGTGTAGGAAAACATTTACCCAGAAGGGCAATCTTAAAGAACACATGCTCACCCACATGGTGACGAGAAACTTTGAGTGCCAGGAGTGTAGGAAAACATTTACTACCAAGCTTAATCTTAACAGACACATGCTCACCCACACTGGTGAAAGAGAAGTAACAAGTGTGATATTTGGGCAAGTGTAATTTTTACAAGAACCGTATGTTGCAGGACATATCCAGACACACCTGTGAGGAGGCAGTGGCTGGGTGGTTGTCATGTGTATTGCATCATCCAGTTGTTCCAGCTAACAAGCCTCACAGGGGTTCTTGCGCACTCATGTACATGCCTATTTATAAGGTTTGTTGATGTCAATAATCATTTTGAGCAGTTGATCAGTCTCTTTGAAGTTTTCTTGGCCGCCCTGACCCTTTCTTCCACGCCCCAAAACAGTCCTTAAGCCATCTTGCACCGCCTGCACCCACCGAGACGGTATGTTTGGAAACACACATCTCCATCGCTATCGCCATGATTTTCCCACTGCGATACAGGTTACTATATGGTCTTCTTCACAATGGATAGAGATTGCCCGGCAGAATGCTTTATTAGACCGGAGAGAAGGCGGTAGAAGAGGGTAGGGACGAATGGGGGTGTGGAAGGTTGGAGAACCAAACACAACAACCTCTCCTATGAGACTTGGAAGATACAGAGCAGGCAGCAGGCAAGTAATCTACCAGCAGAAACCCTAATAACTGGCCCCAGATATACAAAAACGTAAAAAAAATCAACCGCTCCCCAACCCAAATTGTCAAAACAGCTAGGACAGTTATTCCCGCCCCAATAGTTATTTTGGCGTCCAAAGTTTTTTGTCGGCCGACTGTACACGACAGGAGTTTGTTTAACTTCACTGCATTTTCTTCTTGGAATTTTTTGCAAAAATTCATAAAGTTCTCCCAGGCCGCTGCAGGACAAAAAAGCGAGCCCTGGAAAAGCAGTCAAGCTCATTCATCACTCAGCGAAAGTTTAGCGATATGTGAAACTCTCAACTTGATGGAGCATTACTCTGAGAGGGTTAGTGAACTCTGTAAGAAATGCTGCATTTCACATTAATGAATAGAAGTCGGAGAAGGAAAACCTCGACAACTTGATGAATTCAATCTTGCTGTAAACAGCCGGTCAAAAGGTTGACTCAAGTCACGTGCAGCCACAGCAGCACTTGGATGAAGTATTAGAACTGTTTGATTAGTTTTTAACGAGTTATGCCAAAATTTTATTAAATCCAAATACTCATCTGCGAGTTTCTTGGGTATTTCAGCTCTCTCGTCCTGGAAGGACAGACATTCTTGTCTGAAGAAAAATTGAAGGCATTTGCAGTTGCATACTCAGTTCCATCAAGTATTTAAAACTGAGATACCTATAGTGAAAAAAATTACTCCTGACAAGAACCTGAACAACCTACATCCATGCGCCACAATTCCTTGTCATTCCTATGTCCGTCCAAGGCTGCCTTTGACGGTTTGTATACAAGTTATTGTTGACAGCCGTAAAATCTTCCTGTTACCAGCGCCTTCTGTGAGAGAGCTTTTCAAAAAATGAAATTAGGTTGAAAACATTTCTAAGAAATTCTATGACAAGTGACAGACCTGAGTAACATTGCACTGTTGTCCATTGAAAGTGCCACTCGCGGGAGGGAATGGATTTAGATTGCTTATGTGATGAATTTGACATGGCATGATAATGTTAGGATTAAGCTGCACTAAATTATGTTGCCGAATGGAACAAGTTATTCATCAGCATTGTGTCTAAGTGTAGCATGTTGCCACCCAAGTGCCACATGTCTGAATACCATTAGCTATTTGTCGCAGTATAGCAACGTGATGAGGGTATAGGCAGACTAAGGACTTGCAAAACACATTTATGTTGATGTCATTATAAAACAACTGCCATATTTTTGCCTCTTAATTGTTAGTGTGTTTGTGTCAGCTTACTTAATTGGTCTTTTCTTTTCAATTAATTTAACGTACCCGAGGCATGAAGCTTTCACATTCCAAGCCGAGGAGTTTATTATACTCACCAGCAGAGAAAATGGACCCGAGACCTACGGAGAACTTCGTTGTCAATCTTCTCCTCAAAAGGTTCGCTTTGGTTGAAACTGACTTTTTTTTTTTGTATGATCTGAAATATTCACTTAGCTAGTCTAACCTATCCCTCCATAGGCCTCAGTATTGGACCCTGGAAAGTGCTCAACTTTCAAAGTATTTGTACTGCCCCCCCCCCCCCCCCGTTACAGGACCCTCCAAAGTTTTGTTTTGCCCCCCCAAATTACCTTGGCCCCCAGCTGGCCCCCCAGTTTTGTAGTGGTAGAAACCGCCACTGGTGAGGAGGGACCTCAGACACAGGGAGGTGAAGGAGGCAGCACCGGGCTGACGGCTGCAGGAGGACACAGTCCCACAAGCATGTTTGGAGTGCAGAGGACCACAAAGGAACCCAGGGACACCTCAGGCAACAGGATTTTTGTTCTTTTTTTTTTTGTTTATTTTTTTGTACATGTGAAGCCGATAGCTGCCAGTAGGCTATTTTATTCCTATGGAGGACGAGATGTTGGCCCTCCGCCCGTTGGGTGGCGCAGGCTGGATTTTTATAGTGACACCTGTGATGGTATAGGTGAGGTTCGTTGAGCAGGACCAGGCATCAGGGAGGGCAGTCTTTTTTACTGACATCAATTTTAAATTGTATTATTATAGTTGTTTTTTTAATATGCTTGTTCGCCCTATTCATGATGCAGTTTGTGTTTTTTTTTTTTGTACTGTGGTTAACCCCTTCCACGCCCAGATTCTTTCCTTGGTAGTATAGTCATAGTAGGAGTCGTACGTAGTTACCCCTTCAAACGCCCAGATCTTTACCTTTGTGAGTTAGTGAGGATAGCCATTAAACCCCTCGCACGCCCAGACTTCCTATTTGTAGTAGTCAAGTAAGCATAAAACCTACACCTCCTCACGCAAAGACAGAATACAGCTATTCACTTCCTGGTTCAATGTTGGAGGAGACACTCTAAGTAGTAGGTATAACCCCTTCACCAGCCACAGAGATACACATATTCGCCTTTGTAGAGTAAGTCTAGTAGTAGTTAACCCCAGTCACGACCAAGATCTTTCCTTTGTAGTGGTATAACGTCAAGTAGTAAAGTAAACCCCTTCACGCGCCAGATCACTTTCCGTTGTAGTAGTAGTAGTTAACCCTCCTCACGCCAGATCTTGCCTTTGTAGTAGTAGTAGTAGACCCCTTCACGCCCAGATCTTTCCTTTGTAGTAGTAGTAGTAGTAGTTAACCCCTTCACGCCCAGATCTTTCCTGCATTGTAGTAGTAGTAGTAGGAGTGTAGTTAACCCCTTCACGCCCAGAATCGTTCCTTTGTAGTAGTCTTCAGTAGTAGTATAGTTAACCCTTTCACGCCCCAGATCTTTCCTTAGTAGATAGTAGTAGTAGTTAACCCAACTTCACGCCCGAATCGTTTCCTTTCGTAGTATAGTAGTAGTAGTGCTAGTAACCCCTTCACGCCCAGATCCGCTTTACTTTGATAGTAGTAGTGTTAGTAGTTAAACCCCACTCACGCACACAGATCATTTCCTTTGTAGTAGTAGTAGTAGTAACCCCTTCACGCCCAGATCTTTCCCTTTGTAGTAAGTAGTAAGTAGTAGTAGGTACCCTTCCACGCCAAGATCTTTCCTTGAGTAGTATAACCCTTCACAGCCAGATCATTTCCTTTGTGCAGTAGATAGTAGTTAGTAGTAGTAGTAGTAGCTTAACCTTTCACGCCCAGATCCTGCCTTCTGTCATAGTAGTAGTTAACCCCTTCACGCACCCAGATCTTTCCTTTGTAGTAGTAGTAGTAGTAGTTGAACCCCTTCACGCCCAGATCTTTTCCTTTGTAGTAGTAGTAGAGTATTAACCCACTTCACGCCCAGAATCTTTCCTTTGTAGTAGTCGTAGTAGTAGTAGTTAACCCATTGCACGGCCCAGATCATTTCCTTTTGGTAGAAATAGTAGTCAGTAGTAGTAGTAACCCCTTCACACCAAGATCTTTCCTTGGTAGTAGTAGTATAGTTAACCCTCACGCTCCAGAGATTGTTTCGTCAGATCTTCCCCCTTCTTTAGAGCAAAAGCCAACTTGTAGTATAAGTAGTTAGTTAAACCTCTCACGCCCAGATCTTTCCTTTGTTAGTAGTAGTAGTTAAGTAGTAGTTAACCCCTTCACGCCCCAAGATCTTTCTTATTTAGTAGTAGTCAGATAGTAGTAGTTTAAAAAACCCCTTCACGCCCAGATCTTTACCTTTTTGAGTAGTAGAGTAGTTAGTAGTTAACCCTTCGCACGACCACGACTCTTTCCACTTGGTGTACTTAGTAGTAGTAGTATAAACCCTTCACGCCCAGATCTTTCCATTTTGTAGTATAGTAGATAGTAGTAGTAGTAAGTTACCACTAAAGCCACCAAATCTTCCTTTTGTAGGTAGTAGAAGTTTAGTAGTGTAACCCTTCACGGCCACCAGATCTTTCGCCTTGTAAGTAAGTAGTCAGTAGTAGTAGTAGTTAACCCCTAACGCCCAGATCTTTCCTGTAGTAGTAGTAGTAGTAGGTAGTAACCCCTTCAACACCCAGTGATCTTTCCTTTGATTAGTAGTAGTAGTAGTTAAACCCCTTCACGCCCAGATCTTCCTTTTGTTAGAAGTAGTGGTATAGTTAAACCCCTTCACGCCCCAAGATCTTTCCCTTTGATGTCATAGTAGAGTAAGTAGTAGTAGTTAACCCTTCACGCGCCCAGATCTTTTCCTTTTGTGTCAGTAGTAGTAGGTAGTAGGTAGTAGTAGTAGTAGTTAGACCCCCTTCAAGCCTAAGATCTTATCCTTTGAAGTAGTTAGTACGTAGTTAACACATTCACGCCCAGATTTTTCCTTTGTAGTAGTAGTAGTAGTAGTTACGCCCCTTCACGCCCAGATCTTCCTTTGTACGTAGTAGTAGTAGTTATAGGAGTAGTTAAACCCCTTCACGCCCCAGATCTTTCCTTTGTAGTAGTAGTTAGTAGGCTAGTAGTTAACCCCTTCACGCCCAGATCTTCTCCCTTTGTGAGTAGTAATGTAGTAGTAGTAGTTAACCCCTTCACGCCCCAGATCTTCCTTTGTAGTAGTAGTAGTTAACCCCTTCACGCCCAGATCTTCACCTTAGTAGTGAGTAGTAGTAGTTCTAACCCCTTCACACGCCCCCAGACACTTCCTTATGATGTAGTAGTAAGTGCCGTAGTAGTAGTAACCCTTCCACGCCCAGACTCTTCCTTTTGTAGCTCTAGTAAGGAGTTAAGCCCTTTCCAGACGCCCAGATCTATTCCTATAGTAGTCAGTAGTAAGTAGTTAACCCTTTCACGCCCAGATCTTTCCTTGTAGTCGTAAGTAGGTTAAACCCTTAACGCCGCCCGATAATTCCTTTGTAGTATGTAGTAGTTAACCCACCCTATCACCACCCACGATTTCTTTCCTTAGTAGTAGAGTCAGTAGTAGTAGTGACACCCACTTCACGCCCAGATACTTTCAATGGCATATATAAAAAAATTTGTATGGTGTCGAAGCCATAAACCTAGTACCCCCCGAAAAGCAACTAATATACCAATATGAGTTATTGGAACAAGGATACTAACAGGCATGATCAGCTAGTAAAATATATGCTTATGTCACTAATCAAATCCCTGTAATCCGGCACCCATAATTACAATGGCATTAACGTTCTGGGCCTCAACGGGGTTGACATGGCGAGATACGGGAGGTGTCGGGAAAACAGGAGGTTGCACACTCATCATATCGGGGTCTGTTTGGGCGTAATTGTGTGGTGGTGGTTTTGTCTTATAGGGTTTTCCAGTGCTAGGGATTGTTGAATGTGACTCAAAATGTATCATCAGTAGTGTGGAGCGTCGTTGTTCCTTCTGGCAGTTTGGGAGGCTTTCTCCCAGGGTCAGGGACAGCACGGCTTTTCTTTACGAAGTGCAATTGTTTTGTATAAACGTGCTTTCAGTTTGTTATTAAAGTGCGGTTTTTTTTAAAGTGCAATTTTTTTTAAGTGCATTTTTTTTAAGTGCACTTTTTTTTAAACGTGCATTTTTTTATAAGAGCGTTTTTTTTACAAAGTGCGCTTGTAATTTTAAAGTGCGTTTTTAAAGTGCATGGTTCTATTAAGTTTGCACTATTTTTTTTTTAACAGCTCATAGCCATGTTTTTTAAAGTGCATTTTTTTAAAGTGCATTTTTTTAAAGTGCATTTTTTTCTAAGTCATTTTTCTCTAAGTGCATGTTTTCGATGTGCATTTTTTTCGAAGTGCATTTTTTCGAAGTGCATTTTTTTCGAAGTGCATTTTCTTCGATGTGCATTTTTTTCGAAGTGCATTTTTCGAAGTGTATTTTTTTTCGATGTGCATTTTTTCGATGTGCATTTTTTTCGAAGTGCATTTTTTTTCGAAGTGCATTTTCTTCGAAGTGCATTTTTTTCGAAGTGCATTTTTTTCGAAGTCATTTTTCTCTAAGTGCATTTTTTCGAAGTGCATTTTTTCGAAGTGCATTTTTTTCGAGGTGCATTTTTTCGAAGTGCATTTTTTTCGAGGTGTATTTTTTCGAAGTGCATTTTTTTCGAGGTGCATTTTTTCGAAGTGCATTTTTTTCGAGGTGCATTTTTTCGAAGTGCATTTTTTTCGAAGTGCATTTTTTCGAAGTGCATTTTTTCGAAGTGCATTTTTTCGAAGTGCATTTTTTTCGAGGTGCATTTTTCCGAAGTGCATTTTTTTCGAAGTGCATTTTTTCGAAGTGAATTTTTTTCGAAGTGAATTTTTCGAAGTGTAATTTTTTCGAAGTGCATTTTTTCAAGTGAATTTTTTCGAAGTGCATTTTTTTCGAGGTGCATTTTTTCGAAGTGCATTTTTTCGAAGTGCATTTTTTCGAAGTGCATTTTTTTCGAAGTGCATTTTTTCGAAGTGCATTTTTTTCGAAGTGCATTTTTTCGAAGTGCATTTTTTCGAAGTGTATTTTTTTCGAAGTGCATTTTTTCAAGTGCATTTTTTTCGAAGTACTTTTTTTTTTAATTCATATATTCTTATAGTCATTATACTCATAAACAAATTGAAAATTATCCTGTACAAATTTTAAGATCTCTTGGCTGGACTAAGCCCCCAATGTTTCAAGATCCTAAATACGCCCCTGTTAACAGGTATGCCTACTGCCACCCTCCTGGATATCCAAAGAATGCCGCCCAGTAAGATTTGCTTCAAAATTGCTCTGGGGTGTGGGGAGCAGAGGAGTGAGAGCAGAGCCACGGCCAGTGCAGGAGGCCGAGGGAGGTCACATCACTCGCTGGTCAGGTAATGTGGCTATTGATTGCTTTTTAAATGTTTGATATAATGATTGAATCTATTGATTTGCTCTAATACCCACCACTGATCTGATCCTAGAATATACCCTTCTATGTGGCATCAGAGTGGCCCCGCTTGCCTAGTGCCCCCCAGGTACCCCCCATGGATAGATACCCAGCCACGCCACTGCTAACAAAGCAAGCCTGTCCTTTAACAACCCACAAACTACGCAGCAAAAAAAAAAAATCCTCCCCACAATCTTCTGCGACGTTGTTAAGGAGTTCGAAGCACTAACGAACCCTATCAATATAAGCTTTAAAAATATACTGCAAAACTATACCAACACTATTACTAACTCACATTTACTAAACATTTAAGACTTAGATAACGTTACAGGTCAATAATATTGGTCAAAGGTCAACAGGTCAGGGCGTGGGAAGGAAATAAGGGAAAGGTTTAGTGTTTCGAAGCAGTGTTGAACAGAGTTGACCTGCTTGAGTATTCCGGGGCGAGAGGTAGTCGAGGCCGCGCCAGCGATCAAGCAGGGTGTGTGTGTGTGCAGGGCAGCTGGGAGGAGGAAGCAGGGTGTGTGTGTGCAGGGCAGCTGGGAGGAGGAAGCAGGGTGTGTGTGCAGGGCAGCTGGGAGGAGGAAGGGGATGATTTTTGGCCAAACAACGCTTTATTTTGTTGCTGTTCAACATATTTCTGCAGTGCAAGTTAAGTAGAGAGAGAAAGGGAAGGAGTGGGAGGAATGAGTGGGCAGTGGCGGGTCTAGGGGGAGGCCACGGCCACCCCAGACATCTCATTGGCCACCCCAGATCTGAGTCAGAGGTCAAATGAAAATTCAACCATTTCTTTGTAATGGCTACGCCCTGGCCACCCCACACTAGATCTGTGTCCAGCCTTGGCCACCCCTGTCACCATGTCCTGGCGGCGCCGCTGTGGGGTGGGGGAGGGAGGGAGAGCTTACGTGTGATTTGAGGTTTTTTAGTCTCCCTGCAAAGTAATGGCTGTTGCCTCTCTCTCTTCCTCTCTCTTTTCTCCTCTCTCCTTCTTCTCCTTCTTCTCCTTACTTATGTCGGTTCTGTCTATCTTATCATCTCTTAGAAAAGGTTAATAAGATTAGACACCCTGTGTGTGTGTGTGTGTGTGTGTACAAGTCCTGTATTTGATGTATTTTTAATCACTTATTTATTTCTCCTTCATGGCATCTGACCTCTCTGTTCTAATGTATTTCCCCTATCTATTCAGCACCTCCGTGGTGTAGTGGTTAGCGCGCCTACCTAAGAATCTGCGGGCCCTGGTTCGAATCCCGGCCAGGGCAGTCGGCGGCCAGCCCACCAAGCTGTTCATCCTTCCTTTCATGGATGGTGGATAAATGGGTACCTGGGGAAACCTGGGGAAGGTAACTGTGGTAACCCGGGTGTCACACTAGCCCTGTGTCCCGGGGTACCACAGGCTCAAGGGCTGATGCCACGGAGATGAGCACCGAGGCCATGCGCAGCTCAGCGTATGCCCTTTATAGGTAGGTATATTCTTCCTATGTATATATTTTGTATGACCTCTGTCTGGCACATTGCAATACTTTTTTATGTATTTTAATCAATCGTTTATTTAGACATTGAAAATACCCCGTACAATCAAGGCCTAGATTTAAAAAGGAAATAGGGAAAAACTGGTTCACAAATAGGATGGTAAAGGATTGACATGGACTCAGTAGACAGGTAGTTAGTGGGGAGTCATTAGGGAGCTTTAAAAGGAGGCTGGACAGCTTTATGGATGGGGATGAAAGGTGGATGTAGGTAGTGTTAAAGTAATCGTCCAGACCCATTTTTTCTTTGCATAATTATGTTGAATGTTCATTCAAAATACCTAATCCACAAAAAATTATTCATTTCCACGCCTTATTTCCCTAAAAACATGACTTTTGTAAAAAGCGTGGGAAAAACAACAGCCCCATTCCAGCCGTGGCGCGAAACTTGCTGGCGACGTCACACGAGTCAGCCTCCCAGCCCTGCCTGATACAGATGCACGGAGACTCGGAGAAAGATGTAGTACTTGGGGAATTTTGGGTGTTTCTGATATTTTTTTTTTGCGATGTGGCATATACTTGCATCCTTCATGGATACAGCAAGAAAGCTGTGCCTTTGCAGAGAGCTTAGCATCCATTTCTGACCTATTTGACCATGATAATGTCTGTGCAGCGCCTGACAGTGGCGGGTGAGAGGAGCGCGGCTAGACAATGTGCTTCACACCGCGCTCCTCTCACCCGCCACTGTCAGGCGCTGCACAGACATTATCATGGTCAAATAGGTCGGAAATGGATGCTAAGCTCTCTGCAAAGGCACAGCTTTCTTGCTGTATCCATGAAGGATGCAAGTATATGCCACATCGCAAAAAAAAAATATCAGAAACACCCAAAATTCCCCAAGTACTACATTTTTCTCCGAGTCTCCGTGCATCTGTATCAGGCAGGGCTGGGAGGCTTACTCGTGTGACGTCGCCGAGCTGTGGTGCGTCGTCTGCTGATAAACAGTTGTGTTTTGAGAGCTCGGGGAATTTACAGATTTTGAATGCGGATCATTTAAAAACGGGTGACTGGATGCAAAATGTGACAACATAGTGTTGATATACTCGATCATGGCTATATTTTGACTGCATTAAATCAGGAATGATGAAATGGTCTGGACGATTACTTTAAAGCCGGCCACACACACACCGGCGCGGCCTGTCCGGCCGACGAAAAGGGGCGTGGCTAGAGGCGGCCGGTGTGTGTGTGGGGGTGTTTTTCATCCGGCGGGGCCTGTCGCAGCGGCCGGATGAAAATCAGTCGACGCTTGAAAATTCCGTCCGGCGCGGCCTGCCGCCTGCGTGTGTGTGGGTGCCTTCCGGCGCGGCCCTCCCCTCGCTCGGCCAGATAATGACTAATTGTACCAGTTATAATTGTATTTATGATAATATAGGTGTTATATATGACGTATTATATATAGTATTACGTATTATATATAGGTATTATATATGGCTGCACATGCAGCCATCACCAACAAGTCATTGTCAGACAGCAGATTCATGTTGTCACCACGGTGGTCCGACGTGTACTGTATATTTTCATGAGGCGGCCGGTGTGTGTGTGGGTCTCGTCCGGCGAACGATGCCCCGCCACTTTTTGTCGGCCGGACAGGCCGCGCCGGTGTGTGTATGGCCGGCTTTAGTAACAGGAACTACCACGTGTAGGTTTCACGGCCTCATGTAGCTTCCTTATTTTCTGATGTGCACAAGGGTGTGAGTGACCCTACAACCCAGGGTGAGTTAACCTGGGATTTACATGTCTAGAAAATATATATTTCTAGAATCTATAGGTGAAGCAAACCCTTAATTACTAAATCGACTAACTAATTACTATAAATTACTATTAACTATACTAACTAGCTATTAACTAACTAATTACTATACTAACTCATTACTATTAACCACTTAATAAACCTCTTCATTTTTTTCTGATCTTAGTTTCTTAGTTATAAAGTTTTGATGTCATTTTTTTCGGGCATATTTTTCAGTTTTTTTTTAGTCATTCTCATCGTTTTGTTTTTCCTTTCATATTTATTTTGTTCTCTTATCTTAGACCTTCCATGTTCTAATATTTCTCTCTCTCTCTCTCTCTCTCTCTCTCTCTCTCTCTCTCTCTCTCTCTCTCTCTCTCTCTCTCTCTCTCTCACATAGTTTAGTTTTTCCTTTCATATTAATTTTTTTCTCTTATAGTTTTGTTTTTCCTTTTATACTTTTTATACATGAAGAAACCCATTGTACCACCACACCCTTACCTTCCCTCCCCCGCCATTACCCCCTTACCATCCCCTAGCACCACCCTGCCCTTCATCATTCACCCTTCATCCCTTCATCATTCACCCTTCATCCCTTCATCATTCACCCTTCATCTCATCATCATTCACCCTTCATCTCATCATCATTCACCCTTCATCCCTTCATCATTCACCCTTCATCCCATCATCATTCATCCCATCATCATTCATCCCTTCATCATTCACCCTTCATCTCATCATCATTCACCCTTCATCAACCCATCCCCTAGCCTAGCATCACCCTCTTCCCCACCACACACCCAAACCCTCCCCCTTTCCCCCCTCCATTAGCCCCTTACATCATGTTGCAGGTCTTGAAGCAGCAGTGAGTCCAGACAGTCCATGGCCAGACAGTGGAGGGAGGGCTGAGGCGGCCGTGTGGGGGCAGAGGAGGGAGTCCAGACAGGCCATGGCCAGACAGTGGAGGGAGGGCTGAGGCGGCCGTGTGGGGGCAGAGGAGGGAGTCCAGACAGTCCATGGCCAGACAGTGGAGGGAGGGCTGAGGCGGCCGTGTGGGCNGATTTAACCCCTTCACGCCCAGATTTTTCTTTGTAGTATAGTAGTATTTTAACCCTCACGAGATTTTTGTGTTATATGTTAACCCCTTCACGCCCAGATCTTTCCTTTGTATAGTAGTTACCCCTTCACGCCGTCTTTTTGTTGTAGTAGTTAACCCCCTTAAACGCCCAGATTTTCCTTTGTGTAAGAAAGTAGTTAACCCTTCACCCCAATTTTCTTTGTAGTAGTAGTGGGTTAACCCTTCACGCCCAGATTTTTCCTTTGTAGTAGTAGTAGTAGTTAACCCCTTCACCCCCAATCTTCCTTTGTATAGTAGTATTAACCCCTTCAGCCCAATCTTTCCTTTGTAGTAGTAGTAGTAGTAGTGGTAGTAGTTAACCCCTTCACGCCCAGATCTTTCCTTTGTAGTAGTAGTAGTAGTAGTAGTAGTAGTAGTAGTAGTAGTAGTTAACCCCTTCACGCCCAGATCTTTCCTTGGTTATAAAAAATTGTAATGTTGTCGAGCCATAAAATTACGAAAAGTAACTGGATATACCAAATTAGTTAGTGGACAAGGATACTAAACAGTTGGTCATAGATATAAAATATTGCTTATTGTCACTAAAAATCCTGTAATGGCACCCAAATTACCATGGAAATAACGTTCTGGGCCTCAAGGGGTTGACATGGCGGATACGGGAGGTGTGGGATAAAGGGAGTTGCACACTATCATCTCGGGTTCTGTTTGGGTGTCATTATTGATGGGGTTTTGTTTATAGGGTTTCCAGGTGCTAGGGTTTGTTGAATGTGACTCAAATTTATCAGTGACTGTTTCTGGCAGTGTGGGAGGCTCTCCCAGGGTCAGGGACGCACGGCTTTTCTTACAAGTGCATTTTTTTCCAAGTGCATTTTTTTCGAAATGCATTTTTTTCCAAGTGCATTTTTTTCGGAGTGAATTCTTTTCTAAATCCATTTTTTTGAAAGTGCATTTTTTACAAAGTGCATTTTTTTCAAAGTGCATTTTTTTCAGAGTGCATTTTTTTCAAAGTGCATTTTATTCGACGTGCATTTTTTTCGAAGTGCATTTTTTTCGAAGTGCATTTTTTTCGAAGTGTATTTTTTTCGAAGTGTATTTTTTTCGAAGTGCATTTTTTTCGAAGTGTATTTTTTTTTAAGTGCATTTTTTTCGAAGTGTATTTTTTTCGAAGTGTATATTTTTCGAAGTGCATTTTTTCGAAGGGCATTTTTTCGAAGTGCATTTTTTCGAAGGGCATTTTTTTCGAAGTGCATTTTTTCGAAGTGCATTTTTTCGAAGGGCATTTTTTCGGAGTGCATTTTTTTATATTCCTATTTTCTTATATTCATTATATTCATAAACAAATTGAAAATTATCCTGTAAAAATTTGAAGATCTCTTGGCTGGGCTCCAATGTTTCAAGATCCTAAATACTTCCCGAATCTAATCTGCAATAGTTTGTATCTCTACTGTTCCTATTTCTGTATCAGAGAGTGCCTCGCTAACGTCATCCCCCCTGAAGGTGCTGATGGATGTCTGGGCTCCCACGTGAGGCGGCAGTGTGGGGGAGGAGGCAGAACCCCTTCATGCTTGTGACAGTGACCTCAAGAACATTAGAAGATTATAGCCTTTTTTATTTATTAGGGTCAAAATGCAGTAAGGAAGCCACGCCCCCTGCCTGCCCTTCTTTTTCTACGGGCAGCTGATTGGTGCATTCCTCGTATCATCACTACCAATCACAATATCTTCACTACTTAACAGCGTGTGACCACTGGACAGCAATCTTCACTACAGAGGGTGTTTTGATTTTGTCACCCTCTGTAGTGAAGATTGCTCTGTCCAGTGGTCACGCCGCTGTTAAGTAGTGAAGATATTGTGATTGGTAGTGATGATACGAGGAATGCACCAATCAGCTGCCCCGTAGCATAGAGGGGGGCGGGGGGCGTGTTTCCCTTTACTGGATTTGGACCCTAATAAAAAAAATAGACCATAGAAGTCCTGTCAGTGTCCTCAGTGCTCCGGGTAAATCTATAAATCATCGCTGACGCTGGACAGGACATGGAGCTTGAGCCTTCGCGTGTCTCATAAGTGGGTTTGGTGGCGGGTGTTGAGGGGGGCCCAGGTGTGTGTGTTGTGTGTGTGTGCGTGTGTTCTGTTTACATATATCTTATCTATCTAGGTGAAAAAAGTGTTTTTTGCACCTCTCCTGGCAACTCTCTTTTCTCTCCTCTCTCTCTCTCTTCTCTCTTCTCTCTCTTTTCTCTCTCTCTCTCTCTCTCACACGTAAAAAATATAACTTTGATAATTATAACCAAACAAGCTATATTATATATAAAAAGATAATATAAATATATATATATATATATATATTATATATATACATATATGAGTGTCCCTGCAACTACTACCACCACCACTCAGTGGCGTGGCTACGTAGCACTGGCCATGGCTGCCGTATTCTGTATGTAATGCTATAATACAAAGCAATCCAGTCCTTTAACAACCCACAAACTACCCAGCAAAAAAAAAGCTATCCTCCCCACGATCCTCTGCAACACTGTTTAAGGAGTCTGAGCGCTAACGAACCCTATCACTATAAGCTGAAAAAAACAGCTACAAAACTATACCCACACTATACTAACCCCACATTTACTAACATTTAAGACTTAGATAACGTTACAGGTCAAGAATTATTGGTCAAAGGTCAACAGGTCAGGTCGTGGGAAGGAAATAAGGGAAGGGTTTAGTGTTTCGAAGCAGTGTTGAACAGAGTTGAACTGCTTGAGTAATCCGGAACGAGCGACAGTCGAGGCCGCGCTAGCGATCAGGCAGGGTGTGTGTGCAGGGCAGGCAGCTGGGAGGAGGAAGCAGGGTGTGTGTGCAGGGCAGGCAGCTGGGAGGAGGAAGCAGGGTGTGTGTGCAGGGCAGGCAGCTGGGAGGAGGAAGCAGGGTGTGTGTGCAGGGCAGCTGGGAGGAGGAAGCAAAGGGGGTGGTTTTGCAGGGCAGCTGGGAGGGGGGAATGGGGGGATTTTGGCCAAACAACGCTTTATTTTGTTGCTGTTAACCTATTTGTGCAGTGCAAGGTAAGTAGAGAGAGAAAGGGAGGGAGTGGGAGGAGTGAGTGGGCAGTGGCGGGTCTAGGGGGAGGCCACGGCCACCCCAGACATCTCTTTGGCCACCCCAGATCTGAGTCAGAGGTGTAATGCAAATTCAACCATTTCTTTTTCATGGCTACGCCCTGGCCACCCCACACTAGATCTGTGTCCAGCCTTGGCCACCCATGTCACCATGTCCTGGCGGCGCCGCTGTGAGTGGGAGAGGGAGGGAGGGAGGGAGAGCTTACGTGTGATTTGAGGTTGTTTAGTCCTCCCTGCAAAGTAATGGCTGTTGCCTCGTTATCTTTCTACCTTATATAACGTCAGATCAGCTATAGCCCGTGGCGTAGCTACGGGGGGGCCCCGTCCCCCCCCCCCCACCAGGATAATCCGGTGCCCCCCACTGGCCATGGCTGCCGTAATCTGCTTGGACCTGTGACTGACGATATGCCCCAATGCCCTTCTAGGTGGCATCAGAATACCCCTGAGCTCCGCTTGCCATAGTGCCCCCCCCATACACAGCTGTGCCCCCCCATTGATAGATATACCTAGCTACGCCACCACCACCACTACTACTGTGTGTCATGTCATGTCATTCATTACGGCCCTTATCTGTGCTGTTACAAGGGAAAAGACAGATATAACTCTCTCTCTCTCTCTCTCTCTCACATAGTTTAGTTTTTCCTTTCATATTAATTTTGTTCTCTTATAGTTTTGTTTTTCCCTTTATACTTTGTATACATGAAGAAACCCATTGTACCACCACACCCTTGCCTTCCCCTTACCTTCCCTCCCCCTCCATTAACCCCTTACCATCCCCTAGCACCACCCTTCCCTTCATCATTCACCCTTCATCTCATCATTCACCCTTCATCAACCCCATCCCCTAGCATCACCCTCTTCCCCACCACACACCCACACCCTCCCCCTTACCTTACCTTTCCCCCCCTTCTATTGGCCCCTTACCTCTTCCCCACCACACCCACACACACAAACCCTCCCCCTTTCCCCCCTTCTATTAACCCCTGACATCATGTTGCAGGTGTTGAAGCAGCAGGGAGTCCAGACAGTGGAGGGAGGACTGAGCGAGACCACCGAGAGACAAGGCCTGGTACATCGCCCGTGACGTCACACCATAAGGATCCCACCCGCTCCGCTCCCCGTACAAGTTTACCTACCTAATATAATGTTTATCAGTATAAAAATATAATGTTATCTTCGGAAATTTTGTTCTATAATATTATCAAATAAAAAACCGTAAAACACAAAGAAAATGCCCTTATGAAACTTCAAGAAATATGCATTAACTTAAACTCTTTTGCCATTTAATATTTTGCTCGCAAACACTTTACATGGAGAAATCAATAGAAGCGGAATTTAATTAGCTTTCCATTGATATATTTCCTTTTCTGATAAAGATTAGAACCATGCATAAATTAAACGTTAACTAAAAAAAATAACATCATCAATCGGGAAAAATTACCCGATTTCATGATGTTATTTATTTAGTTAACGCTAATTTATGCATGGTTCTAATTCATTTATCAGAAAAGGAAATATATCAATGGGAAAACTAATTAAATTCCGCTTCTATTTTATATTCTCCATGTAAAAAGTTTTTACACCCAAAAATTAAATGGCGAAAAGTTTAAGTTCATGCATATTTCTTGAAAGTCTCATAATGGCATTTCTTTTGTGTGTTTTACGGGTTTTTTTTTTTGATAATATTATAGAACAAACATTTTTGGAGATAACAGTATAATTTTATACTGATAAACAATATTAGGTAGGAAATTACCCGATTTCATGATTTTTTATATTTAGTTAACGCTAATTTATGCTTTCCGCTAATTCATTTATCAAATAAACAAAATATATCAATGGAAAGCTAATTAAATTTTGCTTCTAAATTGATATTCTCCATGTAAATGTTTGCGAAGCAAAATATTAAATGGCGAAAAGTTTAAGTAATGCAATTTCTTGAAAGTTTCATAATGCATTTTTTTTGTGTGTTTTACGGGTTTTTTTTTTGATAATATTATAGAACAAACATTTCCGAAGATAACAGTATATCTTTTATACTGATAAACATTATATTAGATAGGTAAACTTGTACGGGGAGCGGAGCGGGTGGGATCCTTATGGTGTGACGTCACGGGCGATGTACCAGGCCTTATCATCTCGGTGGCCACGGACTGAGGCGGCCGTCTGGGAGCAGAGGAGGGAGTCCAGACAGCCCCTGGCCAGACAGTGGAGGGAGGGCTGAGGCAGTCGTGTGGGGGCAGAGGAGGGAGTCCAGACAGTCCCTGGCCAGACAGTGGAGGGAGGGCTGAGGCGGCCGTGTGGGGGCAGAGGAGGGAGTCCAGACAGTCCTTGGCCAGACAGTGGAGGGAGGGCTGAGGCGGCCGTGTGGGGGCAGAGGAGGGAGTCCAGACAGGCCCTGGCCAGACAGTGGAGGGAGGGCTGAGGCGGCCGTGTGGGGGCAGAGGAGGGAGTCCAGACAGGCCATGGCCAGACAGTGGAGGGAGGGCTGAGGCGGCCGTGTGGGGGCAGAGGAGGGAGAGCAGAGCCACGGCCAGTGCAGGAACAGACGCGGCCGAGGGAGGTCACATCACTCGCTGCTCGGGTAAGGTGGCTGGCTATTCATTGCTTCTTAACCCCTTGAGGCCCAGTAATTTCCATTGTAATTTAGGTGCCATTAGACGATTTTTAGTGACTATAAGCAATGTTGTATAGCTATGACCTGTTTAGTATCCTTGTCCACTAACTCATGTGGTATATTCAGTGACTTTTCGTAATTTTATGGCTAACAACAGACCATTTTGCTAGAGCCAAGGAAAGGTCTGGGCGTGAAGGTTAATTGCTTTTTAAATGTGTGACATAATGATATATTTATTCTTGTTACCAGAGCGAGAGAAAGACTTGTACTTTTTTGTTCTACCGTCAATAACACTACAGTCGCCAGTCACTCGCCACTGCACTAATGTCGCCAGGCGCCATATATTACTACTGTCAGCATCACTACAGCCTTGTATGTGCCACTCAAGACAGGTACATTACAGAAACTAAACTACTGTGCATGCCTCTTCAGTGGCACATATACGTCTGTAGTGGTGAAATGTGTAATATACGTATGGCGCCTGGCGACATTAGTGCACCGTGGCGACTAAAGTGTTGTCTACGGTAGTACAGAAGGCATTTTGGAAGTACAGAAAGTGGTATATTTTACTATTTAATGAATGGTTGTACAGTTATAAGCATTGTTTTAGTGGCCATAGTGTTCAGCAAACAGTAAATGACTATACAGGAAGTGGTGACAGGGAGTTTCGTACACAAGTTGTTTCGTACATACCTGGTGTCGTTTCGTAAGTTAAAATCTGAGCCGAGTGTACGAAACGACTATGGTTTCATATAGACTACGAAACAACTTGTGTACGAACTGACTGCACCCCATAGGAAGTGCACATAACTATTATTCTGCCCTGCCCTGCACTTGGCGAGGAGAACCACAGAGAGTCGCCGGGAGCCTCTCTGCCTTGACGGGAGAAACACAAAGGCTGGTACCAAGAGTCATGGCGGTCGAGGGACGAAGGCACCATGCGAGGGATATTTTTTGGAATGAAGGTGGTAGGATACCCGTGTCTGTGTGTTCGCGCCCACCGTCCTCATTGCTCTTCATTACAAGAAACATCCCTCTCCTGGCAGGCAACCCTTCGTCACTGGACCGCCACAGGACTCTTGGTAGGAGCCAAAGGGTTGCCCGTAGCAGTTCCCTTCGAGTAGTGGACGTTACTTATGGAGAGGAGAATAATAATACTTCTCTTGTTGGCTTTGTCGATAGATGTGTAGTTGCAATCCGCTCGGCAGCTTCTCCAATCTTACATAAAACAGTAAGTATATGTTAGTCTGATCTAGAAAACGGCTAACACTCAGTAAACAAGTATCTGTCAGTAGACTCGACACTTTTACCGAGAGAAGCATTATTATTCTCCTCGCCATAATTAAGTCAACTACGTACTGGAAGGGAACTCCTAGCTGCCGGCAAGCCTTTGTTTGTCCCGTCAAGGCAGAGACACTCCCGGCTACTCTGTGGTTCTCCAAGTGCAGTGCAGGGCAGAAGGATAGTTATGGGTACTACTTTTATGGACACAACACTGTTACTACTACTGTGTACTTCCTATATAGTCATTGACTTACTGTTGGAGGAACACTAGGGCCACCAAGACTGTCCCAATGCTTATAATTTTACAGCCATTCATTAAATAGTGAAATATACCACTTTCTGTACTTCCATAATGCCTCTGTACTAGAACAAAAAAGTACAAGTCTTTCACAAATTTAAAAAGCATTTGTGTTTCTCCCATCAAGGCAGAGATGAAAAGAATGGCTTGCAGAAATAGCAGGTCACTACTAGTCTGCAAGACATTCTTTTCTGGAAGAGTATTAATTCAAATGTGTTGCAGAGAGTTCCTTCCAGTGTAAAAAATATCTTAAGGAACTGTATCCAAGTATTGACTACAATCCTGTGTAAAGGCAGCCTTCCTGCCTGTACAGTAAATACAAAAGTCATAAATACCTTTTCCAGGCGAGTAATCTGTTTCAAAGTCATCGAGTAACCTTTTATCACAGTCCGCCATATAATATTCTAATTCAACGAAGTCATAAATGCCTGGCAGACTCTCCGGAGAACAAATACACCAAATCTCAAAGAAAAATTTTATTAAAAAAAAAAAAAAAAACTAAAAGCATTATAAGTTGGGAGCCTCTTTGGACGCTTCATACACTCAGTAACTATTTTATATTCCTGGATTGTTAATTTGTGCCTCGAGTGTCTTGTCATGGCCAGTGCCTCGAGTTTCTTGCCAGTGCCCCTCTTGTCATGGCCACTGTCTGTCTGTCCGTCAAGCAGCTGGCAGCCTCCCACAAACTGTAAAGTAGAATAACGACATTACCATCTGAAGTACTAAAACTATACACATTAACACAGGCAACACATAAATCATTAATTAACCCCTTCACGCCCAGATCTTTCCTTGGCTATATAAAATTGTCTGTTGTCGAGCCATAAAATTACGAAAAGTGACTGAATATACCAAATTAGTTAGTGGACAAGGATACTTAACAGGTCATTGCTATAAAACATTGCTTATAGTCACTGAAAATAGTCTAATGGCACCCAAACTTTGTAAATTACGTTCTGGGCCTCAAGGGGTTAAAAATTATATTAATAACCAAAGAAAAGAGTCAGAGCGTGGTCACATTTTAAAATAAAGATACTTATATTTTGCAGGCGTCGTCCCTCCACCAAGGCGAGACTGGCAGCCCGCAGCGTGTGGCGGCGAGAGGGTGGCGGGACCAGACTTGTGTTGACGCCAGGCCAGGGAAGGGAGGGAGTCCGTGTTGTGGCCTCTGAAATCCTGGCCAGGGTCTGGAGTTGATGGCGTTACAAGAATAGGCGGATTTTCAGCCAGCCAGTCAGTAAATCAGTCAGTCAGTCAGTTTTACATACCGACTGATTTACTGACTGGCTGACTGAAAAACCTGAAAATCCACCTACTCTTGTAACGCCATCGCCATCCATTGTAACTCGGGCCAGGATCTCTCGGAGGCCACGACGCCTCCACTGCCAACACTCCAGCCAACAAGATGACTAGTCTTCATATGCTGTAAAGAAAGGAGAGAATAAAGAAGAGGAAAACAAGTGAAATACTACAACATTAACCCCTTCACGCCCAGATCTTTCCTTTGCTATATAAAAATCGTCTGTTAGCCATAAAATTACAAAAGGTGACTTAATATACCAAATTAGGTAGTGGACAAGGGCACTAAACAGGTCATGGCTATAAAGAAAGCATAGAAATGATCTTTATAATAGCCTGTGAAGTCTGACTAAAATAATGAAAGCCTATAGTCTATTTTTTTTTTAACGAGGCAAAAATTCCATTCTATCTCAAGGTGTCCTGGTTAAAATGATACCTGATAATAGAGTTAACTATGATAAAATATAATTGAAATTAAGAAGAAGCGTAGTATTCCCTTCTCCTGGCAGCAAATATCGGTCAGTAAGCAGCAAGGGCAGTGCATTTTTTAAGCAAATTTTACTGGGCGACATTCTTTGGATAGCCAGAAAGGTAAAGGCCTACCTGTTAAAATAGTTTTTTGGATACATCAACTTCACCCTTTTGTATGTTGTGTATAAATAAAGATCCTATGCAGTAATAAGAGTGCACTTCTGGATCTAACACACAGATAAGATGAACCATTGTATCCAGGAAGGTGTTTATGAACAAATATCTTGTCGCCCAGTAGCTTAAAATTATTCTTACTGGGCGACAGTTTTCCATCACTGGGAGACATTTTGGTCGCCCAGTTAGCATGTTATAAAATGCACTGGCCAGGGGCACCATTTTTCACCTCGTTAAAAACAACAACAACGTATAAATTATCTTTTCAATGCTGCAGATAAACCAGAACTAGATGTCAAGATTTCAATCCAAGGATTTTCATCAGAACAAAGAATGATTTTTTTTTTCTCTTTGGAAAATACTTAATTCTAATCATTCAACTAAATTACTTAAATATAAAAATACTGGCTAACTGTCTGATTTACTGACTGTCTGATTTACTGACTGGCTGACTGACTGGCTGATTTACTGACTGACTGGCTGGCGGACTGACTGACTGATTTACCGACTGGCTGACTGTTTAATTGGCTGGCTTACTGACTGGCTGATTTACTGACTGACTGACTTGCTGACTGATTTACTGACCTGCTGACTGATTTACTGACTGGCTGACTGTTTAATTGGCTGGCTGATTTACTGACTGATTGGCTGGCTGGCTGGCTGACTGACTGACTGATTTACTGACCGACTCTGACTGATTTACTGACTGACTGACTGCTTTACTAACTGACTTAATTCACTTATTTACTGACTGACTGATTTAAAACAAGGTTATTTACTTTTATAGATGAATATTTATATTATTACTTATAAATAATGACAACAATTTTTTTTTTTTTATTACGTCCACCATTTAACCTTAACAACCAACAGCTTACATTAACCCTTCACGCCCAGATCTTTCCTTGGCTATGAAAAAGAGCTAAATATACCAAATTAGTTAGTGGACAAGGATACTAAATAGGTCATAGCTATAAAACATTGCTTATAGTCACTAAAATCATCTAATGGTACCCAAATTACAATGGAAATTACGTTCTGGGCCTCAAGGGGAGTCTGCAAGCACTGCCATGTAAGTATTTAGTAGTCATTCCACTTGACTCAAACTTGACTCTTGACTCCACTAACTCAAAAACAGTGACTTTCATATTCAATTCTAGTAAGTTTTAAATGTAATAAATTCTTTGCCCAAGATATTAAAAAGCGAAACTAATACTAATACTGAATGAGCGAACACAGGNTTAGATTACTAACCTCAATATTCTAATTCAATGTGTTGCAGAGATTCGCTTTCAGTCAATTACTTGGGTACAGTTTCTTGCAGTGTAATCTTAATACACTGGAAAGAACTGTATCCAAGTATTTGACTACAATCCTGTGTGATGGAGGAGTAAAGGCAGCCTTCCTGCCTGTACAGTAAACACTCCTGTGTGATGGAGGAGTAAAGGCAGCCTTCCTGCCTGTACAGTAAACACTCCTGTGTGATGGAGGAGTAAAGGCAGCCTTCCTGCCTGTACAGTAAACACTCCTGTGTGATGGAGGAGTAAAGGCAGCCTTCCTGCCTGTACAGTAAACACTCCTGTGTGATGGAGGAGTAAAGGCAGCCTTCCTGCCTGTCAAGTAAACACTCCTGTGGTGATGGAGGGGGGTAAAGGCAGCCTTCCTGCCTGTACAGTAAACACTCCTGTGTGATGGAGGAGTAAAGGCAGCCTTCCTGCCTGTACAGTAAACACTCCTGTTGTGATGGAGGAGTAAAGGCAGCCCCCCCTGCCTGTACAAGTAAACCCCTCCTGTGTGATGGAGGAGTAAAGGCAGCCCTTCCGCCTGTACAGTAAACACTCCTGTGTGATGGAGGAGTAAAGGCAGCCTTCCTGCCTGTACAGTAAACACTCCTGTGTGATGGAGGAGTAAAGGCAGCCTTCCTGCCTGTACAGTAAACAAGTCATAAATGCCTCGCAGACTCTCCGGAGAACAAATACACCAAATCTCAAAGAAATTTTTCTTTATTAAAAAAAAAAAAAAAACTAAAAGCATTATAAGTTGGGAGTGTCTTTGGACGCTTCATTACTAACAGCTCAGTGACCCAACAACACCACGTCAGTCACCACAAGGAGTTCTGTTAAGACTAGGAGTAACTATTTTATATTCCTGGGTTCCTAGTTTGTGCCTCGAGTGTCTTGTCATGGCCAGTGCCCCTCTTGTCATGGCCAGTGCCCCTCTTGTCATGATGGCCAGTGCCCCTCTTGTCATGGCCAGTGCCCCTCTTGTCATGGCCAGTGCCCCTCGTGTCTTGCCAGTGCCCCTCTTGTCATGGCCAGTGCCCCTCTTGTCATGATGGCCAGTGCCCCTCTTGTCATGGCCAGTGCCCCTCGTGTCTTGCCAGTGCCCCTCTTGTCATGGCCACTGTCTGTCTGTCCGTCAAGCAGCTGGCAGCCTCCCACACCCACAAACTGTAAAGTAGAATAACGACATTACCATCTGAAGTACTAAAACTATACACATTAACAGGCAACACATAAATCATTAATTAGCCCTTCACGCCCAAAATTTTTTCCTTTGGGGCTATATAAAATTGTCTGTTGTCGAGCCATAAAATTACAAAAAGTGACTGAAAATACCAAAATTAGTTAGTGGACAAGGATACTTAACAGGTCATTGCTATAAAACTTTGGGTTTTTATAGTCACTGAAATATTTCTAATGGCCCACCCAAAAACTACAATGGAAATTACGTTCTGGGCCTCAAGGGGTTAAAAATGATATTAATAACCAAAGAAAAGAGTCAGAGCATGGTCAGATTTTAAAATAAAGATACTTATATTTTGCAGGCGTCGTCCCACCACCAAGGCGAGACTGTGGCAGCCCGCAGCGTGTGGCGGCGAGAGGGTGGCGGGACCAGACTTGTGTTGACGCCAGGCCAGGGAAGGGAGGGAGTCCGTGTTGTGGCCTCCGAAATCCTGGCCAGGGTCTGGAGGTGATGCCGTTACAAGAATAGGCGGATTTTCAGGTTTTTCAGCCAGCCAGTCAGTAAATCAGTCAGTCAGTCAGCCAGTCAGTTTTACATACTGACTGACTGACTCACTGATTTACTGACTGGCTGACTGAAAAACCTGAAAATCCGCCTATTCTTGTAACGCCATCAACTTGAGACTCGGGCCAGGATCTCTCGGAGGCCACGACGCCGCCACTGCCAACACTCCAGCCAACAAGATGACTTTCATATGCTGTAAAGAAAGGAGAGAATAAAGAAGAGGAAAACAAGTGAAATACTACAACATTAACCCCTTCACGCCCAGATCTTTCCTTGGCTATATAAAAATAGTCTGTTGTTAGCCATAAAATTACAAAAGGTGACTTACTATACCAAATTAGGTAGTGGACAAGGGTACTAAACAGGTCATGGCTATAAAGAAAGCATAGAAAGGATCTTTATAATAGCCTGTGAAGTCTGACTAAAATAATGAAAGCCTATAGTCTATTTTTTTATAACGAGGCAAAAATTCCATTCTATCTCAAGGTCTCCTGGTTAAAATGATGCCTGTGTTTACCTGATAATAGGGTTAACTATGATAAAATACAATTGAAATTAAGAAGAAGCGTAGTATTCCCTTCTCCTGGCATCAAATATCAGTCAGTAAGCAGCAAGGGGCAGTGCATTTTTTAAGCCAATCTTACTGGGCGACATTCTTTGGATAGCCAGAAAGGTAAAGGCCTACCTGTTAAAATATAGTTTTTTGGATACATCAACTTCACCCTTTTGTATGTTGTGTATAAATAAAGATCCTATGCAGTAATAAGAGTGCACTTCTGGATCTAACACACACAGATAAGATGAACCCTTGTATCCAGGAAGGTTTTATGAAGAAATAATCTTGTCGTCCAAATAGCTTAAAATTGTTCTTACAGGGCGACAGTTTTTCCATCACTGGGAGACATTTTGGTCGCCCCAGTTACCATGTTAAAAAGTGCCACTGGCAAGGGGCACCATTTATCACCTCGTAAAAACAAAAAGTGTAAATTATCTTTTTCAATCCTGAGATAAACCCGAACTAGATGTCATGATTTCAATCCTGCAGATAAAAACCAAACAGATGTCATGATTTCAATCCTGCAGAAAAAACCAGGGAAATAGATGTCATGATTTCAATCCGCAGATAAACCAGAACTAGATGTCATGATTTTAATCCTGCAGATAAACCAGAACTAGATGTCATGATTTCAATCCTGCAGATAAACCAGAACTAGAATGTCATGATTTCAATCCTGCAGATTAAACCAGAACTAGATGTCATGATTTCAATCCTGCAGATAAACCAGAAAATAGATGTCATGATTTTTAATCCTGCAGATAAACCAGAACTAGAAGTTTATGATTTCAATCCTGCAGATAAACCAGAACTAGATGTCATGATTTCAATCCTGCAGATAAACCAGAACTAGATGTCCCTGATTTCAAACCTGCAGATAAACCAGAACTAGATGTCTGATTTCAATCCTGCAGATAAACCAGAACTAGATGTCATGATTTCAATCCTGCAGATAACCAGAACTAGATGTCATGATTTCAATCCTGCAGATAAACCAGAACTAGATGTCATGATTTCAATCCTGCAGATAAACCAGACTAGATGTCATGATTTCAATCCTGCAGATAAACCAGAACTAGATGTCATGATTTCAATCCTGCAGATAAACCAGAAAATAGATGTCATGATTTCAATCCTGCAGATAAACAGAACTAGATGTCATGATTTCAAACCTGCCAATAAACAGAACTAGATGTCATGATTTCAAACCTGCAGATAAACCAGAACTAGATGTCATGATTTCAATCCTGCAGAAAACCAGAAAATAGATGTCATGATTTCAAAACCTGCAGATAAACCAGAACTAGATGTCATGATTTCAATCCTGCAGATAAACCAGAAAATAGATGTCATGATTTTAATCCTGCAGATAAAACCCGAACTAGATGTCATGATTTCAATCCTGCAGGGTAAACCAGAACTAGATGTCATGATTTTTAATCCTGCAGATAAAACCAGAACTAGATGTCATGATTTCAATCCCCGCAGATAAACCAGAAACTAGATGTCATGATTTCAATCCTGCAGATAAACCAGAACTAGATGCATGATTTCCCAATCCTGCAGATAAACCCCGAACTAGATGTCATGATTTCAATCCTGCAGATAAACCAGAACTAGATGTCATGATTTCAAATTTCCTGCAGATAACCAGAACTAGATGTCATGATTTCAATCCTGCAGATAAACCAGAACTAGAAGGTCATGATTTCAATCCTGCAGATAAACCAGAACATAGATGTCATTGATTTCAATCCTGCAGATAAACCAGAAAATAGATGTCATGATTTCAATCCTGCAGATAAACCAGAACTAGATGTCATGATTTCAATCCTGCAGATAAACCAGAACTAGAAAGTCCCTGATTTCAATCCTGCAGATAAACCAGAACTAGATGTCATGATTTCATCCTGCAGATAAACCAGAACTAGATGTCATGATTTCAATCCTGAGATAAAACCCGAAATAGATGTAGACAATCCTGCAGATAAAACCAGAACTGAAGTCATGATTCAATCCTGCAGATAAACCAGAACTAGATTTCATGATTTCAATCCTGCAGATAAACCAAACTAGGTCGATTTCAATCTGCAGATAAAAAGAAATAGAATGTCATGATTTCAATCCTGCAATAAACCCCCAACTAGATGTCATGATTTTAAAAACCTGCAGATAAAAACCCGAATAATTCATATTTCAATCCTGCGATAAACCCGGTACTAGAAGTCAAAAGATTTCAATCCTGCCCGATAAAACCCAAAATAGATGTCATGATTTCAAACCTGCAGAAAACCAGAAAAGATTTCCCTGATTTTCAAACCCGCAGATAAACCAGAACTGATGGGCTGATTTCAATTCCCCCCTGGCAAAAACCCCAAAAAAAACTAGATGTCATGATTTCAATCCGCAGATAAACCAGAACTAGATTCCCCTGTTTTAATCTCAGAAAAACCGAACTAGATGTCATGATTTCAATCCCCGCAGATAAACCAAATGTGTCAGATTTCAAAAAAACCTTGCAGATTTTAAAAGGGCCCCGAACTAGTGTCATATTTCAATCCTGCAGATAAACCCGAACTAGATGTCATATTTCAATCCTGCAGATAAACCAGAACTAGATGTCATGATTTCAATCCTGCAGATAAACCCAGAACTAAGATGCATGATTTCAATCCTGCAGATAAACCAGAACTAGAGTCAGATTTCAATCCTGCAGATAAACCAGAACTAGATGTCATGATTTCAATCCTGCAGATAAACCAGAAACTAGATGTCATGATTTCAATCCTGCAGATAAACCAGAAACTAGAGTCATGATTTCAATCCTCAGATAAACCAGAAACTAGATGTCATGATGTCAATCGCAGATAAACCAAGACAGATGCATATTTCAACCCTGCAGATAACCAGAACAGATGTCATGATTTCAATCCTGCAGATAAACCAGAACTAGATGTCATGATTTCAATCCTGCAGATAAACCAGAACTAGATGTCATGATTTCAATCCTGCAGATAAACCAGAACTAGATGTCATGATTTCAATCCTGAGATAAACCAACTAGATGATGATTTCAATCCTGCAGATAAACCGAACTAGATGTCATGATTTTAATCCTGCAGATAAACCAGAACTAGATGTCATGATTTCAATCCTCAGATAAACCAGAAACTAGATGTCATGATTTCAATCCTGCAGATAAACCAGAACTAGATGTCATGTTTTCAATCTGCAGAGATAAACCAGAACTAGATGTCTTTGATTTCAATCCTGCAGATAAACAGAACTAGATGTCATGGATTTCAACCCTGCAGAATAAACCAGAACTAGATGTCATGATTTCAATCCTGCAGATAACAGAAACCTAGATGTCATGATTTCAATCCTGCAGATAAACCAGAAACTAGAAGCATGATTCAATCTGAGATAAACCAGAACTAGATGTCATGATTCAACCCTGCAGATAAACCAGAACTAGAGTCTAGATTTAAATCCTGCAGATAAACCCAGAACTAGATGTCATATTTCAATCCTGCAGTAAACCAAACTAGATGTCATGATTTCAATCCTGCAGATAAACCAGAACTAGATGTCATGATTTCAATCCTGCAGATAAACCAGAACTAGATGTCATGATTCAATCCTGAGATAAACCAGAACTAGATGTCATGATTTCAATCCTGCAGATAAACCAGACTAGATGTCATGATTCAATCCTGCAGAAATACCAGAACTAGATGTCATGATTTCAATCCTGCAGATAACCAGAACTAGATGTCATGTTTTCAATCCTGCAGATAAACCAGAACTAGATGTCATGATTTCAATCCTGCAGATAAACCAGAACTAGATGTCATGATTTCAATCCTGCAGATAAAACCAGAACTAGATGTCATGATTTCAATCCTGCAGATAAACCAGAACAGATTATCGTGATCAAATGATTTCAATCCTGCAGATAAACCAGAAACTAGATGTCATGATTTCAATCCTGCAGATAAACCAGAACAAAGATGTCATGATTTCAATCCTGCAGATAAACCAGAACTAGATGATGATTTCAATCCTGCAGATAAACCAGAACTAAAATGTCATGATTTCATCCTGCAGATAACCAGAAACTAGATGTCATGATTTCAATCCTGCAGATAAACCAGAACTAGATGTCATGATCAATCCTGCAGATAAACCAGAACTAGATGTCATGATTCAATCTGCAGATAAACCATAACTAGATGTCATGATTTCAATCCTGCAGATAAACCAGAACTAGATGTCATGATTTCAATCCTGCAGATAAACCAGAACTAGATGTCATGATTTCAATCCTGCAGATAAACCAGAACTAGATGTCATGATTTCAATCCTGCAGATAAACCAGAACTAGATGTCATGATTTCAATCCTGCAGATAAACCAGAACTAGATGTCCATTGATTTCAATCCTGCGATAAACCAGAACTAGATGTCATGATTTCAATCCTGCAGATAAACCAGAATAGATGTCATGATTTCAATCCTGCAGATAAACCAAAAACTAGATGTCATGATTTCAATCCTGCAGATAACCAGAACTAGATGTCATGATTTCAATCCTGCAGATAAACCAGAACTAGATGTCATGATTTCAACCTGCAGATATAACCAGAACTAAGATGTCATGATTTCAATCCTGCAGATAAACCAGAACTAGATGTCATGATTTCAATCCTGCAGATAAACCAGAACTAGATGTCATGATTTCAATCCTGCAGATAAACCAGAACTAGATGTCATGATTTCAATCCTGCAGATAAACCAGAACTAGATGTCATGATTTCAATCCTGCAGATAAACCAAACTAGATTCATGATTTCAATCCTGCAGATAAACAAACTAGATGTCATGCTTCAAATCCTGCAGATTAAACCAGCACTAGATGATCATGATTTCAATCCTGCAGATAAACCAGAAATAGATGTCATGATTTCAATCCTGCAGAAAACCAGAACTAGATGTCATGATTTAATCCTGCAGATAAACCAGAACTAGATGTCATGATTTCAATCTGCAGATAAACCAGAACTAGATTCATGATTTCAATCCTGCAGATAAACCAGAACTAAAGTCATGATTTCAATCCTGCAGATAAACCAGAACTAGATGTCATGATTTCAATCCTGCAGAAAACCAAACTAGATGTCATGATTTCAATCCTGCAGATAAACCAGAACTAGAAGTCATGATTTCAATCTGCAGATAAACCAGAACTAGATGTCATGATTTCAATCCTGCAGATAAACCAGAACTAGATGTCATATTTCAATCCTGCAGATAAACCAGAATAGATGTCATGATTTCAATCCTGCAGATAAACCAAGAAAAAATAAAAAAACAGAATAGATGTCATGATTTCAATCCTGCAGATAAACCAGAACTAGATGTCATGATTTCAATCCTGCAGATAAACCAAAACTGATGTCATGATTTCAATCCTGCAGATAAACCAGAACTAGATGTCAGATTCAATCCTGCAGATAAACCAGAACTAGAGTCATGATTTCAATCCTGCAGATAAACCAGAACTAGATGTCATGATTTCAATCTGCAGATTAAACCAGAAACTAGATGTCATGATTTCAATCCTGCAGATAAACCAGAACTAGATGTCATGATTTCAATCCTGCAGATAAAACCAGAACTGATGTCATGATTTCAATCCTGCAGATAAACCAGAACTAGATGTCATGATTTCAATCCTGCAGATAAACCAGAACTAGATGTCATGATTTCAACCGCAGATAAACCAGAATAGATGTCATGATTCAACCTGCAGATCAAACCAGAACTAGAGTCATGATTCAATCGTCAGATAACCCAGAAAACATGATTCAATCCTGCAGATAAACCAGAACTAGATGTCAGATTTCAATCCTGCAGATAAACCAGAACTAGATGTCATGATTCAATCCTGCAGATAAACCAGAACTAGATGTCATGATTTAATCTGCAGATAAACCAGAACTAGATGTCATGATTTCAATCCTGCAGGCAGTTTTGATAAACCAGAATAGATGTCATGATTTCAATCCTGCAGATAAACCAGAACTAATGTCAGATTTAATCCTGCAGATAAACCAGAACAGAAGTCATGATTTCAATCCTGCAGATAAACCAGAAACTAGAGTCATGATTCAATCCTGCAGATAAACCAGAACTAGAATGTCATATTTCAATCCTGCAGATAAACCAGAATAGATGTCTGATTTCAATCCTGCAGATAAACCAGAACTAGATGTCATGATTTCAATCCTGCAGATAAACCAGAACTAGATGTCATGATTTCAATCCTGCAGATAACAAACCTAGAATAGAATTATAATTTCAATCTGCAGATAAACCAGAACTAGATGTCATGATTTCAATCCTGCAGATAAACCAGAACTAGAGTCATGATTTCAATCCTGCAGATAAACCAGAACTAGATGTTTTCATGAATTTCAAATCCTGCAGAAATAAACCAGAACTAGATGTCATGATTTCAATCCTGCAGATAAACCAGAACTAGAAGTCATGATTTCAATCCTGCAGATAAACCAGAACTAGATGTCATGATTTCAATCCTGCAGATAAACCAGAACTAGATGTCATGATTTCAATCCTGCAGATAAACCAGAACTAGATGTCATGATTTCAATCCTGCAGATAAACCAGAACTAGATGTCATGATTTCAATCCTGCAGATAAACCAGAACTAGATGTCATGATTTCAATCCTGCAGATAAACAGAACTAGATGTCATGATTTCAATCCTGCAGATAAACCAGAACAGAACGAATTCTGATTTCAATCCTGCAGATAAACCAGAACTAGATGTCATGATTTTCAATCCTGCAGATAAACCAGAACTAGAGTCATGATTTCAACCTGCAGATAAACCAGAACTAGATGTCATGATTTCAATCCTGCAGATAAACCAGAAACTAGATGTTCATGATTTCAATCCTGCAGATAAACCAGAACTAGATTCATGATTTCAATCCTGCAGATAAACCAGAACTAGATGTCATGATTTCAATCCTGCAGATAAACCAGAACTAGATGTCATGATTTCAATCCTGCGATAAACCAGAACTAGATGTCATGATTTCAATCCTGCAGATAAACCAGAACTAGATGTCATGATTTCAATCCTGCAGATAAACCAGAACTAGATGTCATGATTTCAATCCTGCAGATAAACCAGAACTAGATGTCATGATTTCAATCCTGGCGATAAACCAGAACTAGATGTCATGATTTCAATCCTGCAGATAAACCAAACTAGATGGTCATGATTTCAATCCTGCAGATAAACCAAACTAGAAGTCATGATTTCAATCTGCAGATAAACCAGAACTAGATGTCATGATTTCAATCCTGCAGATAAACCAGAACTAATGTCATGATTTCAATCCTGCAGATAAACCAGAACTAGAAGTCATGATTTTCAATCCTGCAGATAAACCAGAACTAGATGTATGATTTCAATCTGCAGATAAACCAGAAACTAGATGTCATGATTTCAATCCTGCAGATAAACCAGAACTAGATGTCATGATTTCAATCCTGCAGATAAACCAGAACTAGATGTCATGATTTCAACCTGCAGATAAACCAGAACTAGATTCATGATTTCAATCCTGCAGATAAACCAGAACTAGATGTCATGATTAATCCTGCAGATAAACCAGAACTAGAAGTCATGATTTCAATCCTGCAGATAAACCCAGAACTAGAGTCATGATTTCAATTCCTGCAGATAAACCAGAACTAGATGTCATGATTTCAATCCTGCAGATAAACCAGACGAGATCATGATTAACTGCAGATAAACCAGAACTAGATGTCATGATTTCAATCCTGCAGATAAAACCAGAACTAGATGTCATGATTTCAATCCTGCAGATAAACCAGAACTAGAAGTCCATGATTTCAACCCCTGCAGATAAACCAGAACTAGATGTCATGATTTCAATCCTGCAGATAAACCAGAACTAGATGTCATTATTTCAATCCTGCAGATAAACCAGAACTAGATGTCATGATTTCAATCCTGCAGATAAACCAGAACTAGATGTCATGATTTCAATCCTGCAGATAAACCAGAAACTAGATGTCATGATTTCAATCCTGCAGATAAACCAGAACTAGAAGTCATGATTTCAATCCTGCAGATAAACCAGAACTAGATGTCATGATTTCAATCCTGCAGATAAACCAGACTAGATGTCATGATTTCAAATCCTGCAGATAAACCAGAACTAGATGTCATGATTTCAATCCTGCAGATAAACCAGAACTAGATGTCATGATTTCAATCCTGCAGATAAACCAGAACTAGATGTCATGATTTCATCCTGCAGATAAACCAGAACTAGATGTCATGATTTCGATCCTGCAGATAAACCAGAACTAGAAGTCATGATTTCAATCCTGCAGATAAACCAGAACTAGATGTCATGATTTCAATCCTGCAGATAAACCAGAACTAGATGTCATTATTTCAATCCTGCAGATAAACCAGAACTAGATGTCATGATTTCAATCCTGCAGATAAACCAGAACTAGATGTCATGATTTCAATCCTGCAGATAAACCAGAACTAGATGTCATGATTTCAATCCTGCAGATAAACCAGAACTAGATGTCATGATTTCAATCCTGCAGATAAACCAGAACTAGATGTCATGATTTCAATCCTGCAGATAAAACCAGAACTAGATGTCATGATTTCAATCCTGCAGATAAACCAGAACTAGATGTCATGATTTCAATCCTGCAGATAAACCAGAACTAGATGTCATGATTTCAATCCTGCAGATAAACCAGAACTAGATGTCATGAGTTTCAATCCTGCAGATAAACCAGAACTAGATGTCATGATTTCAATCCTGCAGATAAACCAGAACTAGATGTCATGATTTCAATCCTGCAGATAACCAGAACTAGATGTCATGATTTCAATCCTGCTGATAAACCAGAACTAGATGTCATGATTTCAATCCTGCAGATAACCAGAACTAGATGTCATGATTTCAATCCTGCAGATAAACCAGAACTAGATGTCATGATTTCAATCCTGCAGATAAACCAGAACTAGATGTCATGATTTCAATCCTGCAGATAAACCAGAACTAGATGTCATGATTTCAATCCTGCAGATAAACCAGAACTAGATGTCATGATTTCAATCCTGCAGATAAACCAGAAACTAGATGTCATGATTTCAATCCTGCAGATAAACCAGAACTAGATGTCATGATTTCAATCCTGCAGATAAACCAGAACTAGATGTCATGATTTCAATCCTGCAGATAAACCAGAACTAGAAGTCATGATTTCAATCCTGCAGATAAACCAGAACTAGATGTCATGATTTCAATGCTGCAGATAAACCAGAACTAGATGTCATGATTTCAATCCTGCAGATAAACCAGAACTAGAAGTCATGATTTCAATCCTGCAGATAAACCAGAACTAGATGTCATGATTTCAATCCTGCAGATAAACCAGAACTAGATGTCATGATTTCAATCCTGCAGATAAACCAGAACTAGATGTCATGATTTCAATCCTGCAGATAAACCAGAACTAATGTCATGATTTCAATCCTGCAGATAAACCAGAACTAGATGTCATGATTTCAATCCTGCAGAATAAACCAGAACTAGATGTCATGATTTCAATCCTGCAGATAAACAAGAACTAGATGTCATGATTTTCAATCCTGCAGAATAAACCAGAACTAGAAGTCATGATTTCAATCCTGCAGATAAACAGAACTAGATGTCATGATTTCAATCCTGCAGATAAACCAGAACTAGATGTCCATGATTTCAATCCTGCAGATAAACCAGAACTAGATGTCATGATTTCAATCCTGCAGATAAACCAGAACTAGATGTCATGATTTCAATCCTGCAGATAAACCAGAACTAGATGTCATGATTTCAATCCTGCAGATAAACCAGAACTAGATGTCATGATTTCAATCCTGCAGATAAACCAGAACTAGATGTCATGATTTCAATCCTGCAGATAAACCAGAACTAGATGTCATGATTTCAATCCTGCAGATAAACCAGAACTAGATGTCATGATTTCAATCCTGCAGATAAACCAGAACTAGATGTCATGATTTCAATCCTGCAGATAAACCAGAACTAGATGTCATGATTTCAATCCTGCAGATAAACCAGAACTAGATGTCATGATTTCAATCCTGCAGATAAACCAGAACTAGATATCATGATTTCCAATCCTGCAGATAAACCAGAACTAGATGTCATGATTTCAATCCTGCAGATAAACCAGAACTAGATGTCATGATTTCAATCCTGCAGATAAACCAGAACTAGATGTCATGATTTCAATCCTGCAGATAAACCAGAACTAGATGTCATGATTTCAATCCAAGGATTTTCATCAAAAGAAAGAATGGGTTTTTTTTCTCTTTGGAAAATACTTAATTATAATAATTCAACTGACTGACTGACAGCAGCTGACTGACTGGCTGCCTGACTGACTGGCTGATTTACTGACTGATTTACTGACTGACAGACGGACAGATTTACTGACTGGCTGACTGACGGACAGATTTACTGACTGACGGACTGATTTGCTGACAGATTTACTGACTGACTGACTGATTGATTGATTGATTTACTGACTGGCTGACTGATTGATTTACTGACTAATTGGCTGGCTTACTGACTGACTGACTTACTTATTTACTGACTAATTGGCTGGCTGACTGACTGATTTACTGACTGGCTGCCTGACATATACTGACTGGCTGACTTACTGATTTACTGACTTATTTACTGACTGGCTGACTTACTGACTGACTGTATGGCTGGCTGACTGACTAATTTACTGGCTGACTGATTTACTGACTGACTGATTGACTGATTTACTGACTGGCTGACTTGGCTGATTTACTGACTGACTGATTTACTGACTGGCTGACTTGACTGATTTACTAACTGCTTTACTGACTGGCTGACTTTTAATTCACTTATTTACTGACTGACTGACTGATTTAAAACTCAAGGTTATTTACTTTTATAGATGAATATTTATATAACTTATAAATAATGACTTGACTAATTTTTTTTATTACGTCCACCATTTAACCTTAACAACCAACAGCTTACATTAACCCTTCACGCCCAGATCTTTCCTTGGCTATGAAAATTGTCTGTTAGCCATGAAATTAAGAAGTCACTGAATATACCAAATTAGTTAGTGGACAAGGATACTAAACAGGTCATAGCTATAAAATATTACTTATAGTCACTACAAATCGTCTAATGGTACCCAAATTACAATGGAAATTACGTTCTGGGCCTCAAGGGGAGTCTGCAAGCACTACCATGTAAGTATTTAGTAGGCATTCCACTTGACTTTAAAATCTAAACTCAAAAACAGTGACTTTCATATTCAATTCTAGTAAGTTTTAAATGTAATAAATTCTTTGCCCAAGATATTAAAAAGCGAAACTAATACTAATACTGAATGAGAGAACACAGGAATCTAAATAAAATACCATTAACCGCTTGAGACCCAGAACGTAATTTCCATTGTAATTTGGGTACCATTAGACGATTTTTAGTGACTATAAGCAATATTTTATAGCTATGACCTGTTTAGTATCCTTGTCCACTAACTCATTTGGTATATTCAGTGACTTCTTAATTTCATGGCTCGACAACAGAATTTTTTAATAGCAAAGGAAAAATTTGGGTCTCAAGGGGTTAAACTTTATCAAGGGAGACTTGGAAGCAGAGGGAAGAGGGTTGTTAAGGCTACTAACTACCTTTACTGCTTCTAACTACCATTAACTACCACTTGCCTTACTAAACACTTCAGTCATCTTGGTCAAAGTAGTTGTGTCCTTGTTCCTCCGGCGATCACCCGACGGGGAGGAGACAAGGGGGGGTCTTGCAAGGAGAGAGAGGTAGTTTCAGAGAGAGGTAGTTTCAGAGAGAGGTAGTTTCAGAGAGAGGTAGTTTCAGAGAGGTAGTTTCAGAGAGGTAAGTCCTGAGAGGTAAGTCCTGAGAGAGGGGTAGTTTCTGAGAGGTAGTTTCTGAGAGAGGTAGTTTCTGAGAGGTAGTTTGAGAGAGGTAGTTTGAGAGAGGTAGTTTGAGAGAGGTAGTTTGAGAGAGGTAGTTTGAGAGAGGTAGTTTGAGAGAGGTAGTTTGAGAGAGGTAGTTTGAGAGAGGTAGTTTGAGAGGTAGTTCCTGAGAGAGGTAGTTCCTGAGAGAGGTAGTTCCTGAGAGAGGTAGTTCCTGAGAGAGAGGTAGTTCCTGAGAGAGAGGTAGTTCCTGAGAGAGAGGTAGTTCCTGAGAGAGAGGTAGTTCCTGAGAGAGAGGTAGTTCCTGAGAGAGAGGTAGTTCCTGAGAGAGAGGTAGTTCCTGAGAGAGAGGTAGTTCCTGAGAGGTAGTTCCTGAGAGGTAGTTCCTGAGAGAGAGGTAGTTCCTGAGAGAGGTAGTTCCTGAGAGAGGTAGTTCCTGAGAGAGGGTAGTTCCTGAGAGAGTAGTTCCTGAGAGAGGTAGTTCCTGAGAGAGGTAGTTCCTGAGAGAGAGGTAGTTCCTGAGAGAGAGGTAGTTCCTGAGAGAGAGGTAGTTCCTGAGAGAGAGGTAGTTCCTGAGAGAGGTAGTTCCTGAGAGAGGTAGTTCCTGAGAGGTAGTTCTTGAGAGAGAGGTAGTTCTTGAGAGAGAGGTAGTTCTTGAGAGGAAGTTCTTGAGAGAGAGGTAGTTCCTGAGAGAGAGAGGTAGTTCCTGAATGAGAGGTAGTTCCTGAGAAAGGTAGTTCCTGAGAGAGAAGTAGTTCCTGAGAGAGAGGTAGTTCCTGAGAGAGAGGTAGTTCCTGAGAGGTAGTTCCTGAGAGGTAGTTGCTGAGAGAGAGACTAATAAGTCTTTTAACAAAAATAATAAAGGTTCTAGCGATGTGACCGTGAACGCATATACATAAACCTTGATTTGGTGGCACTTATGCTTCACGTAATAAGAACATAAGAACATAAGGAAGCTACAAGAGGCCGCGAGACCTACACGAGGTAGTTCCTGTTACTTAATACTACCTACATCCACCTTTCATCCCCATCCAGCCTCCATTTAAAGTTCCCTAATGACTCCAGACTAACTATCTAATGACTCCGCACTAACTACCTGTCTACTGAGTCCATGCCAATCATTCACCACCCTTGTATTGCCCTGGACAAGCATCTAACACTACCAACACTATTGTTTCAGCAGCAGAAATAAGAAGTAAAGCTTTAAAAGGGAATCAGCTGAGGGCGGAAAAATTTACCATCGAGAGGCTAGCGAAAAATCTGGCGGGTTTAATATCCTGGCTGGCGAAAACAAATATCTGAAAAAATGTGTGTGTGGGCCCTGGCCTATCGTTATCTGTGCTATTACCAATCTATCATTTACTGGTCCGTAATTATATAAACCCCTTCACGCCCAGATCTTTCCTTGGCTATATAAAATCGTCTGTTAGCCATAAAATTACGAAAAGTAACTGAATATACCAAATTAGTTAGTGGACAAGGATACTAAACAGGTCATAGCTATAAAATATTGCTTATAGTCACTAAAAAGCGTCTAATGGCACCTAAATTACAATGGAAATAACGTTCTGGGCCTCAAGGGGTGAATGGTTCTGGTAATGGCGCTGCATGTTCTTTAATTAATAAAAACTGCATTGAAGTAATCGTTGAGTACAGACGCCACACTCTTATTGTTGTTTACAAAGATATGTTGTTTTGTCTTTAGGGAGGAGGAGGAGGAGGCTAACGATTGAACGAGGAGGAGAGGAGGAGGCTAACGATTGAACGAGGAGGAGGAGGAGGAGGGTAACGATTAAACGAGGAGGAAGAGTTAACGACTGAACGAGGATTAGAAAAAGGTAATTAAGGATGCAGGAGACAAAACGATCTGAAAATAGAAAAAATTACGACTATTATACCTTTATAAAAATATATCTACATTTATCACCTTATGGTTCTTTATAGTTACGTCTCACCAGTCACTTATCACTATACAGTCACTATAGAGTCACCATACTACCATTCACCATACCATCATCCATCACACACACACGCACATCCCTCCACACACGCACACACTACCACAGCCCACCATACCACACCACACTGTCATTATATTCTATCACCACCACCACCACACATCCACACCACACACCACCACCAGGTTACATATAGCTCACACCACCACCACGCACCACACTCACACACACTCATTCACACCACCACCAGCCATCACGTTACATATAGCTCACACCACCACCACCACCACACACACACCCATCCACACCACACAGCACACACTACCATCCACCCACCAGCCACCACCACCACACCGTCACTACATCCTCACCACAGACACACACACCACACATCCACCCACCACCACGATCACCACACACACACCCATCACCACACACGCCATCCACACCCACCACATACAACCACCCACACACACACGCCCATCCACACACCCACCTGTCCTGTCCGGCCGTGGCGTCGTCTCTGTGCTCCCTCAAGCCGCCGAGCCAAAGACCCAAGCCGTCACCTCCGATCCAAAGTTTCGAACCGCCTGAACGAACCACTATACTTTCAAACGCTCTTTTCCATACAATCTCACCACTACTACTACTACTACTACTACTACTTCTTCTACTACTACTACTACTACTATTACTACTACTTCTACTACTACTACTACTACTATTACTACTACTACTTCTTCTACTACTACTACTACTACTACTTCTACTACTACTACTACTACTACTACTACTTCTACTACTACTACTACTACTACTACTACTACTACTACTACTTCTACTACTACTACTACTACTACTACTTCTACTACTACTACTACTACTTCTACTTCTACTACTACTACTACTACTACTTCTACTACTACTACTTCTACTACTACTACTACTACTACTACTATTTCTACTTCTACTACTACTACTACTGCTACTACTCCTACTACTACTACTACTACTACTACTACTACTACTACTTCTACTACTACTACTACTACTACTACTACTACTACTACTACTTCTACTACTACTACTACTACTACTAACTACTACTACTACTACTACTACTACTACTACTACTACTACTACTAACTACTACTAGTCTAGTAGGAGATAGTAGGTAGGTAGGTCAGGGCGTGTCTAGGGAGAATAGCGCCTAGGGCAAGGCACTGGGAATTGCGCCCCTGGTGGTAAGGGGATGGGAGGGGATTGATTTAATGGCTAAAAAGGTGAATGTGCCAGCCATCAGAGGTCCTATGGCACTATGGCAAAGCATATAAAGGGTCAGGGTTAAAGAATAATAGTGAAACGGTGAGGGAAGGGGAAAGAACGGAATGTTACAGCAGGATGGTTAGATCAGATGTAGGATGTGGATTTGTTGGAGGAAGGAGGTTACATTTTCCAGGGAGAAGGAGGGGGATTCCGGGAGAATGTCCGCAAGACAGGGAGGTCGGGAAAGGGAGGACAAATGAGGGAAGGAACTGGAACGTGGGGGGGGGGGGGGGCATTTTCGAGATATGAGCAATTCTAGGAGCATTTACTGGCACATTTCCCATTTTAGTATTTCAATCCAGGAGCATTTTGAAGCAATATTCAAAGCTATATTTAAGTAATTAATTTGATTTGGCGCCTCCCTTTAATCAAGAAAATGTTCGAAGTATGAACAACTAGCTATAAGAGCGTTTTGAACCCCTATTTAAAGCTGTATCTTGGTCATTCATTTGTTTGGCGAGGAAGATTTGGCGCTCCCCTGAGTGGGCCAAATATTATTCATATTATATCATACTCAAATTACCCACCACAGTCACAAACACACGCACGCACTTCCCTCCACACACTCACACACTACCACAGCCCGCCACACACGCACACCACACCACCACCACTATATTCTACCACCACCACCACCACACATCCACCTTCTCACCACCACCACCCCCGCCCACCCACACCACACCCACACCACCACACATATTCTACCACCACCACCACATATCCACCTTCTCACACACCACCCCCCCGCTCATCCACACCACACCACCCACCACCACCACCAAACACTCCTCCACAACCACCACCACCCACCCCCCGCCACTACACCACACACCACCACCACCAAACACTCCTCCACCACCACCACCCCCGCCCACTACACTACAACACCACACCACCAACAACCCCTTCACATACTACCACTACCACCACACATCCACCTTCTCACCACCACCACCACCCCCGCCCATCCACACCACACCACACCACCACCACTATATTCTATCACCACCACCACCCCCGCCCACCACACCACACCACCACCATTTGCCCGGCATAATGCTTTAATAGATCTGGAGAAGGCGGTAGAAGATGGAGGGGCAAATGGGCGTGTAGGAAGGGTGGAGAACCAAACACAACAACCTCTTCCTATGATGACTTGGAAGATACAGAGCGGGCAGCAGCGAGGAATCTACAGCAGACACCCTAATGCACTGCCAGATATACAAAAAACGTAAAAAAATTAAATTGCTCCCACCGAAATTGTCAAAACAGCTAAGGACGTTATTCCCGCCCCAAGTTTTTTGGCGTCCTAAGTTTTTTTGCGCCGACTGTACATATTAAATACAGTCGACCTAATATTTGCCTGTGATGGATGAAAGAGAGAGAGAGAGAGAGAGAGAGAGAGAGAGAGAGAGAGAGAGAGAGAGAGAGAGAGAGAGAGAGAGAGAGAGAGAGAGAGAGAGAGAGAGAGAGAGAGAGAATAACTAACAAACAAACATAGACAGACAGGCAGAATGAATAAATATAGAAATCAAGCCACAAAACACAGACAAAAGTTAGAAAAAAAATAAGAACAAAAATAGGAGCAGAGGAAAAAAAGCTGTACTCGCCGCACGTTAAGTTGGCGAAATTGTGCCCTGGAAAATGAGGTTTGGGGGCTGCCTGAGTGCGAGGAGTAAGGAAATTGTGCCCTGGAAAATGAGGTTTGGGGGCTGCCTGAGTGCGAGGAGTAAGGAAATGGATGAGTATTTATGCCTCATTCACTCATACTGTAAGTCCCTCATTGCTGCTTCTGTAAGAGAAGTTATGGAAGTACAGTCAAACCTCGATATAACGGACTAAAGAGGGGAGAGTGGTCCGTTAAAGCCGATTGTCCCGTTATAGCGAGGGTATTTTCCCAAGGGTGGAAAAATATATGAAAAAAACGGAAAAATTGTGAAATAAATGAGAAATAATTAACAAACACAACCAGACTGTGTAGCTATGTTGGGAGGTAAACAGTGACTGGCACTACATGCTGAATTTGGTCCCCCTCCTACACGTGAAATAAATGAGAAATAATCACAACGCAACCAGACCGTGTAGCTAGTCAAGCTCAAGCTCTAGAGAAAGGTAAACAAACACAAGCCAGGCCACGGG
>JACEEZ010020895.1:121193-128693 GCA_016584305.1 Chionoecetes opilio
GACGAAGTGAGAGGAAGTGAGGTAAAAAATGACGAGAGGGAGAAGAGGTGATAATGACGAGGAGGGAGGAAGTGAAGGAAGTGGAGGAGGAAGTGAAGGAAGGAGAAGAGGAAGTGAAGGAGGAAGAGGAGGAAGAAATAATTGGAGGAAAGCTTGACCAGGCCACGCGACTCATCAGAAATTGATTATAAAGTGATAGGAGCAATGACGGAGGAGGAGGAGGAGGAGGAGGAGAGGAGGAGGAGGAGGAGGAGGAGGAGGAGGAAGGGAAGATTTAGATGGTAGTCAACAAAAACATGAACAAAACGCTACTCAACAAAAACACTACCCAAAACAATAAACAAAAACACTTTTCATGATAAATTGTATATGTATTTATATACGTAATTTTTTTCTGCCCTTAACTAAAACCATAACAAAAATGAAGTATACAAGTCTATGAAATATCGTGTGAAAAATAGGTTTCATAAAGTATTTCGTTGTATTTCATAGACTTACTTATATATATAAAGCCAACATGATGGGTATTTGAGCTATACAAAAAAACGTTAAAATTTTTCTATAGCGAATTCGTAGTGTTTCTTTAAGTTATTCGTCTTCGCACTCTACTCTACTTAACAAACTTTATCCATCATATATTCAAGACATCTTTCAACATCCAGATATTCTCTACTTCCAAATCTACATCAATAAACACGAAAATATTCAAGAGCCATTAAATATTACAAAACGAGGCAGATTTATATTGGTAAGGAATATACACTGGTCAAAAATACCTTTATAGTCCTAGATATCGGTGCATTTTAAGAGGACATTAATATTATGAAGCCTCGGGTTGATATTTAAATAGCATAACCACTGTGTCATATATTCATTCATAAAGGTCAAACCAGTCTTCTGCGTCCTTATTTCTATCTTATTTTTTCCTCCTATCTTATTTTTTTCAATTAGTTTTTTTTGTGCTATTGGTGTGTGTGTGATGGTTGTGGTGGTGGTGGTGTTGAAGTGTGATGGTGGTGGTGTTGGAGTGTGATGGTTGTGGTGGTGGTGTTGGAGTGTGATGGTTGTGGTGGTGGTGGTATTGGAGTGTGATGGTGGTGTTGGAGTGTGATGGTGGTGGTGGTGGTGTTGGAAAAGAATTATCTTGAGTAGTATTGTTCGTGTTTTTGTTGACTACAATATAAATCTTCTCCTCCTCCTCCTCCTCCTCCTCCTCGTCAACCGGTAGGGGAGGAACTTAGAAGGGCTGTACTAGTGTGGGTAATAGTGTAATAGCATAATAGTGGTAATAGATCGTGTGCCAGTTTGTATTCATTATTTCAAACTCTCTCTCTCTCTCTCTCTCTCTCTCTCTCTCTCTCTCTCTCTCTCTCTCTCTCTCTCTCTCTCTCTCTCTCGAGGGATATGGAAGGAGAATGGTTTAATACTATATTCAGTCGGGGTTATTGACTTTCTTAAACCGTGAAATAAAAAGATGAATCGCTACGAGTTTGCAGAATGTCATTTGGCATATACAATGACCCCAAATATTTCAAAATGTCATAATAAAACGGGTGAAGTATCGATATCGAGTGACTAAATAATGACAAAGGAGCGACAGAGAGAGAGAGAGAGAGAGAGAGAGAGAGAGAGAGAGAGAGAGAGAGAGAGAGAGAGAGAGAGAGAGAGAGAGAGAGAGAGAGAGAGAGAGAGAGAGAGAGAGAGAGAGTCATATACACCATTCATCCTGTTCTAACATGTTCAGCAATCCCCGACAGCCGCCTATCCCACCTGCCGGGCCGATGTTTAAATGCTAATTACCTGATGATAGATTTAATTATTGCTGATTCATTCATTACCTCGTCCACACCTGACACGCTTGAGGTGGTTGGGTATTACCTGTTCTATACCCGTTACGTCCTACTCTTTTTCTTTTTTACATCACAAAGGACTGGCCAAGAAAAAGAAGAAAAAAAGGCCGCTCAGTTGCCAGTCCCTTTAAAGAAGACAGCAAGAAAATGTAGAACACGGGTTCATTTTATCCTTTTTTATCGTTTTTTCTAACCCATTTTTTACTAACCTAATTTTTTCAGTCAAGAAATTAAAGTGTAGAATATTAATGACTCTTGACTCAAAGGAATTATTTTCAATGTAACGTTTCTGGAATACAAATTTAACGCGAAGGTTTTATTGATGAATTAGATTTCCCGCTCGACACAAAAAGCCGTATTTGCATTATTAAGAATATCATTAATTGTTGAATGGTTGGTATCTTGCCGGGTGATAATGAATGTCGAAACTGTAGTAATGAAAATAATAACGAAAATAACAATAATAGTAGTAACAATAAAAATAGTAGTAGTAGTAGTAGTAGTAGTAGTAGTAGTAGTAGTAGTAGTAGTATAGTAGTAGTAGTTGTATAGTAGTAGTAGATTGAGTAATAGTAAATAGTAGTTGTATAGGTAGTAGTAGTAGTATGTATAGTAGTATGAGTAAGTGTAATTAGTAGTAGTAGTATAGTAGTAGTAGTAGTATAGTAGTAGTAGTATAGTAGTAGTAGTAGTAGTAGTAGTATAGTAGTAGTATAGTAGTAGTAGTAGTAGTAGTAGTATAGTAGTAGTAGTAGTAGTAGTAGTAGTAGTAGTATAGTAGCAGTAGTAGTAGTAGTAGTATAGTAGTAGTAGTAGTAGTAGTAGTAGTATAGTAGTAGTAGTAGTAGTAGTATAGTAGTACTAGTAGTAGTAGAAGTAGTAGTAGTAGTAAAGTAGTAATAGTAATAATAGTAATATAGTATAGTAGTAGTATAGTAGTAGTAGTATAGTAGTAGTAGTAGTAGTAGTAGTAATAATAATAGTAATAGTAATAGTAGTAGTAGTAGCTAGTAGTAGTGGTACAATAATATTAATAATGATAAGAACAATAATATTAACAATAATAACAAAAATAACAATAATAATAATTTAATCGCTTTCCAGGCAACAGGGAATCTAATATGCCATCACAACCACACTGCCAATTAATAAACAGGTCTGGTCAGGTGTATTATAGTAATTAAGATGGAGGCGAGGTAGCGTGGCAGGACATCATATAATGAATGAACAGGACATAATATAATGCAACTCAGTAGAGCGCATACCTCCGCCCGAATATAAAAAAGTAAAAAAAATAAAAGTAAAAAAGAAATAAAAAAAAAATATATATATATATATATATATATATATTATATAAATATATATATATATATATATATATATATATATATATATATATATATATATATATATATATATATATCACACACTTTCGCTTATATATATACTAGCCGCAAAGCCGCCCTCCGGGCGGCCTTTTTGGCTAGCTCCTGCGGAGGGCTATTGGTGGGCCTTCGGCCCACCAAACACAGACTCTCTAGATAGCCCCTTCTAGCTTTCCTGAAATCATGGATGTAGAAATGTATGTATTAACGCCAACCCATTCCCTCACCCATTACCCATCATTACCATATATATATATCTATGATAATATAAGCGAAAGTGTGTGTGTCTGTCTGTCTGTCTGTCTGTCTTTCTGTCTGTCTGTCTGTCCGCGATAGGTGCCGCCACCCGTGGCAGAATCCCATCATATGTCACAGTTTTGGAACCAGCTTGACCAGGGGAAGGTTTTAAGCCCACTTATGAGATGATCCGATCACTTTTTTTATTCTTTTTTTTTAGCAGCCTATTAGCGAGAATTGTGAAAAAAAAATGTGGGTTGCGAGAATTGAGGAAACCTTGATGTAGGGTGATGGGTAATGGGTGAGTGAATGGATGGGGTGATGGGTAATGAGTGTGGGGTGATGGGTGAGTGAATGGGTGGGGGGTGATGGGTTGAGGGTGATGGGTGATGGGTGAGGGAATAGGTGGGGGGTGATGGGTAATGGGTGAGTGAATGGGTGTGTGGTGACGGGTAATGGGTGAGTGAATGGGTAGGGGGTGATGGGTAATGGGTGAGGGAATGGGTTGGCGTTAATACATACATTTCTACATCCATGATTTCAGGAAAGCTAGAAGGGGCTATCTAGAGAGTCTGTGTTTGGTGGGCCGAAGGCCCACCAATAGCCCTCCGCAGGAGCTAGCCAAAAAAGCCGCCCGGAGGGCGGCTTTGCGGCTAGTATATATATAAGCGAAAGTGTGTGTGTGTGTCTGTCTGTCTGTCCGCGATAGGTGCCGCCCCCAGTGCCCCAATCCCCTCATATGGCACAGTTTTGGAACCAGCTCGACCAGGGGAAGGTTTTAAGCCCACTTATGAGATGATCCGATCACTTTTTTTTTTTTTTTTTTACCTAGCGAGAATTGTGAAAAAAAAGTGGGTTGCGAGAATTGAGGAAACCTTGATGTAGGGTGATGGGTAATGGGTGAGTGAATGGGTGGGGTGATGGGTAATGGGTGTGGGGTGATGGGTGAGTGAATGGGTGGGGGGTGATGGGTGATGGGTGAGGGAATAGATGGGGGTGATGGGAAATGGGTGAGTGAATGGGTGTGTGGTGATGGGTAATGGGTGAGTGAATGGGTGGGGGTGATGGGTAATGGGTGAGTGAATGGGTGGGGGGTGATGCGTAATGGGTGAGTGAATGGGTTGGCGTTAATACATACAATCATGATTTCAGGAAAGCTAGAAGGGGCTATCTGGAGCGTCTGTGTTTGGTGGGCCTTCGGCCCACCAAACACACGTGGTGGAAGGCCCACCAATAGCCCTCCGCAGGAGCTAGCCAAAAAGTCCGCCCGGAGGGCGGCTTTGCGGCTAGTATATATATATGCACTTAGTATGAGCGCATACCTCCAGCCGAAAATTTCATCAATTGGTTGCCATGGCAACAGTTGTCAATAGATTTCATGCAAAATTAAATCAGTTCTTCCTTATACCAAATAGACTTGGTATACCGAGTTTGGTCCAAATCTATTCATAACTTTTCGAGAAATCCTGTACACTAACAAACAGACAGACAGACAGACAGACAGACAGATCGGGGTGAAAACATAACCCCTCCAACTTCGTTGGCGGAGGCAATAAGAGGACAGGAGAGCGGGAGTCCGTCATCACAAAGCCAACAACACAATGCAAGCTGAGCCTCGCACCTGACACGCATAGTAACACACAGTAACACACATATAGTATTGCGCTTCAATATTGCAACACTGAGGACGTAATGAGAAGGGAAATCATGTACAGGTATTGCTGGTTGTATTACGTAGTGCAACATTGAGCTACGTTACAACACATATATTGTTGTACTAAAAGCTACACGTAATGCAATAACGCAACACAAGTTAATACGTAGAAAAATAGTAAACTAAATCAACAGAGAAATATAATAATAATAATACTAATACTATAGATAATAAGATAATAAGAGAAATATCGCAAAATAGTTCGGATTAATTCCTTCTCTACTACCGTATAGATAACATATTATAGCATTACTACTGATTTTTATGTGCCACTGAAGATAATACGCAGTAGTTTATATCATGACTGTATAATCTACTCTGTTTCAGCGTTGCCTTATACTTTGTAGCTGCAAGTATAGACGGTTTCAAATTTCACTAGGAGTTTTTTTTTTCGGGCGACGACGACAGCGGTACGACACTCAGTAAATAAACACTAGATGGCGACTTGACTGTTGGTAGCCACTTTGTAGATATTTTTGTAATTTGTTCATTTATAGCCATAATATGACACAGATGAAGACACAAAATGACACAAGACTTTCCAGATACCCCCTTCTAACTTTCCTGAAATCATGGATGTAGAAATGTAAGTATTAACGCCACCACACGTCTGTAAACAGAAAAAAAAAGTTGTCCTGGCGACTTTACTGCTATCTACGGTAGTACAGTGGCCGCCAAATGTTGTGGGTGTCGGACTTACTGATGCCGTCAGTGACACGCTCACTCAAAATCCCACAAAATATTCGTAAAACATTAAAAATCAAGAAACTGTGTAACTTACCGGTCTCCTAGTACTTGATTGCATTCCCTTTCCTCTTTATAACATCCTGCAGTCTGTTAGGTAAAGAGTCTGCAAGTTTTTGAAGAAGCTCCTTTGGTAGTTCCTCCCACAATTTTAACAGTTTAACAGTGCAGCTTTTAACTTCGCCACTGAACTAGTGTCCACTTCTTGAAGCTTCCTTTTCATTATGGACCAAAGATTTTCTATTGGGTTCAAGTCAGGACTATTAGGAGGCCAGTCAAAGCAATCGATAGCACACATAGCCAACCATTCCTTGACAACGTTTGCCCTGTGACAAGGGGCACCGTCCTGCATAAAAGTTTCTGCCCTACACTTGTCGTAGCAGGTTTCAAGATTGTCATGCAGGATGTCTAAATATCGCTCACTGTTCACAGTAACACCTTTTTCAAGAAATACGAGGTTACCCACTCCATAATATGAAAAACAAGCCCACACCATGAGATAATCTGGGTGTCTTACTCTCTCCACGGTGTACCTAGGGTCGTGTCGGTCTGAATTCTTGGGCCGCCTCACTTTTGCAAAGTTAGTTCCTGTCACTGTAAAGACACTTTCATCCGACTATAATATGCGTCGACCTTTCTCTAGTGGCCAGTCTTTGTGTTCTTTAGAAAAAGTGAGTCGCTTTATCTTGTGACGAGGAGTGAGGAGTGGCTTTACAGCGGCAGATCTTGAAAAGAGTCCGAGATCACGTAACACATAACGCTGCACACTTCTCACCGACACATTACCTAGTAAGGCAGGATTGTTTTCCTTCACTTCACGTGCTGTGCTTGTTGGTTTGACATTCAGCTGCCTTTTTATAACACGTAAAGTCTTTGAGGCACATTTCCTTGGCCGTCCAGTCTTCGCTAAGTGTGTAGGCGTCTCTCCGTCCAAAGCATCACGACCAAGGAAGATAAAGAGCTTAATGTTGCTTAATTTGCAATAAAACAAAAAATCCACATTCTATTTTATTGTAATGTAACAGTTTATAATATCAAAAACCTCCAACAATGCCTAATAAAAAAGCTCCATTTCATTTGTTGTCCCCTAGCGGTCTATGGGAGTGACGCGGCCGCTCTTTATCTTCCTTGATCACCACAACGTTGTAACCGCCGCTCAACTGTCCTTTTTGCAATTCCTGTCTGTTCTACGACAGCTTTTGCACCAAACCCAGCCCTATGCAAGGCACACATGGAGCTTATAGTATCCTGGGATATAATGCGCCGAGGAGCCATAACGCAATAAACGATTGCACAGTTTGAAAATATCCTCGTAACTAATGACGAAAGAAGTGAAACAGTGCGTGCACTCTCACTGTCCTCCTAGACTGCACTGACTTGCTTCAATGCAACGGTCATACGGTCATACCCCTGCGGTGTTGCTAAGTGTCAGTGTCTTGTTGCCATGTCATCAATTTTTAAATCCCGTATGCTCGAGTTGCGTGAAAAAACCTTTGCAAGGTTATTAATTTGGCGGCCGGTGGGTGCATCCTGCCGACGCGCGCAGACCGCCACACCATTTGGCGGCCAC
>JACEEZ010020895.1:133693-136193 GCA_016584305.1 Chionoecetes opilio
TGGGGAAAAGGGGGCACCGCCCTGCATAAAAGTTTTTTGCCCCTACACTTTTCGTACCCAGGTTTAAAGATTGTCATGCAGGATTCTAAATTCCTCACGGGTTCACAGAAACACCTTTTTCAAGAATACGGGGTTACCCACTCCATAATTAAAAAACAACCCCACACCATGAAAAACCCTTTGGGTGTCTTTTCTCTTCCAACGGTGAAACCAGGGTCTTGCCCGGTCTGAATTTTTGGGGCCCCCCTCATTTTTGAAAAAGTTATTTCCCTTTTCACTGAAAAGACACTTTAAACCCGATTTAAAATTGGCGCGCCCTTTTTCTCTAGTGGCCAGTTTTTTTGTGCCCCCTTTAAAAAAAGTGAGTCGCTTTATTTTGTGACGGGAGTGAGGATTGGGGCTTTCCCAGCGGCAAAACTTAAAAAGAGTCCGAGATCACGAAACACATAACGCTGCACCTTCTCCCCGGGACACTTTACCTAGTAAGGCGGGGATTTTTTTTCCTTCACTTCACGTGCTGTGCTTGTTGGTTTTGACTTCGCTCCCCTTTTTTTTAACCCCGTAATTTCTTTGAGGCACTTTTCCCTTTGGCCCTTTTTCCAGCCCCTTTTCGCTAAGTGTGTGGGCGTCTCTCCGCCCAAAAGGGCATCACGACCAAGGAAGTTTAAAGCTTAATGTTGTTTAAATTTTGGGCAATAAAAAAAAAAAACCCCTTTCCCATTTTATTGAAATGTAAAAAGTTTTATAATATCAAAACCTCCAACAATGCCTAATAAAAAGCCCCTTTTCCCATTTGTTGTCCCCTAGCGGTTTTGGGGTGACGCGGCCGCTTTTTTATCTTCCTTGACCCCCAAAAAACCAACGTTGTAACCGCCGCTCAACTGCCCTTTTTGAAATTTCCCCTGTCTTTTTTCAAACGCCCAGTTTTTTTGCCCAAACCCCCCAAATGCAAGGAAAACCATGGAGCTTATGTACCCGGGGGTTTAAAAAATGCCCGGGGAGCCATAACGCAAAAAACCGCTTGCACTTTTTTAAAAAATATCCTCGAAACCAAATTGCCAAAAGAAGTGAACAGGCGTCACTCTAAATGTCCTCCTAACGGGCCTTTAAAACGGCTTCAATGCAACGGTCATAGGGTCATACCCCTGCGGGGGTTGCAAAGGGTTTTCAGTGTCTTGTTGCCATGTAAATCAATTTTTAAACCCCGAAAGGGCTCGAGTTGCGTAAAAAAACCCTTTTGGGCAAGGTTTTTAAATTTGGGGGGCCCGGGGGGTGCATCCTGCCACCCCCGCGAAACCCGGGGCCACCCCTTTTTGGCGGCCACCTACTTCCCAAGAAAAAAATAATTTTTGTACTCTTCCCCCCCCTTTTTCTTATATACTTCGCTTTGACATTTTTTTTTCCCTCTTTTTTAAATGATGAGGAGACGTTTGATGATGAGGAATGATGAGTTTATGTGAGAAGGGGGGAAAAGGGGGGAAGGGAAGAAGGGGATAAATTTTTCCCCTCCTCTAAGAAGAAAAACAAGGTAAACAACATAGGGAATGGAAAACTTTCGCAGCTAGATTTATTTTTCCCCCTCTTCTCTCTCCCCTTCCTCCCTCTCTCCCCCTCTCTCTTCTCTCTCCTCTCCCTCCTCTTTTCTCTCTCTGAAATTTTTTAAAAGCGTTATTTTTCTCAAAATCCCGGTTTAAAAAAAACAAAAAAAAAAAGAAAAAAACAAGGAAAAAACCTAAACAAAATAAAACTTTCATGTCAAACCCCTACACAAAAAAAAAATATTTTAACACACACACAAAACACAAACCCCCACACACACCACACACACACACCCCAAAAACCGAAACCCCCAACCAGAGGGGGGAGAGGGAAAATGCATGCGAGGATTTATACATTAAAATACAAAGGATCTCTTTTCTCATTGCAAGTAATTTAAATTTGGTAAAAAAAATTTTTAAAAGGGGCATTAGAGCAGGGGGAAAGGGGGAAGGAAAGTAGGAGGAAGGGGGAAAGGGAAGGGGGGGAGGAGGGAGGGGGAAAGGGGAGGAGGAGGAGGGAAGGGGGAAAAGGGGGGAAGGGGGGGAGGGAGGAAGCAAAACCCCAAACCCTTCAAATTAAATTTTGTAGTTAAAATTTAAAAACCTTTTTTCCAAACCCTGGCCTTTTCCGTTTTCTTAATTAATTACCCAACATCCCCTTTCCCTTGTTGTGTGTTGTGTTTTGTGTGTGTGTGTGGTGTGTGTGTGGTGTGTGGGGGTTGTGTGTTGGTTGTGTGTGTGGTGTGGTGTTTTGTTCCCCCCCTTTCCCCCCTCCCCCTTTCACTGCAATTTTAAAAAAGAAAAGCTGCTTCGGAAGAAAAATAAAAAAAAAAATGCAAAATTTTTTCAAGTATTTTAAGAAAAAATAAAAAAAAATAGAAAACATTTTTGGAGTGAAACGAATAATACTTTTTTTTAATTAAAAAAAAAAGAGAGAGAGAGGAGAGAGAGAGAGAGAAGAG
>JACEEZ010020895.1:146193-151193 GCA_016584305.1 Chionoecetes opilio
ACACACACACACACACACACACACACACACACACACCACCCATTCCCCTTCCCTCACTCCCTCACAAACACCTTTCCTCATTCCCTCTCACACACTTCAACCACATATTCCTTTCTCTCTCTCTCTCCTCTTTCTCTCTCTCTCTCTCTCTCTCTCTCTCTCTCTCTCTCTCTCTCTCTCTCTCTCTCTCTCTCTCTCTCTCTCACTATAATTACCACACACACACGACGATAATTGACAGCATTAACACACTCCATTAAGACCATTCAGTGTTTTAAATCAAGTGGTTGGTAATGGAGGGCTGCAAACACACACATTCAGTAGGTAGACAAATAAACTAGAGGTCCATTACTATACTAGACATGAAAATAAATTGTCCTGTGCGTGTGTGTGTGTGTAAGAGGCACGAGCGAACGATAACTGATCAAGCATTTCGCACTTATTTGAATATTTCCATTATAGTTCATGCGTAAACACTGAACGAAGAAAAAAAATACATAAAATATAACACAAAAATATCAAATGAAAACAAATTAAACTCGTGAAATAAATACACATAAAAAAACCAAAGAAAATAAAATGTAAAAAAATGTATTACTAGTATATATAATAATAATAGTATATATGTATCATAAATATAATAAATAGGATATAAATAGTCATGAAATAAAAATATATATAAAAAACAAGAATATCAAATGTATGAAAAAGGACAAATAGTCATGAAATATATCTTCTATAATAATATAAGCGAAAGTGTGTCTGTCTGTCTGTCTGTCTGTGTGTGTGTGTGTGTGTGTGTGTGTGGTATAGGTTCAGCCCCCCGTGGCGCAATCACCTCAATGGCACATTTTTGGAACCGGGTAGACCAGGGGAAGGTCATAAGCCTACTTATGAGATGATTCGATCACTTTTTTTTTCTTTTTTCTTTTTTAGCAGCCTATTAGCGATAATTGTGAAAAAAAAAGTGGGTTGCGAGAATTGGGGAAACCTTGATGTAGGGTGATGGGTAATGGGTGAGTGAATGGGTGGGGTGATGGGTAATGGGTGTGGGGTGATGGGTGAGTGAATGGGTGGGGGTGATGGGTTGGGGGTGATGGGTGATGGGTGAGGGAATAGGTGGGGGTGATGGGTAATGGTAAATATAAGCGAAAGTGTGTCTGTCTGTCTGTCTGTCTGTCTCTGTGTGTGTGTGTGTGTGTGTGTGTGTGTGTGTGTGTGTGTGTGTGTGTGTGTGTGTGTGTGTGTGTGTGTGTCTGGTATAGGTTCCGCCCCCCGTGGCGCAAACACCTCATATGGCACATTTTTGGAACCGGGTTGACCAGGGGAAGGTTTTAAGCCCAATTATGAGATGATCCGATCACTTTTTCTTTTTTTTAGCAGCCTATTAGCGATAATTGTGAAAAAAAGTGGGTTGCGAGAATTGAGGAAACCTTGATGTAGGGTGATGGGTAATGGGTGAGTGAATGGGTGGGTGATGGGTAATGGGTGTGGGGTGATGGGTGAGTGAATGGGTGGGGGGTGATGGGTTGGGGGTGATGGGTGATGGGTGAGGGAATAGGTGGGGGGTGATGGGTAATGGTAAATATAAGCGAAAGTGTGTCTGTCTGTCTGTCTGTCTGTGTGTGTGTGTGTGTGTGTCTATATATATCCGCCCCCCGTGGCGCAATCACCTCATGTGGCACATTTTTGGAACCGGGTTGACCAGGGGAAGGTTTTAAGCCCAATTATGAGATGATCCGATCACTTTTTTTTTTTTTTTAGCAGCCTATTAGCGATAATTGTGGAAAAAAAGTGGGTTGCGAGAATTGAGGAAACCTTGATGTAGGGTGATGGGTAATGGGTGAGTGAATGGGTGGGGTGATGGGTAATGGGTGTGGGGTGATGGGTGAGTGAATGGGTGGGGGGTGATGGGTTGGGGGTGATGGGTGATTGGTGAGGGAATAGGTGGGGGGTGATGGGTAATGGGTGAGTGAATGGGTGTGTGGTGATGGGTAATGGGTGAGTGAATGGGTGGGGGGTGATGGGTAATGGGTGAGTGAATGGGTGGGTTGTGATGGGTAATGGGTGAGTGAATGGGTGGGGGTAATACATACATTTCTACATCCATGATTTCAGGAAAGTTAGAAGGGGCTATCTGGAGAGTCCGTGTTTGGTGGGCCGCAGGCCCACCAAACACAGGTGGTGGGCCGAAGGCCCACCACCAATAGCCCTCCGCAGGAACTAGCCAAAAAGTCCGCCCGGAGGGCGGCTTTGCGGCTAGTATATAAATAAAAGGCAAAATTATCATATATAAAAAAAGGATAAATACTCATGAAATAAGTACATTAATAATACACACAAAAAAACAAAAAAATATCAAATGTAAAAAAAAAAAATTTAAGTCGTGAATCAAGATATAACTTTACAAAAAAAAAAAAATAATAGCGATACAAGGTGATATTGACCGTATGTTTACTTAATACTTGCTGGCGTGATGGAATACAGGGAATAATACATGAACACGTGTAGGGACTTGTAGAGACATGCAAGCAAGCAGAGGGAAAAATGGATCTGGCAAACACGGTGCTCTGTGTCCCAATAGTTGTGATGATCTGTGTCAATAGCAAGGTCGCGGGAGTGACGGGAAAACCCAACACACAGAGAGAGAACAGTACGTGGGGAGAGAGAGAGAGAGAGAGAGAGAGAGAGAGAGGAGAGAGAGAGAGAGAGAGAGAGAGAGAGAGAGAGAGAGAGAGAGAGAGAAAAAAAAAATATATATATATAGGGAGATAGGAAGAGGAAGAGGGAGAGAGTAAGAGTGAGTGTGAGAGAAAGAAAAAGAAAGACAGACAGACAGAAAAAGAGAAAAGGAAAAAGAAAGAAAAGAGAGAAGAGAGAAAAAGAAAGAAAAAATAAGAGAAATAAAGAAAGAGAAAGACAGACAAACAGCCAGCCAGACAGACAGATACACACACACACAGACAGACAGCCACACACACAAACACACACACACACACACACCAGAGGTGGGCACCGCAAACGAAAATTCACTTCCGCAAACGCAAATCCGCAAACACCAATTCTTACGTTCCGCAACCGCAAGTCCGCAAATTTCTTGAAGTTCACATTTCCGCAACCGCAAGTCCGCAAATTTCTTGAAGTTCACACTTCCGCAACCACAAGTCCGCAAATTTCTTGAAGTTCACACTTCCGCAACCGCAAGTCCACAAATCCGCAAACCAATTATGTGATATTTTCTCTGCAAATATTGCAAAAATAGAGGTAAAGTACTTTGTGGTAGTAAATTTATATATTATTTACTAAATGTATATATATATATATATATATATATATATATATATATATATATATATATATATATATATATATATATATATATATATATATATATATATATATATATATATATATATATATATTAGTATTTTGTTCATACTGAGCCCTCAGCGCCCCACAGATGATATAACTCACATGTTACCGTCACCTCATTGTGACCACTCACTCAATATATCAATATAAGTGCACACTGAGGGGTAATAATTAGTGGGTTTTTTTTTACATCTGTGCCTATAACACCTGTTAGGCAGTGACCTCCAGGGGAGGGAGGGCAGGCCCTGGAGGTTCACTTGAGGGCTGTAATGGTTGGCCCTCGCCCGTGGTAGTGCAGGCAGGATTTTTACAGTGACACATCAGAATCTGGTGTATAAAAACGAGTTTGAAATAAAATGTTGGCGAACAAAAACTTAAAATATGAAGGAAAAAAGAATATCAGGATTGATTGATTTAATGCAAAAAAAAAAGGGGAATGTGCCAAAGAATATCAGGAAAAAAGTTAATTACTTACTACTGCATCAAAAATGGAACCGAAAACAGAAAGAGCAAAATTCTTGAAAAAAGTCATATACCACCAGAATCTGGCGTATAAAAACAGAAAAATGAAAATATGAAGGAAAAAAAGAATATCAGGAAAAAAGGTTAATTACTCACTGTATCAAAATTGGAACCGAAAATAGAAAGAAGAGCAAAATTCTTGAAAAAAGTCATATACCATCATTAGAATTTGGTGCCTTTCGACATTTTTCCTTTTCCGGCATCTTTTGGTATTTTGCTACCAAAAGATGCCCGTACTGGTGGCAAAAAGTGCGCGTGTTGTCACACGGCGTTTCGGCTACGAGCATCTTCCTACCAGAGTAGCTAAGATCTTATTCTTCTATCTTAGCTACTCTGCTTCTACTGGCATCTATAAATATGTCCTTCCCTCTTCACTTTTCCCTTCATAACCATAAATAAACCACTCAAAACCTTACTTGTATTCCTAAATCAAGTAAAAATAACACATCATATTATCCCAGTTTCTATAGTAAAAACACGCGCAGCCTATTAAATGCCTATTAAATTTGTTTTTATCAACATTTTCCGTCATAACTTCTCATCAACAACTCAAAACTTAACTATATATCTAAATCATACGTAAACAAAATCTAATTACATGCATGTACCATATCACACACGTGTCTTGTATATATATAGAGTTAAAAACCTATTTATTTCTCCTACCCTACTCTACCAAACACTTTATTTTTATCCTCTCATCTTTATTTTTCTCCTCATCTACACCATATTACTATTACTATACAAAATTATACAGCTATATTCCCTATATACAGCACTAATGTTCCCTAAACATATCACATAGAGATGCTACAGCATCTCTTGACCACCCAAGATTGGTCATTTCTCTTTATTTCACTGAAATGTGTAGTTCGTACAAGTCTTGCGTGGCGTCGCTGCTCCGAGATGTCAACAAGGATGCCGCTACTGCTGGCAAGAGAACGAACATGCGCGACTCTGCGTTTGCTACCAAAAGATGCCGGTATCAGGCGTCAAATGATGCCTGATACGCGTTTGCTGCCAAAAGATGCCGGTATCAGGCGTCAAATGATGCCTGATACGCGTTTGCTACCAAAAGATGCCGGTATCAGGCGTCAAATGATGCC
>JACEEZ010020895.1:158693-161193 GCA_016584305.1 Chionoecetes opilio
AAACAGGGTTTTTTTTTTTTCCAGAAAAAATTTTTTATAAAATTTTTGGGGGTTTTTTTTGGGGTATTTTTCCCATTTTTTCCAGGCCTTTTAAGGTTTTGTTTCAAAGTTTGGGCTTTTTTTTTTTTTGGCTTTTGTAATGATTTTAAAAGTAGTAGTAGTATTTTAGTAGTGTAAAGTAGTGTAATATAGCAGTAAGTTAAATAGTATTTGTAGTAGTAAAGGTGGTGGTGGGGGTTGGGGTTTGGGGGGTGTTTTGGTGGTGGTGGTGGGTGGTGTGGGGGTGTGGGGGTGGTGGTGGTGGGGGTTTGGGGGTGGTGGTGGGGGGTGGTGTGGTGGTGGTGGTGGTGGGGGGTTTTTGGTTTGGGGGTGGTGGGGGTGGTTTTTGGTGTGGTAGGGGATAGTTAGTTTTGTAGTGTAGTAGTATTAGTAGTGTAGTAAGTTTGTGTAGTGTAGTAGTAGTAGTAGTAGTAGTAAATTTGTAGTAGTATAATAATAGTAGTAGTAAATAGTATAGTAGTATAGTATTAAATAGTAGTTTGTTAGTAGTTTGAGTAGTAGTTTTTTTTATTTGGCTTTTAGTAATGAGTTAATAGTAGTATTAAAGTAGTAGTAGTATTTTAGTAATAGTAGTAAATAAATAGTGTTAAATAGTAGTGTAATAGTAAAATTTGGGAGTATAGTAGTAGTATAGTAAATAGAAATAGTAGTAGTAGTGTGTTTTGTAGTAGTGTAGTAGTAGTAGTAAATAGTAGTTTGTAGTAGTGGCGACGACTTATATTCTAGTAGTAAAAGTAATGTAGTAAAAAACAAAATTTAAAAAAAAACCAAAAAAAAAAGAAAAACCCAAAAAAAAGAAAAACAAAAATGCAAAAGGAAAAAAACCCGAAAAAAAGGGGAAAAATAGAACCCAAAGAAAAAAAAAATGATCAAATGTAAAAAAAAACCAAAAAACCAAACAATCAACAACAAACAGGCCCCAAACACAACAAACCAAATCCATCCCAAACCCCAAACCCCAAAAAAATTCATTACGGCCCCCCAATTACTTCCTAATCCATAAAACCTTTTTTACCTTCCCCCCACCCTGCCCCCCTACCAAAACCCCCCACCCCCCCCCTAAAACCCCCCCCAAACCCCAAAAAAACCCGCCCCCCAACCCAACCCCCCCCCTCCGCCCCCAAAGATGATAAAAAAATAAATTAAATCTGTACTTTCTACTATCCCCATACTTTACTTAAATGTGTTAAATTCCCGTGTCTATACCCATCTAAACCCCTTAACCCCTCCCATACAAAAACCCCCCCCCCCCCTAACCCCCTATTTTTACCCCAGCCCCCCCCCCCCCCTACTAACCTCACAAAACCCCCATCCTACACCCCCTTACATTAGCCCCCTTTCCCCCTTCCCCCCACTTTTCCCTTCCCCCCCCATCCCCAACCTTAAACAAAACCCAAAAACCCCCTCCCCCCCCTTTTTTAAATTTTTCCCCCCCCACCATCAACCCCCACCCCCCTTAAAAAAAAGCCCCCCCCCCCCCCTCCCCTATCCCTTACACGCCCCCCCCCCCACCCCTACCCTCCTAAAACCTTTCCCCACTACCCCCCCTAACTTCCTTCCACCCCTACACCCCCCCCCCATTTCCCCCAAAACCCCCCTTTCCCCCCTTCCCCCCCCCCCCCATCACCCATCCCCCGTTTCCAACACCCATCAAGCCAAACCTTTAATTTCCCCCCCGCCATGTCTTAAAAGGGGCGTAAATAAAACCAGTGTTCGGGGGAAAGAGGGATCTGTCTCTTCATTGTTATTTTTTGTGTGTTTGTGCGTGTGTGTGTCCCCTCTCTCTCCTCCTCTCTCTCTCTCTCGCCTCTTTTTTCTCTCTCCCCCTCTCCCCCCTTTATTTCCCCTTTTCCTTTTCCCCTCATTTTCCCTTTAATCCCCGTTCCCCTTTTCTCTCTCTCTCTCTCTTCCATATTGATAAAAAAAATTTTACACTTGACATCAAAGGGGGTTAATCACCCGCCAACAAACACGGAAAAACAAAACGTGTTTGGCACCCCCTTTTTTTTCCTTCTCTCCGGCGTCCCCCGGGGAACGAAATTTTGCCGTCCAGAAAAGATTAAAAAAATTTTCCCTTTAAAATTTTTTGATAAAATTTTCCATTCACCATTTTCACTCAACAAACCCCACAACACACACCCCCACACACCACACACCACCAACACCACACCCCCACACCCCAAAAACACAGACAAAACACATACCCCCCTTGGAATATTTTTTGGGCTAAAATGGGAAAAGTTTTTTTATTTTTGAAATTTCTTTTTTTTTTTTGGGGTTCGCACGATAGTTTTGGAATTTATAAGGGTTTTTGGGGTGGTGTGGGGTGTGTGTTTGTGTTTTTTTAAGTATAGGAAAACTTTTGATTTTTTTTTAAACTTTATCTTTAAACCCTTTCCCTTTTTCTGTCGACCTTTCCCTTTTTACGGAAATTTTCCAA
>JACEEZ010020895.1:168693-171193 GCA_016584305.1 Chionoecetes opilio
ACACAACAAAACAGTCAATGGATACAATTAATGGCTTCATGGAAAAAATAAGCCATGACAACCATAAATAAGATGACAAATGACATGACAAATGACAGTCACGTAAGTACTTGTGGTGTAAAATGTGATGTAAAATAAATAAATAAAAAAGAAATAAACTTACATAACGCACAATAGCCCGCAGGAATAAATATAATAATAATAATAACGCATAAACAATACTTGATACATAACAAAGCCTAAAGCCCCGTTAAATGAATTAGTACCAAATCATAAACACAACACAAGATAATAACAAATAATAAATAGATAGGAAATAACATATAAAGATCTAAATAATTATGTGTATCAATATATAAAATCACACCAAAAACATTAGTTAATATATTACTTTATAGCATTGGAGAGTAATTATTTTGGAGTGGCATTTAAGAGGCGACAGGAAGCTAGGAGGAGGAGGAGGAGGAGGAGGAAGAGGAGGAGGGAGGAGGACGAGGAGAGGAGAGGAGGAGGAGGAGGAGGAGGAGGAGGAGACTAGTTGGGTGTAAAAACAATCGCACTTGGGCAGCCTTCACCACTCTTATCCCGGGCATAAATATTGACTGTCAATACCCAGAGTGGCTAGATATTGAGCTCCTCCTCCTCCTCGAGCTCCTCCTCCTCCTCCTCCTCCTCCTCCTCCTCCTCCTCCTCCTCCTCCTCCTCCTCCTCCTCCTCCTCCTCCTATTATCCCGGAATTTTTCAAGAACCATTAAAAAAAATAGCGAGAGACGTATTCATGCAATCCTTTCCATATAACACACACACACACACACACACACACACACACACACAAGTTGTCATCATAAGGCTTGGCATATCTCTCTCTCTCTCTCTCTCTCTCTCTCTCTCTCTGATTTCCCCAATTAAGAGGAGACTAAACAAGACACACATAAGAAAGATTAATGAGCAGCAAGGCAGCGAAGGAGAGAGAGAGAGAGAGAGAGAGAGAGAGAGAGAGAGAGAGAGAGAGAGAGAGAGAGAGAGAGAGAGAGAGAGAGAGAGAGAGAGAGAGAGAGAGAGAGGAAGAAAAATACGTATAATCAGGATTAATCGCTTCACTGCTTAAGAAAGTGAGTGAGTGAGTGAGAAAGAAGTAATGAAGGAAAGATTTAAGTGTGTGTGTTATTCACCCATGGTCTTGTCCATGCGAGCTGGCTCGCGATCGCCATTTTTCACCCTCTCAGTGCGAGCTTGGAGCTCGTTATTACCGATTTTTGGGCAATGCTGGGACCTCACACACCACATACACCCCACTCCCTTGTTCAAGGGGGAAACAGTACCGCCCGAATTGTCAGTTAAAAATCCCGGTAGGTGGATACCGCCTACCACAGAGTGGGAGACCAGCACGTTACCAACCTGACCATCGCGCGTGTTTGTGTTGTGTGTGTGTGTGTGGTGTGTGTGTGTGTGTGTGTGGTGTGTGTGTGTGTGTGTGTGTGTGTGTGTGTGTGTGTGTGTGTGTGCACGCGCGTGTGTGTATATACAAACACACTCTAAACACACTCACACTCACACGCTAAAAAACAACTGACGTCATAAACATCCTTCTCCGCCAATACAAAAATATACAGAGCACAACTTAAGAACCTCTCCTCACCCCCCCGAACCCCCTACTAATTCCCTAAACCTAAAACCCCCTCCCTTTAACCCTAACTCCCTCCCTCCTTTATCCCTCCCGCCCTTTATGCCTAACACATAAAAACACAAATAAATGATGTTATAGATAGAGACATAAATACTCAGATAAATATTCCACGAGCTCTTCTGTGGAGGTGAATTGGTACCCGGGGAGCAATTAGGATGATAAGGTGGCCGTAGGGAGGAGGAGGAGGAGGAGGAGGAGGAGGAGGAGGAGGAGGGGTAGAAAGATGGTAAGGAAGAGGAGAGAGAAGAGGAAGGAGGAATACATAGATAAGAATACAAAGGAATACATAGGAAGAACAGATACCAGATGTAGAAAGATGTTATGGAAGAGGAGGAATGAAGAGGAATGAGGAGGAGGAGGCGGTAGGAAGATGGTAAGGAGGAGGAGAGAGAAGAGGAAGGAGGTAGGAAGAGGAGAAGGAGGTAATAAAAAGAAGGTAAGGAAGAGAAGAGAGAAGAGGAAGGAGAGGAGGAGAGGAGGAGAGGAGATGATACATAGAAAGGAAAAGACGATTCACAATTTATGGGGAGAAAGAGGAAGAGGAGGAAGAGAAGAGGAAGAGGAGAAGAGAAGAAAGAGGCCAAAAGAATGAAAACTATAAAGGAAAAGAAGCATGAGAACAATAGGGCGAGGCAGGGAGGCATGAGAAAGGGCTTGTACAATGAAGGTAAGGAGGGAAGATAACTCTGAATTTATGAAAATAAGCAAAGGAAAAACACAGAGGAGGAAGAGAAGGAGGCGGAAGCGGAGCCGTCGAAGGAGGAGGAGGAGGAGGAGGAGGTCAAAGGAATACAAAGGAAAAATCAAAGGATT
>JACEEZ010020895.1:176193-183693 GCA_016584305.1 Chionoecetes opilio
CGAAGCATTGATGTTTTTTTAAAAGGGTTTGATATGTAACGCAATAAAAAAAGAAATAGGAAAGGTGGGGGTGGGGTTGTATAGAATATCCGGGTGGGTTATATTCTTGTATCTTAAGGAGTGTTTATGAGGGAAAACCCAAATTTTTTGGGGTGGGGCTGTGAAACAAGGGGAATAAGGGTTTAAGGGAAATAAAACTTGTTTGCAACTGTCTTGGGCCCCGAAAAAGGGGGAACATGTTTGGGAATTTTTTAATGTTTTTAAGACAATATTTGTTTAAACCCAGCGTAAAAAAGTAAAAACAAAATTTTTTTTTCTGGGGGATTGGAATTAAAATTTACAAAAAGGGAAAACTGAATCAGGAGTCTTTGATTTCATAAAACGTTATTTTATCACAGGGCTCCTTCCCATTAACAACAAAACCCCCCGAGATTTTAAGGGGGGGGGGGAAAATTGTGCCTCTTAATAATCATATAGGGGCCTCCCATCTGGAAAATAATAAACCCAATTCATAGTATATACGATAGAACAGATCTTTTTGGGAAATTTATATCTCAAAAGAAAAATTTTTGTAAATAAGTGTGATGAATATGTAGAAAGAAGTTTTTTTTTTCTGACACCAATATAAATTTTATTTCCCGAAAAAAAATCACATGAAAATTTGGTTGCAAAATTAATAAATATTAACGCGCAAAGGATGCATATGAAAAATTTTCACAGATTTTTTAATTAAAAAGATAAATTTTTTTTCTTTTTTTTTCCCTTTAAAAAAAATTAAAGTTAACTTTTAAAAACGAAAAAACCCCCCTTTTTAACTGCGGGTTTAAAAACTAGTATCCAGGAGAAACACAGACTTAAAAAAGGGGGGCCAAAAAAGGGCCATTGTCATATGGACCAAGTTTAAAAAAGCTTACAAAAACAAGCTGGTAACACTACTTCGAGCGAAAAAAAACAAATTTTTTCAAAAAAATTTTAAGAGGAAAAAAGGGTAATAATAATCAATTTTTGGGAAAACAATAAATAGTTAAGGGGGAAAAAAAGTCAATCATTGTAATGAATTAAACTGAAAAATAGTAATGGGCCCCCGCAAAATTTTTAAAAGAAAAATTTCTTAAAAAAAACTTTGGTTCCCCCCCCGCAAAAAAAACAAGTGCAAAAAGCAAAACCCCCCTCCCTCTCAATTTTTCAATAATCCAATTTTTGGAATTTTTTTTTACCTTTACCTGTTATAGGGAAGAGGTTAAACAATATTTAAAATTTAAAAAGCAAAAAACAACCCAGGATTGATGAAATTCCACCAAAAACTGCTCCAAAATTACTGAAAATTACATTGATGTCCCTCTCACACCACAAATCAATCTATGTTTTTCCCGGGAAGATGGGTTTCCGGAAAAAACTTAAAATTTCTAAAGTGTACCAATAATTTTTAAAACTTTTGAGAGGGTGATGAAATAATTTAAACCCATAATTTTTAAACCCTCGATTAGTAAAGTTTTTTAAAAAGCTATTGTTCCAAAAGATTCAAAAAGGGGGCTTGGGAAGATTTTTAAAATTTTTATTAATAAACAATATGGGGTTTCGCAATAACAAGTCAAAAGAGGAAACCCCCCAAAGAAAAATTTACAATTTAAAATTTATAAATTAATTTTAAAAGAAAAAACTATGTTGGGGAGGAAAATTCATTGGCTTTTCTAAGGGGTTTTATTCCCCTGGACCATTTAAAAAATTAATAGTAAGTAAAATTTAAAATAGGAATAAGGGGGAACACCATTAAATTTTTTTTTCCCAAATTTTTTGACAAATAGGAAAAAGCTGGATTTTAATAAGGGAAAACCCTTAGGCTGAAAAAATGGGTTGGGCAGGGGGGTACCTCAGGGGTCAATATGGGCCCTTTTCTGTTCTTGGTATTTATAAAAAGATATTTCCCATGCCTAAAAAATTTTTAATTATGTTTTTTTAGGGAGAGGGCCCAATCTGCTCTTTTACAGGAAACAACTTAGGCTCACTTGAAAAGGGGGTTTTAAAAACTTAAATAGGGAAAAAAAAGTAAAAGGGTTTCAGCAACAAATTAAAAAGGGGAAAAATTACAAAAAAATAATTTTTATGGCTATTTCAAAAAAGAAAAAGTAGTATCAAATGGGGGCCAGTATATATGGATGGGTTTGGAACCTTTAAAAGGGTTGCATTTTACAAAATTTTTGGGGGGTTTTCATAAAGAAAACTTTAATTTGGGAAAAAAAACCCTATTCAATTTATTTTGCTTTTTAAAAATTGGGCAAAAAAATTGTGGAATTTATACAAAAATTCGTTAAAAATTTTAACAACTGATGCTTTAAAAAAAAAAAAATATATTTTCCCGGGGTTATCCTCTTTTTTAAAAATTGTGTGGGCCATCTGGGGGTTTTACCTGGCCGTCAAAGGGAAAAAGGAAAAATTAATTTTCATTAGAAAAAATTGATCAGAACCAAACAATAGGGGGAAAACATGACTCCACCACTTTTTAATTTTAATGATTTAAAATTCTAAAATTTGAAATTTCTACTTTAAAAATTTTTTTCTTCTCACTGTTTTAAAGATTTAAAAAGATAATATTTAAAAAAAAGAAAAATTTTGAATGATTCATCACAAAGGGGCCCAGGGACCAGAGGTAACAAATGTTTTGTTATTTCCAAAACCCCAAAAAACAACCCTGTACAAATTTTTTTATATTTGGGTTTTTGGCCCCAAAAGTTGGAACGCAATTTAACCCGATGACATTCAAAAAAGCAAATAAAACTCAATATATTTAAATTTTAAAAATTAAAAAGTATTTATAAAATTTTCAAAGTCAAGTTCTTATAGATTGAAAATGAAAAACAGTAAAATTTTTGCCCCCTGAAATTTTGGGACCTTTTTTTTTTATAAAAAAAAACATGTTTTTACTGAGTTTTTTATTTTTTTATGTTAATCTTTTATTTTTAAATTTTTGGGGTTATTTGTATTCGCATTTTGAAATTTTGTTCTGAAATTTTATGTTGTAAGGAGCTCATGGGTCAGCAGACTAATGCCTTTAAAAAAGTGTAAATATTTATTTATGGGGATATAATTTTGGGTTTTTTTTGGGAAAAAAACTCTTTAAAACCCCCCTCCACCACCCCCCACCACCAAACCCCCACCCCCCCCCCCACCACCACCACCCCCCAAAACAAAAACCCCCCACCACCACCCCCCCACCACCACCAACCCCACCACCAACCCCCCCCCACCCACCACCCAAACCCCCCCCACCCCCCCACCACCACCCCCCCACCACCCAAACCCCCCAAAAACCCCACCAACCTCCCTCCCCCCCCACCACCACCCCCCACCACCCCCAAAAACCACCCCCACCACCACCACCACCTCCACCACATTTTTTTTCAATAAATTTTAATTATTAACTAAAGGGAAAGGAAAAAAGGGAGTCCCCGACACCACAGCCCTCTTTGGGTTAAAGGGGGAAAAAATTCCCCAAATTTTTTTAACTTGTCAATCCCAAAAATTTTTAAAGAAAAAAAAACAGGGAAATTTAAGGGTTAAAATTAGGTTTAAATTTTTAGTCAAATAACGGGTGAAGAAAAAGACAGTTCGTCCCCACTGCACTCTTGACCTTTAAAGGGTAAAAAATTGGGGGTTGGTTTAAAAACGGGAAAAGCCAAAATTTCCTTCCCGCTCTTAACCCCCCACGTGTGCAAAAATTTGAAAACGCAAATTACTGAAACCGCTAAAAGGGAAATTTCCCCGCCCCCGGGAAACCTCGCCCAGGCCAGGGGCAACAAGGGGCCCACGGTGGGTGGTCAAGGGTCTAAAAATGGGGTTTTTGAAGGAAAGGGGGGACGGGGGTGACTTGGTTTTTTTTCTAGTAACACTATTTCTTAACCTTGACCCAAAGGGCTACCTTACAGTAGTCTTTGGGCCCTTTACCCTATGAAACAAGTATTTTTTTTTGGATTTTTTTTTTGGAAAAAAAGGGATTTTTAAGTATTTTTTTTTTTTTATTACCCGTAAAGTGTTTTTGTATTTTTCTGAGTATTTTTTCTATACAGCGTAGGGATTTTGTATTTTTTTGAGTTTTTTTTTTTTTAATTAGGGATGTTTTGTATTTTCTGAGTATTTTTTTCTATATCAGCGTATGTATTATGTATTTTCTGAGTATTTTTTTTTTATTACGTAGGTTTTTATGGATTTTTTGGGTATTTTTTTTTTTATAAATTTGCGTTTTGTATTATGTATTTTCTGAGTATATTTTCTATTTTTGGGGGGTTTTGGAAAAAAAGATTTCTGGGGGCATTTTTTTTTTAAAATTAGGCCCTGTGAATTTAAATATTTTTCTGAGTTTTTTTTTTACTAAGCCAAAAATTTTTTTGAGTAATTTTTTTCATTAAACAAGAATTTTCTTTTTTAGTATTTTTTTTCAGGGAAACCCAAAAATTTTCTGAGTATTTTTTTTCAGAAGCAAGAATTTTTCTGAGATTTTTTATATGAAAAAGTTTTTCCCGGGAAAATTTTTTTTATATGCAAAATAAGAAACTAAATATGAAAATGGGGAGAACGACATGAGAGAGAGTTAGAGAGAGAGGAAGAGGGGAGGGGAAAGAGAGAGGAGAGAGAAGAGAGAGAAGAGAGAGAGAAGGGGAGGGGAGAGAGAAGAAGAGGGGAGAGAGAGAGAGAAGAGAGAGAGAGAGAGAGAGAGAAAAGAAAACACAAAACAGCACAAGAATCCAAAAACAAGCCAAAAAAAAAAGATGAAAAAAAAATCAAAGAAAAAAAAATTCCCAAAACAGGAAATTTAAACCCAAAAGGGCCCAAAGCAGAGGAAAGGGAAAAAAAAACCCCCAAAAAAAAAAACGGGGGACCTCGGGCAGCAGGAGGGATAGAGGGGAAAGGGGGACTTTCGCCAAAATCCCAGAGGTTTAGTCAAAGGGAATTTAACAATTTTGTTTTTTAGGGAAGGAAAAAACTTGTTTTTTCTTTGGGGAAATTGCATCAACTGGGATACATAAAGGGGGGCTTGCTGCCTGTCTCTTGCTATGGGTAGAGGGAGGGAAAGGGGGTTTTTTAATAAATTTTGTTTGGGTGGGGGAAGGGGGTTTGTGTTGTGTGTGGGGGGTGTGTGTGTTTTGTGTGTTTTGTGTGTGTGTGGTTTTGGGTGTGGTGTGTGTTGTTTTGTGTGTGTGGTGTGTTTTGGGGTGTGTTTTGGGGGTGGTGTGTGTGTGGGCCTCTTGGGTCTTGGGGGAACGACAGTTAGGAAGAGGAGGGGGAGGAGGAAGGAGGAGGTGGGGGGAGGAGGAGGTGGAGGAAGAAAAAAAGGGAAAGGAAAAAGAGGAGAAGAGGAGGGTACACACACACTAAAAAATTAAAATTCCCCGATCTAATAATTTTTGACATTTCAAATATTTTGGTACCAAAATTCCTTGCTTTGCCCTTCCTTTTTCCCTTTCCCTTTCCCTTTCCCTTTTTCCTTTCCTTCCCTTCCCCCTTCCTCCCCCTCCCCCTCCTCCTCCTCCCCCCTCCTCCTCCTCCCCCCCTCTCCTCCCCTCCTCCTCCTCCTTTAAACCCTTTTCTCAACAGGTAACAATAAAATCCTCCAAAAATACAACTAAGATATTTTAAAAGGGCCCCAGATTTAATTTTTTTTAAAAATTTCTTTTAGATGTTTTTTTGGCCCTTTTTTTCCCCCTCTAATCAAATTTTATTTGCTTCCTACTTTAGTAAAACCTTTAAAATAACTTTAAACCCATTTTTTTTCCCATTTAAATAAAATCTATATAGCTTAACCAAAAACCTCTACTTGTTTTACATTCACTTTCCCCGTATTTCATTCCTTTTCTCCATTTTCAAACCAAGGGAAACTTTTTCCCCTCCACCACCATTTTTTCTCTTTCCCCCGTAAACCTTTTCTTTGGGCCCTCTACACTTTCCCGCCTCAACTTGCACCAAAGGCTTTTATTGCTGTTTGAAAAAAAAAAAAAAAAAAAAAAACCTAAAAAACTATCTAAACTTAAACATATTACTTTAAAAAAAATAGTAATATGTTTAAGTTCAGATCGTTTTTTTTTTTTTTTTTTTTTTTTGGTGAGAAAAAAAATTTTTTGATAGGGTTATTGGGAAAAAAAAGTTTTAAGGTTTTTGGTTTTTTAAAATTTTAAAACAAATTTCGGGTGACCCGGAAAAATTTTTTAAAAATTAAAAATGGGAAAAAATAAAGGGCACTGTGATTTTAAAAGGGATAGGGAAAAATTAAAGGGGAAAAAAAACCCCACAGTACTGTGGAAAAAATATTATTTCCCAAATAATATTAAATTAAAAAACCCAAAAATGGGTTTTTTTTTTGCAGGGAAAATGATGTCCCGGGACAAATGAATAGTGGAAAGGGTTTTTTAAAAAAATTTTTTTTTTAGTATTATATTCTTTTTTAAACTATTAATTTTTTATTAAAATTTTAAACCCGCAACCCAAAAAAAACCAATAAAACACTTTAAATTTTTAAAATATTTCCCAGTTTTAAAATTTTTTCCACTATAAAGGTTTTTTTTTCCACATATTTTTTTGTCCCAAACATTCTTTTCATAAATTTATTTTATATTCTTGCCCCTAAAAGAACCAGGGATTTTGTGAGTATTTCTTTTATGTGAAAATTTAAAATTTTTTTAGAATAATTTTATTTTTTTTATTTTATTTTTGATACAATTTTTTTTTAAAGATTTTTTTTTAAAATAAAATTTTTTTAAAAGTTTTTTAAATATTTTTTAAAATCTATTACTGATTTTTTTTTATATATGAAGAAGGGGATTTTTTGAGTATTTTTAAAATATGAAGGGAAGTATTTTCTGGGGTAAATTTTTTTTTATATAAGGGAAATATTTTAGAGTATTTTTTTTTTTAATGAACCCGGTATTTTCCCGAGTATTTTTTATATATGAAGCCCAAATTTTTTTTTTCTGAGTAATTTTTTTTTAATGAAAAAAGTATTTTCTAGGATTTTTTTTATATTTAAGGGAAGTTTTTCTGGGGTATTTTTTCAACTATTCATTTTTTTTTTATTAAATTTTTTCCCCCGTCCTCCCCCGGGTATTGTTTTTTAAAAAAAAAAAAAAACCCAACCCCCACTAAAAATTTTTTTTACATAACATTCAAACTATTTTTATCTACATTATTTTACCATTTTCTACATTATTGGAATTTTCACAGCGGTGACTCGAGTTTAAATTCATTACCTGTATTTTATCGATTTCGGGAAAAGGTTTTCACACGGCTTTTATTTATAAGTTTTTATAAATATACAAATATTAAATGAAAAAAATTTCTTTAGAAAAAACTTCTTATATAAAAAAAAAAACTCAGAAAATACTTTTTTTTCCCAAATTTAAAACTCAGAAAATACTTGCTTTTTAAAAAAAACTTTTTCTTTAAAATAAAAAAAAAACTCAAAAAAACTTTTCCCTTAAAATTTAAAAAAAAAACTAGAAAAAACTTGCCTCC
>JACEEZ010020895.1:188693-206193 GCA_016584305.1 Chionoecetes opilio
TTTTCCCCCTCTCTCTCTCTTAGTTAATTTACTACTAATAGTGTTTGGTGTGTGTGTTTGGTGTGTGTGTTTGTTGTGGTGTGTGTGTGGTGTGTGTGTGTGTGTGTGTGGTGTGAATTATTAAACAAACATTGAACCAGTATTCGGAAATCACAATGACCCTCCATCAGCTTTATAGGGTTTATAGTGGTTTCCCCTTTATGTATATAAAGAATTCATAAATAGGGAATAAAAAAAATGAATAAATGAATAAGGAGGGGGAAGGAATGATATATATATAAAAAAAAAGTCCTTCCCCTCCTCCTCCTCCCCCTCCTCCTCCCCCCCTCCTCCTCCCATCATCACAAGGGGAAGCCAAACAATAAGAACAACCTACAAAAGGGTTTTAATTTGTTGGTTCAAAATCACAATTTTTATAATCCCCAAAACTTAAATTAGGAAAGAAATGATATCACATTGAAAGCTGGACCTACTTAAACCCCCTTTAGGCCCAGAACGTAATTTCCCTTTTGTAATTTGCGTTACCATTAAGACTGATTTTTAGTGAATATAAGCAATGATTTTATAACATATGATACCTGTTTAGTCATTCCTTGATCGACTAAAACTAATTTAGGTATATTCAGTACTTTTTTCGTAATTTTATGGCTCGACCAACGATACGATTTTTTTAGATTTTTTTTATAGCCAAGGAAAGATTCTGGGGCGTTGAAGGAGGTCAAGTACTCTTTTACCTATCATTCTGTTTGCCCACATTTCCCCCTTTTATGGCATTAAAATCATTCACCTTTACTACATCCAATTTATAATCCTTTTTACTTTTCTTTACTCCTTTTTACTACTTGTACTCATCCTCTTTACGCATCCTCCTCATCCTCCCTTTACTCAACCTTTACTCCCCATAACATCTTTACACAACCTCCTCATCCTCTTTACTCATCCCCCATTTTACTCAACTTTACTCAATCCTCTTAAACCACAACCTCTCTTCATGTTGCGCTGCAAATCACCTTTCACCTTCCCCTTGAAGGCTACACCAGGATACGATCACAGAGAGTTCATCTAGGTTTTCATCAAAAAAACACTGCAATTAGTAAGCTACCTTGTTTTTGACGATAAATTCCAAACGATAAACCTTAATCTCCTTCACTTCACTCAAAGTGCACAGGGAAGCTAACATCCTCTCTAACTCTCCTATCTCTTCTATTCTCTCTCTTCTGTAACTCCTCTCTCTAACTCTCTCTTCCTTCTACTCACTCTCTACTACTCTCTCTCTCGGGACTACAAAGCTCCCCATTAGGAGTATAAAAACAATATTGAGAGACAGACAGGGGAAAACAGGACAGGAATGAAGGAGAGAGTAAAGAGAAGGAGAGAGAGATCCGGATCGAGAGAGAGAGAGCAAGAGCAGAAAGAAGCATGAAAAGAGAGAATGAAGACTAGGGACTGAAGAGAGGAGCAGCGGTAAGAGGAGCGAGAGATCGAACACCGATGAGAGAGGAGAGAGACGAGAGAGAGAGAAGGCAGGAAGAGAGCGAGAGCGAAGAGCACGACGAGGCGAGACGAGAGAGAGAAGAGAGCAGAGAGAGAGAGGACTGAAAACTAGTGTGAGAAAAATGGACGAGAAAAGTACGAACGATGGAAAAAAAGTTAAAAAAAGTGAAAAAAAGAAAACAAGAGTAAGAGTAAAAGAGAAAAAGAGAGAAAGGTAATTTATCATCTATTGTGCTTTCAGTTCTTACTTTATCCCTTACACACACCACCCACCACCACACAACCACAACACAACACACACACACACACACACCAACAACACACACAACACACACACTCACACACAACACCCACACACCACAACCAACACAACCAACACACCACACACACCACACAAAAACAAACCCACACACATACCCCACCACACACACAAATTTTCCCTACTTTAGATCCAAAAATCATATTTTTAGGTAGCAATGGTTGTCATAGTTTCAAGTTTTAATCTCTCTCTCTCCAAACTCTCTCTCTTAACTACGACTCTTGGTTGGTCACTGTCAGTTTGCCATTTCATCTTCTCTCTCTAACTCTCTCTCTCTCTCTCTCTATCCTCTCTCTCTGCTCCCATTCCCTCTCTTTTTTTTTTTTATTATTTTTTTTCTCTCTTACTCCTTCTCTCTCTCTCTCTACTCCTAATATTATTTATTAAAACCACACAAATAGCCTTCATATTTCCCCCAGAAAGATGGATATTTAAACTAAAGGGGATTTCAACAACAGGGATTTAACACTAGGGATTCCCAAGGATTACTAAGCTTCTCTACCCCCCTCCATTTTGTAATAGTTAATCATTAATTATTATATTTTCTCCGTGTTGATTCTACTAAAAAAACAAAGCAGGAATTTAGAATTCATGGATTGACTTGCACGCTTTTACGCGTTATGGGGGAAATGTTTGGGCTGTGGTGTGTGTGTGTGTGGTGTGGTGTAGCTGTGTGTGTGTGAGTGTCTGTGTGTGTGTGTCGTGGGCGTGTGGTGTGTTGGCGTATTGTGTTGCGGAGTGTGTGTATGTTGTTTGTGTGTGGTGTGTGTTTTTTTTTTTGATGTGTCCTTACTAGGCCTTGATATGTGAACGGTACTCTATTTTTTTTTTTTTAAGAATATAAAAACAACCACACATCGACGATTTTTTTTCTATGGCACCACAGAACGATTATTTCAAGGCTCTCTCTTCTTCTCTACTCTCCTCTCTCTACCTCTCGCCTCTCTCTTCTTCTCTCTCTCTCTCTCTCTTTACTCTCTAATCTCTCTCTACTCCTCTCTCTTTCTCCCCTTCCCATACTCTTCTTCTTCTTTCCTCCCTACTACTTCCACTCCTTCTCGCTCACTTGTTCCTACCCCACCCCTCTACTACTCTCTAAAACTACCTCCTCTCTCTTTCTCTCTCTCTCTTTATCTATCCTCCCCCTACCCTCTCCTTCTCCTTCCTCTCTCTCCTTCCTCCTTCTCGTCATAACTTTACTACCCCCCCCTACCTCTTCACTCCTCTCTAAAAGACCCCATGACAATTTGTGGCGTTAAAACACACAGAACAGGAAAAAGGAAGTAATAATTGTTACCTTAGTGAGCGAGGCAAAAAAAAAAAAAAGATCCCAAAAAAGGCGATAAGAAGATTAAAATAGAGCCGATAGACCGATAGGGGTCAGTCAGCTGTGGCGCCGGAGGACTGAAGGGGATCTGTGGAATTATGGACGGCAGGGCTTTGACTACGAGATTGCAGAGAGACGGCACAGATTAGGCGTTACTACTCCACAGGGGAATCATTCGGAGAGAGAGGAGATGGAGAGAGAGAGAGGAAAAGACTTGATGACGAGAGGAGGATGTATAGAGAGGCAGATGAGAGAGCAAGGAAGGGAGAGAGAGAGAGAGAGAGAGAACCGAGAGAGAGAGAGAGCAGAGAGCGAGAGAAGAGACAGAAAAAAAAAAAAAATCTAGGAAACATATCATCTTATTCCCCTTTCTATTTTTTTCTCTCTATCTCCTATATCTACACCTCTCTCTCTCTCTCCCTACCTCTCTCTCTCTCTCTTCCTCTACTACTACCTCTCTCTCTCTCTCCACTACTGCATACATGTCTTTTCTGTGGCACTTATTTTATTTATTTTGAGTTCTTTCTCATTGTTTTCTCTTTTCCCCCACAATTTTTAATACACCCGAAACGGCGAGCAAAATTGTTGAAGCGATAAACACACACAAACACAACACACACACCACAAACAACACACATACACACACACACACACACCACACACACCATACACCACACACACCAACACAAACACACCCACACACACACAACACACACAGTAAAAACATCAACAATTTAATTTGCGTACAAAAAGCTTCTCAAATAAAATATGGAAAAGAAAGAAATAGCATAACAGAGGAGGAAGGGAAAACGTGAGCTATAAACTAATTAAAAAACGTCCTTCTCCGCTCCTCCTCCTACCTCCTTCCGTCCTCTTCTTGTTCTCTCGTCCTCCCTCCTTCCTCCAGTCCTCCTCCTTCATCCTCCTTCTCATTTACTCCTAAACTCTCGGTTACATATTCAATTTATTTCCGGTCTTCATGGTCCCTTCCCTCTAACCCTACTATCCTTCTTCACAAGTAGCTATAAGTCAGTCGTAGTCAAAGTAGGTAAGTTAGTAGTTAGTAGTTAGAAGTTACTAGTAAAAGAGGTAGTTTCTAGAAAATAGTAGTCAAGAAGTAATAAGCAAGTAGTAAGGCAGTAGTTTAAGCTTAGTAGTAATAGTCAAGTAGTAGTAAGTTTACGTAGTAGCAGTTCAGTAGTAGTAGTAGTAGTAGTAAGTAGTAGTTAGAAAAAGAATTAGTTAAAAGAGGAGTAAGAAATTAGTAGAAAGTAAATAAGCAAGTAGGTAGTATAGTAGTCAGTAGTAGTAGCTAGAAAGTACTAGTTAAGAGGCAGTGTAGAAATAGCTAGTTAGAAGTAAAAGAAGTAGTAGGTATAGTAAGTAGTAGTTGTACGTAAGTTAGTGTTTAAGCTTATATTATAAAGAGAGAGCAGTAGTTACAAGAGGAAGCATAAGGGCCAGCAGCAATAATAATAATAAAAAAACAATAACTAATAGTAATAATATAATAATAATAAATCAATAACAATAAAAAAAAAATAATATTATAATGCGCGCTAAATTTTCCAAAAAACTCGACAGGTTCCCTCTATTACGGCCATTAAATTATCATACTTAAAACCATTAATTCCTTTTCTATTTGCCAACCACTTTAAGAACTACCCATTAACCTCAGTTTGTTGTGTGTTGTGTGGTGTGTTGCCTGTGTGTAGTGCTGTGTGTGTGTGTGTTGTTGTGTGTGTGTGTCGTGTAGTGGTGGTTGGTGTGTCGTTGTGTGTGTGTGGTGTCGTGTGGTGTGTGTGTGTGTGTGTGTGGATGGAGGACGCGAAGGAGTGAGGAGGAAGGAGGGAGGGGAGGAGGAGCGAGGAGGAGGGCAGGGAGACGGAGGAGGAGGTAGGAGGAGGAAAGCCCTTATTGTCCCTACCTCCAATTATAATTGCTTTTCTATTATGTTTTAAATTTATTTCTCATATTCATTACTTTCTCTAAGAGCTTAAACATAATAACTCAGTGGTGCGGAGGAAACAAGATTTTCCTTGCGGCAGAGAATCAAACCAATTCAACGTGGAAGGAGCATGCCCCTCCCTAATTCTCTTAATCATTTTTTTGGGATCAAACCACAAATCGGTATCAAAGAAAAAAACCATAAGGCTAACCACAGATAAGCAACAATCTCAGCACAAACGATAAAAATAGTTTTAAGAGGTAAACTTCCAGATGAACACCTGAAACTATCCTTTAGGATGAACGAAACTATTTTTTCTGGTATACTTTTGATGTTTTTTGAAAATGCACCTGCTAAACCGTTTTACTGTCGCAAATCATTCTTTTTTCTTTTTGCAACAAAAAATGACAAAAAAAAAACTAAATCAGCAACCTAATCCGGAACTTCACCTCAAACATTAACTATCCCTTAACCTAAAACCTTTACCTAACATAAAAAACCTATATCAAAAACCTAACACTTAACCTAAAATCCTACCAACCTAAACCTTTACCTTAAAACAAAAAAAACTAATAAAAAAAAATAAAAAATAAATATTGCGGGACAGGAAACGGTTAGCAGATTCATTCAAAACAACATCAAAAAGTAACCAGAAAAACAAATAGTTTCTTCCACAAAAGTGATTTCGGTTTGTTCATTCTGGAATACTACAGTGTGTCTCTGGTCGTAGCATGGTATGTTGGAAGAGGCAGGGACATACATACAAAACACATTACAACATCAAATACCTAGCCTAGGCTAGACTTTAAATGACTTCCTTATATTTTATCTCACTAATTCAAGCAACTGGTTCACAACAAATTTACCATGAAAGTTACTCCTCTCCGCCTCTGATTTTACTAACAAACTTCATCCTTTCCAATATAAATTTATCTTGGTTCCTTTTCCATATTCAAGGTTTATTGTTAAGGCGTAAAATTATTCTTGTTCCTAGCTTATGCTCCAGTTCCTCCTATCTTACTCGTATATATCTTGCAGAAACTAATTTCAACAAGTTATTATTCTATCGTTTTTACTAACCACACACAATGTTGATGATTTTTTATATTTTCGTCCAATGTTTCTGTTGCCTAATTACTTCTTGTTCGATTTGATTATGTTTCATTTTCTCCTTACTGACCAGTGCTACCTGACTATCTGTCTTCTCCAAACTCTAACTAATTCAAAAATAGATTTCATCATCATAACCTACAACTTTCTGACTTAAGTCAACAAAGTTTCATCTATTCAAACCTAACTTCTTAGTAATCCAAACAAACGTGTTCATCTGATCATAACCTATAACCCTCTCTTACTAAATCAAACAAGTTTTTCATCTATTCATAACCAGGTTCTGATTTCCATTATTTTCTTGTCATATCGAAGTTTCATTTCCAAGTGTATATCTGTGTTCACTTCCTTAAGAAATCTCGAGGCTTTGAAACAGTGTCTCACCGTCCAATTGCTGCTTCTCTTCACAATCTTAACTCATGAACTTGTCCCTAATCAAATCATTACGTAACTATAGTAATAACCAATTGTGTTAGATCCTTTTGTCGTGTATTTTGACCCAAAAGTAACAGCTTTGCCAAGAGGTTTTGAAGAGTTAGTAGAAGACGTGTATGAAAAAGATTAGTCAGTCCATAAGTAGCAAGCGCGATATGGCAGGGGCGACAAACGAATCTTAACCCTGTTCGAATGTTGCCTTGTTCACTGTTTCCGAACGTCTGTGTATAGGGCCTATGCTGAGCCGCGGCCACACGGGATCCGCCAGCTGACGGGAATCCCACCCCACTCATAAGAATCATAAGAAAATTAAGGAAGCTCAAGAGGCCCGTCGAGGAACTACTAGAGGTAGTTCCTGTACTTAACACTACCTACATCCACATTTCATCCCATCCATGAATTTTCGAGCATCCCTGTAAAGCCTCTAAGACTCCGCACTAAATACATGTCACTGAGTCCATTCCAATCCCCATTTACAACCCTATTGTGAAACTAGTTTTTCTCTATTTCATTTTTAAATCTACGCTTTTCAGCTTGAAACCGTTACTTCTTGCTACTCTGGAATAGCCGTAAGAAGTACGGCTAGTACACGCGTTACTCCATATTACACTCCGTACTAAACATATTGACACTATGTAGAACTATATTACACGCTGTACAACATATACACTCTGTACTAACATATTACACTAACCTGTATAACATATTACACGCATGCTAACTAGACCAATATTAACACTCTGGTCACACACTAAACATAAATACACACGCTGTGTACTAAAAAACAGATTTACACTCCTGTAACTGAACATGATCATTACACTGACTAATACATTAATTAAGCACTGCTGACTGTAACTAGACATATTACACCTGTAACCTTAAACAAATATACAACTCTGTACTAACATATTACACTCTGTACTAACATATTACACGTCTGTACTAACATATTACACTCTGTACTAAACATAGCAACACGCTTTTTCTTTTTTTTATTACAAATATTTAACTCTGTACTAACATTAACACGCTGTGTACTAACATATGACACTCTATACGTAACATATTGACTACTCTGTACTACATATTACATCTGTTACTAACATAGTAAATTCGAGTACTAACATATTACACGCTGTACTAACATATTACACTCTGTACTAACATATTACACTCTGTACTAACATATTACACTCTGTACTAACATATTACACTCTATACTAACATATTACACTCTGTACTAACATATTACACTCTGTACTAACATATTACACTCTATACTAACATATTACACTCTGTACTAACATATTACACTCTATACTAACATATTACACTCTGTACTAACATATTACACGCTGTACTAACATATTACACTCTGTACTAACATATTACACTCTGTACTAACATATTACACTCTGTACTAACCACCAAACACCAAGTCACCTCTTCTGTTTCTTTACGAAGCCTTCCACATTAGTGACATTACTACATTGACCTATCTACCATTTTATATTCTTTAATGCTCCCACAAACAAAGGCAGAGCTTCCCTCTGTCCAGGTCATTACCCTAGCACACTGTACCTACTGTCCCTGTAAAATACTAAGTGTCCTAATGGGAGGAGGACTTGCAGGCAAATAGAAGAGAGAGAAGTTAAATTACAGTGTTACCGACTAAACACTGTAAACAAAGAGACTAGCGGTAAATGTGCAGTTTCAACCCATACTCTCCTGACATAACTGGAGGCTGCCTCCCCCCAGACCCCCCTTCTAGTTCACTAACCTAACCTCACTGCGCCCCCCAGACCCCCCTTGTGTTATTTTTAATTTCCGACGGCTGTTGTAGGGGTTAGAAATACTCCTTATGATGAGAACGAATCGTTCAGGCTACTCCAAACCACCGCTACGTTGTATGATAACTGCCAACTTATCACCGGCACGGCGTACCTTCCTGCCTGCCCAGCACACACCTAAAACACTGCGACAACTCTACAAAGGAAAACAAAATCAACTCCTTACCTTACACAGGCAGAGAGGCAGCACATGGGCGGGACGGGGCGGGCACTGCGGGAGACGGTACCTGGAACTGTCGCCGATAGGAATTCTCGCCGCCGTCGTCGAGTGTTCCAATTCTGGAAAAAAAGAAATAAGTATGTTATTTGATGGAAAATTATACAAAAAAGGATTTGTCTCACTAAGTAACATTCATTACATAGTCAGATGACTAAGTACCATTCGTAGAAATAAAATCCGGCAATGTAGCTCTCAGCCAGTGCATGCTCTCATCCCACATGGAGCTCACCTCTACAAATATTATTCACCTCGTCCAGCTGCTTGGTTCTCACTAACTTGATACTAGTTGATCCAGGACTCAATTCCACGGACTATTATAATTGACCTTGAAGATGACATGGAAATGACTTGACCATAACCACGTGGACATATTACCTTAACATCAATATGACGTCAACCTCCAGAAGTACAGTTACATTAGCAGATAGATTTTGCTGAAATACAGACTTTATGATCATATCGGTTTTCTTTTTCAAGTATCGTTTATCGCCCAACCGAAATTTGTGGACCATCTTGGATTTTGGGTAAACATGATGTAAAAACAGCAAACTGATGTCAGAATTGAAATCCTCATGGTCGATTTACCTAGAAAAGTGTATTCATACATGAATCTAGATTCTAGGTGCTCCGGTTCAAAAGTAAATTTTTCATGATGGCGTTGCCGGCAATCTTGGATTTGGCGCGCTGGAAAAAAATTCCGGGATTTTTGGGAGGGACCAAATAGATCCTTTAGATATACTCTCTATATAGAAATAGAGCAAATTTTTTATAAAAGGTCCAAAGAAGTCACATCAATTGTCAAAACATCTTAGCCAGAGAATGGTCACGGAATTGAGGTTCTAGACCCTACTATTATATCGTGAGTATGTGCTTACATTTTTAACTGTGTTCATAGCCTAATGCTTGGTGCGCCGAGTTTCGGTGTTAGTGTCCTAAGTTCGAGTCCTTGGAGTACCACATGTAGTCACTGATTTCATTGATTAGGTTTATTTAATTAGTGGGCTGGGTGATATTTCGAATTAATATAGTTTTACCATATATAATATAATAAATAATTATTGATTCATGTCTTTACGACGACTGAGATTGCATACTCCTACACTACGCTTCCTGTATTGTATATGTAAATGTGTTGCCTTATTTAAGTCTTATAATAATATAGTTCTTACAACATCTAAGGGTTTGATTTTGTTGGATACTGTGCACCATGAAATGTATGGCTTTATTACCATCTATAAAAATGTAGTCATGTATAGGCATTATTATTTATTAGGGCTAATAGCATATTCATTACATGGTTTGAGAATAACGTTCTAACCGGTTTTCATTTCGTTCTAACCGGTTCAGGAACGTTATGTTTGGAGGAGGAACGAAAAACGTAACGTTAATAATACTGTTTCTGATCGGAACGAACCGTTCGAGAAATTATTTTGTTTTCCAGCCCTGCCTGCACCTCTTAGGATCGTATCGTAGGCTGGGGCTAAATCAAGAGGAGGCGGTAAGAGCGAGAACCAGGACGCGATCACTACCTGTCACACTTCTCACTCTTTGCTCAGTCTCTTACAGGCTTTTATCCCTTATCTCTTATCTTCTGTCTACGTTTATCTTCTCTCTCTCTCTCTCTCTCTCTCTCTCTCTCTCTCTCTCTCTCTCTCTCTCTCTCTCTCTCTCTCTCTCTCTCTCTCTCTCTCTCTCTCTCTCTGCAGGGCACTAAGTAATCAAACACTAAGTAACATTAATCCTTTCCTTCATTTCCTGTATTTGAATTTTGTTATATCTTTTATTTTATTTTATTTATTATTTGCCATCCGAGTTCCTTATCCTCTTGCCCTTTAATTCCTCCTGTCCCCTCACTCTCCCCTCACTCTTGCCCTTTAATTGCCCCTGTCCCCTCCCTCTTGCCCTTTTTTCCCCCGTCCCCTCACTCCCCCCCATTTTTTTGCCCTTTTTAATTTCCCACCTGCCCCCCTCACTCCCCCCTCACCCCACCTACGGTTTTTTTCCCTCCCTTGAGCACAAATCTCCTTTTTTTACCCTTTTTTCCCCCTTTAAAAAATAACGTGACACAAGACTTCACAACAGTGAAATCGTCGCGCTATTATCGTATGCCCGGAAAAAAAGCCGGGGTTTGGGTTACAAAAGCTAAGGGAAGGTTTTATAGAAAAAAAAAAAGTATAGTACACCCAAAATATTTGACCATCTGATTTAATAACGAGTGAAGGGAGAGAGAGAGAGAGAGAGGAGAAGAGGAGGAGAGGAGAGAGAGAGAGAGAGAGAGAAAAGAGAGGGAGGGAGAGAGAGAGAGGGGGGGGGGGGGGGAGGCACTAAAAGGCTGTGGGGGGAGGGAAAGGGTGAATACAATAGGGAAATAAAACTCCAAGAAAAATAGTTATTCAAAGGGGAATATCCGAGGGAACAGTGTTAAAAAATCCACCCCCCTTTTTAGAGAAAGAGAAAAGGGGAGAGAGAGAGAGAGAGAAGAGAGAGAAGAGAGAGGGGAGAGAGAGGAGAGAGAGAGAGAGGGGACAGAAAAGGTGATGAGAGAGAGAGAGGAGACATAAAAGAACCTAAACCCTAGAAGCATTGCCAAGATAAAAAAAACTACACACACACACACACAACACACACACACACACACACAAAACCCTCCACACACACACACAACCCACACACACAACCACACACACACACATCCCCCACCCACACACACCACACACACACACACACACACACAACACAACACATAAATACCACACAAACACAGACACAGACACAGACACAGACCAAAAACACCCACACACACACACACCCACACACAACACACACAAAACACCCCACCAAAAATAAAAAAAAGCCCCAATAACACACAATACAAGGGGCAAGAGGGCGCAGAAAAAAGAAAAAAAAAATGTGGACCCGGGCTAATGAGACACCCAGGTAATGAAAACAAGGTGGAAGGGAGCTAATGAATGACAGGTGGAACAGGTATGGAACAGGTATGGAACAGGTATGGAACAGGTAGGTACTAAGAACAAGCTGACCAAACTGTAATACTGTACTAGGATAATTATAATGTGTATTTACCTAGTTGTATTTTAAGCTAGTCCATGGTTTAGTATACAAGCGCCTGAGGTACATCGTATGGTCCTGTCTATGTAGCTTATATGTGTCTAGTGTGTGTGTGTGGTATTTACCTAGTTGTATTTTTCCGAATGAAAAAAAAATTAAGGAAGAATAGGAGACTCAGTAGGAGAAGGAGGATCAGGGGGGAGGAAGAGGAAGAGGAAGAGGAAGAGGAAGAGGAAGAGGAGGAGGAGGAGGAGGAGGAGGAGGAGAGCGCGTGCGGGTTGTTGGCCTGGGTGGGAAAGGATCGGACCGCCAAAGGAAGAGGAAGAGGAAGAGGAAGAGGAAGAGGAGGAGGAGGAGGAGGAGGAGGAGGAGGGAAAGGAAGAGGAGGAGGAGGAGGAGGAGGAGGAGAGCGCGTGCGGGCTGTGTTGGCCTGGGTGGGAAAGGATCCGACCGCCAGTTGTGTCGCCAGCATGGTCCGGCGCGCGTGTTTGAGTGCGTTTGTGTATGTTACCAGCCTCCGTGTGTGTGTGTGTGTGTTTGTGTGTTGTGTGTGGGGTGCGTGTGTGTGTGTGTGTGTGCGTGTGTGTGTGTGTGTGTGTGTGTGCGTGTATGTGTGTGTGTGTGTGTGTGTGTGTGTGTGTGTGTGTGTGTGTGTTCCAAGCCATAGTGTTGTTGTTGTTGCAGTTTTTGTTGTTTTTGGGGTAAAGGGGGGTTTTTTTGTTTTGTAAGAAATTTTGGATCATTTTTGAGATGGGTGTTTTGGTATTCTTTCTATTTTGTATTAATCTATTTGGGAATTTTTTCCAGGGCCGGAGAAAACGCTCGTTTGGCCCCGTCCCCATATAAACTTTTTATTTTATAAATTCCCAATCCTTAGTGCTTAGTTTTGGGGGGAAGCCCCACCCCGGGGAAGGCGGGTCACAAACCCCGGCTACCCCCGGGTACCCTTTCACTGGGGGGGTGGACGGGGGGCTGGGGTTTTAAGAAGACCGCCCGTCTGTTTTCCCGCTCCCCCCGGGATCAAAACCCGGGCCTTCCCCGGTTGTGAGCCGAGCGTGCAAACCCCTTTTACACAAAGGGTTTTTCCCCCATGGGGTTTTGTGTGGGGTTGTGTGGTGTGTGTTTGTGTGTGTGTTTTTGTGTGTGTGTGTGGGTATGAAATGTGTATGTTTGTGGTGGGTGGGGTGTGTGTGTTTTGGAGGAAAGGAAAAGACAAGTGAAGGGGCTTGGAATTTTTCCCCTCCTTGAAGTATCACGTTAGGGAAAAGTTACGAATTTGAGGGTTTGACGTTACAGAAAATACATACAAAACATAGAAAAACAGTGGGAGTGAAACCAAGTGTGGTGTGTGTATGTGGTACCAAGGCGTTACCGAACATTAAAAAAATTCTTTAAAACCAAAGGGGAATCTGAACCTCTAAAAAAAAGTAAATTTTAATACACGGAAAAGAATAATAAGTATTATCAAGTGTTTTTTTTCCCTCCTTTATCCCCCCTTTCCTTTATCCCCCTTCCCTTTATCCCCCCCTTTCTTTTTTCCTCCCTACTTTACCCCCCTTCTTTATCCTCCCCCTTTATCCTCCCTTCTTTTCCCTCCCTTCTTATACCTCCCTTTTTTAAATTTTTCCCCCTTCTTTATACCCCCCCTTCTTTATACCTCCCTTCTTTATCTTCCCTTTTTTATCCCTCCCTTCTTTTTTAACCTCCTTCTTTATCTTCCCTTCTTTATACCTCCCTTTTTTAAAACCCCCCTTTTTCTTTATTTCCCTCCTTTTTTACCTCCCTCTATCCCCCCTTTTTTGTTTTGGTTCTTCTTTTTTAGGGGGACAAAATATAAAAATTTCAAGGTGTGGATTTTTATGGTTTTTTAAGGTGAAGGTTTTTAAAGTTTAAGGTGAAGTTTTAAAGTTTAAGGTAAATTTTTTTGAATTTTAAGGGTTTTTAAAAAAAATAGGGAAAATTCAAGGTGGAAAGTGAAGTGGGAAGGGGGTTGGCGGGCATTAAAAAAAAAAAAGAAAATTTAAGTAAAAAGTACATTTATTAGACCTAAAAAGATAATAAGTATGAAATTCTCTTTTTGTTTCCCCTTAATAGGGGGGGTCAAAATATAAAATTAAAGGGTTTACGAGTGAAGGTGTTAAATAAAGTGTCTCTTTTTTTTGCGAAGCAGGGGGGAGGGGGGTTAGCGGAGGGGGTTAGCGTCCCCCGACGGGGCGTTCTGGGTTGACCCGATTTCGATCCCCGAAAAAACCCCAAACCCCCTTTTTTCTGCACCTTTCGAGTGGCCTAAAAACCCACCCACATCCCCCGGCCCATAAACTCTCCCTTTCCCAAATTGCCGTGCACCCGGGGACACAGGGGGGCGGCTGAGCCTCTAATCAAAGGCGTCACTATAACAACCCCTGCCTGCGCCCCAGGGGGCGAGGCCCAAACCCATCACAGCCCTCAAGTGAACCCCCAGACCCTACCACCCCCCCCTGGGTCACCACGGGCCAAGGTTTCTATGGCAAAAATTTATATAAAAAAAATAAAAAAAACTAAAAGTGGCTTTGGCTAAGTATCCGAAGTAATTAAAATTTATTTTTGCTTTTTTAAACAGAGTTTTTTTAAAAGTAGGGGAAAAAAGGTGAAGAGTTGGAGGGGTTGGGGAGTGAAGTGTGTTAAGGCGTGAATTATTGTCCAAATGTGATGAAATGGTGAGGTTCTCTTCCCTTTAAAAAACAGAGAGGTGAAGCGTTTAAAACAAAAAAGCCGGGAAAAGAGAGCAGAAAACGGGGAGTAAAAATTTAAAAAACACACACAAAACACACAACACACACAACACACACACAACACACACACAACACAAAAACACAAAACACAAAACACACACACCACTACTCACTCAACACAAAAACCCCCCTCGTAAAAACCCACCCACCCCCCCCACACACACACAGAAAACCCCTCACAAAATTTTTGGGGTGGGGGGGTAGCAGAGTGGTTAACGTTTTTCCGAGTGGCTTTCCCCGCTGAACCCCCCCCAGTTCGGGGCCCCCCAAGAAAAATAAAAAACTTTTTTGCACCGTCGAGTGGCCTAAAAAACCCACATTCCCGCCATTAATACCTTCGATTTCGAGGGATCAAAAGGACACAGGGGGGGGGGGCATGAGCCTTAATTTACGGGGTCAAATAAAAAATCCTGCCCTTTTCGCACCACGGGCGAGGGCCAACCATCACAGCCCTCAAGTGAAACCCCCCAGAGCCTACCATCCCCAGGGGTAGGAAAAACCCCTGCCTACAGGTGCTATAGGCACATAATTTTAAAAAAATAAAAAAAAAAAAAAAAAATACCACACAAAACCCCCCCCGGCCCCCCACCCCCCCCAACACAAAAGCAAAGGGAAACCCTTTTATCTGTCAAAAAAAGTTTTTTTTCCCGTGTTTTTTACAAATTTCCCTTGGGCGTAAAAAAAGTAATATACAAAAATAAAAAATTTTCCCTTTTCAAAATAAGAAATAAAAAATACATTAAATCGTTTACAAAACCCCTAAGCTCCAAATTTTATGAGTTTAAACTAGGGTCAGTTTCAAAAAAATAGTGACCCAAAAAAGGGGGAAAAATTTTTAAAAACCTCTCTCTCCCCTCTCTCCCCTCTCCCTCTGTTTCACAACAACACACACACACACACACACACCCACACACACACACACACACACACACACACACACACACACACACACACACACACACACACACACACACACACACCACACACACACAAAAAAAAGAGAAAAAAAGACTTCCTCACACAAAAACACGACACACAAACAGCAACAAACCCAAAAGCCAAACAAAAAAAATCGACACGAGGCAGAAATGACATGATTTCACCACCCATTCCTACACAAGTTATGACTAAAAAACAAAACTGCGTGTCACTTTGGTCACGTCAGATTGGTGTTAACATGAAGATGACGTGACGCTGCTAGATGTTACGATCAATGCCCTAGTCAACCACGAGAGAGAGAGAGAGAGAGAGAGAGAGAGAGAGAGAGAGAGAGAGAGAGAGACACACCACACACACACACACACACACACACACACACACACACACACACACACACATCGACAGACAAGTAAAGGGTGAAAAAAAAGCTATTTAAAAAAACCTTCAAAGACAGATAGAGACAACAAACTGTTCAGCCGATTACACAGCCGATTACACAGCCGATTACACAGCCGATGATAACTGGACACTTGGTGGACATGAGGCAATATCGTCAAGGAGGGTTAATGAAAGGTCAAGTCCACCTCTCCTTGACCCCTGACCTCCCTGTGGCATTCTCAAGTCACAGGCGAAGGGTCTAAGCGGATAAAAATCACGTTACGGATAAACGATAAGCTCTGGACAGTTATTCTTTACTACTTTTATTATTCACTAGCCGCAAAGCCGCCCTCCGGGCTGACTTTTTGGCTAGCTCCTGCGGAGGGCTATTGGTGGGCCTTTGGCCCACCAACTGTGTTTGGTGGGCCGAAGGCCCACCAAACACAGACTCTCCAGATAGCCCCTTCTAACTTTCCTGAAATCATGGATGTAGAAATGTATGTATTAACGCCAACCCATTCACATCAGCCCCAACCCATTCATCACCCCCCCATTCACTCACCCATTACCCATCACCCCCCACCCATTCACTCACCCATTACCCATCACCACACACCCATTACCCATCACCCCCCACCTATTCCCTCACCCATCACCTCCAAACCATCACCCCCCACCCATTCACTCACCCATCACCCCACACCCATTACCCATCACCCCACCCATTCACTCACCCATTACCCATCATCCTACATCAAGGTTTCCTCAATACTCGCAACACACTTTTTTTTCACAATTCTCGCTAATAGGCTGCTAAAAAAAAAAAAAAAAAATGTGATCGGATCATCCCCAAAATGGCCTTAAAACCTTCCCCTGGTCAACTTGGTTCCAAAACTGTGCCATATGATGGGATTGCGCCACGGGGGGCGGAACCTATAGCACACACACACACACACACACACACACACACACACACACACACACACACACACACACACACACACACACACACACACACACACACACACACACACACACACACACACACACACTTTCGCTTATATTATTATAGATATATTCCTTTTACTACTACTACTATTATTATCACTACTACTACTACTACTACTACTACTACTACTACTACTACTACTACTACTACTACTACTACTATTATTACTACTACTACTACTACTACTATTATTACTACTACTACTACTACTACTACTACTACTATTACTATTATTACTACTACTACTACTACTACTATTACTATTATTATTATTGTTGCTGCTGCTGTATTTTATCTATTATTCATGTACTACTTTTACTACTACTGCTATTATTACTACTACTACTACTATTACTACTACTACTACTACTACAACTACTACTACTACCACTACTACCACTACTACTATTGTTGTTGTTGTTGTTGTCTTTTGTATATGTGTAATGATAGAAGTAGTGACGTGATTTGAGTGACTGAAAGAAAATGGAGAAGAAAGGAGAGAAAGGAAAAGACATGAAAGGGAATAAGAGCAGAAAGTAAAGAGGGAAGGATGACGATGAGAAAAACAATGAAGTAAAGAGGGAAGGATGACGATGAGAAAAACAATGAAGTAAAGAGGGAAGGATGA
>JACEEZ010020895.1:208693-216193 GCA_016584305.1 Chionoecetes opilio
ATAATAAATAAATACGCAAGTGACAATTTAGTGACGTGTGACAAATAAAACACATTAGAAAAAAACCCAAATGACCAAGAAAACAAAACAAAAATATATATGAATGAAACTAATTTATATTTTAATACTATTAAGAAAAATATATGTAATGTAGTACAGATAAATGTCTTACGTGACTTAAAAGCTGTGTGAAATTTGCAGCTTAAGGAGATAAAAAATGTGATAAAAAAAAATACTGTCTATAGATAAAACGTGTGATATAACAAAAACTATACATGTCTAAAACGTGACTTGTGGTAAAGCGTATCAGGGAAGCAACCAAACCAGTGTCAAGTGAAATAGTGACTCCTAGTGGATACATAGAAACAAACCATACGTAACCTAACCTAACCTAACCACACAGGTAAACACAGGGGCTGAAATACTAAGCTTCTTAAGTGAACGAGAAAGTAACCATAATTAATTATCACCTGAATTCCATATCTATTAAGCTTAGGCCTTGTGTGAGTGGCAGTGACAAGTGTTTCAAGGCCAAGGGTACATGAGGACTCCTGGCTCCTGTCACGTCACATTCACTGCATCCCTGCTGTTACTTTCCCTGCTGTTGCTGTTACTGTTACGTCACGCCTCCGCCGCCGCCACAGGATTAAAACAAGGTAAGTAACACCATAAAAATACTTAATTAGTAATTGTTTTCCTTCTCTCTGTTATATTGCTGTAAATAAATGTTTTTTTGTTAATAAGTCAGACAATATCGTGTTTCAATTATAGGATTTAACTTGGGGTTAACAAAGGAATTAGAATGGATTATCTTCGGTGAGATGAACACAAGCATTGCAATTATGATGCATTGTGTTAAAAATCAAGTTCACACACACACACACACACCCACCCCCACCCCCACCCCCACCCCCACCCCCACACACTTTCGCTTATATTATTATAGACTAGCCGCAAAGCCGCTCTCCGGGCGGACTTTTTTGGCTAGCTCCTGCGGAGGGCTATTGGTGAGGCTTCGGCCCACCACCTGTGTTTGGTGGGCCGAAGCCAGATAGCCCCTTCTAGCTTTCCTGAAATCATGGATGTAGAAATGTATGTATTAACGCCAACCCATTCACATCACCCCCAACCCATTACCCATCACCCCCCACCCATTACCCATCACCCCCCACCCATTCACTCACCCATTACCCATCACCCCCCACCTATTCCCTCACCCATCAACCCCCCCCATTCACTCACCCATCACCCCACACCCATTACCCATCACCCCTCCCATTCACTCACCCATTACCCATCACACTACATCAAGGTTTCCTCAATTCTCGCAACCCACTTTTTTTCCCCACAATTCTCGCTAATAGGCTGCTTAAAAAAAAGGTGAAAAAAGTGATCAGATCATCCTATAAATGGGCTTAAAACCTTCCCCTGCTCGACCCGGTTCCAAAACTGTGCCATATGAGGGGATTGCGCCACTGGGGGCGGCACCTATCGCGGACACACAGACAGACACACACTTTCGCTTATATTATTATAGATGATATTGATGTACGGAAATTAAAACACTTTATATCGTAAGAACTAACCTGTCAACACTATACATTTATAACAATGAAAAATATCGGTCACTCGTTGATTCAAAATGTTGATTTACGATAAAAATACAAATGATTTTAATTCTGAGGCTTATTAGAAATTATAAACTTGTACGATATTTCCATCAACTCCGAAAGAAAAAGAGAGAGAGAGAGAGAGAGAGAGAGAGAGAGAGAGAGAGAGAGAGAGAGAGAGAGAGAGAGAGAGAGAGAGAGAGAGAGAGAGAGAGAGAGAGAGAGAGAGAATGTGTAATAAATCGCTGAAATATTGCAAGTGCTTTTTCCTACTTTGGTAAGTGACAACAACGGCTGCTGCAACACTGCACTACAACTATTTTTTTTATACAAACGTGTAAGTGTAAGAACCTAGAAATGCACGTGTGTATGTATGCACGTACACGGAATGCACGTAATACACTTGAAGTACGTAAATGTGAGGACAAAAAACGATAAACTTTCCCTATACAGGGTGTAACACGAGTTTCTGCAAATATTGATACAGGTGAAAGAACATGTAATTCTAAGTACATAATATTGTATAACCATATGCTTTTACAGTATATAAATTATATTCTATAACCATATACATTTTAAATTATTTAATCATAATGTTTACTAGTAATGGAGATAATTTACATTATCTTATAACAACACAATTGGTATTAATGGACATGTTATTACTAAATAAGCAGTACATGAGAACAGCGGGGCTGTAATAAACACTACTGTAAAAGGCTACATGGCATCGTGTCAGGGAGGGGTAGGATGGAACACGTGACTCAGCTGATCGGCGTGATGCCTCGCAGCCTAGTCCCTCCTTCCTCCCCCGCCCCGACGCGTTGCCACTTAGCCTTTTACAGTATTGTTTATTACAGCCCTGCTGTTCTCATGTACTGCTTATTTAGTAATAACATGTCCATTAATACCAATTGTGTTGTTATAAGATAATGTAATGCTCCATTACTAGTAAACATTATGATTAAATCATTCAAAATGTCACCGAGCGGCAACCGCCTGCCATGGTGAAATTACTGGCCGCGCTAATTTTTCTAACTTCATCTCACGTCTAAAGGAAGCTTCAAAAAGCCTATGGCTATAGAATATTTTGTGCTTAGAATTACATGTTCTTTCACCTGTATCAATATTTGCAGAAACTCGTGTTACACCCTGTACAGTATAGGGAGAAATTAAAAAAAACAAAGAAAGGGAAAGCGAAAAAAATAGGAATTGTGGATAAATAAAATGTAAGGGAGAAATAAGACCTTCATTTATTACCTAGTCGGAGCAAATGGTAATATATAGAAAATAATAAATATATCTATAATAATATAAGCGAAAGTGTGTGTGTGCGTATGTGTCTGTGTGTGTGTGTGTGTGGTATAGGTTCCGCCCCCCCGTGGCGGAATCCCATGATATACCACATTTTTGGAATCAGGTTGACCAGGGGAAGGTTTTAAGCCCACTTATGAGATGATCCGATCACTTTTTTTTTTTTTTTTTTAGCAGCCTATTAGCGAGAATTGTGAAAAAAAGTGGGTTGCGAGAATTGAGGAAACCTTGATGTAGGGTGATGGGTAATGGGTGAGTGAATGGGTGGGGTGATGGGTAATGGGTGTGGGGTGATGGGTGAGTGAATGGGTGGGGGGTGATGGGTGATGGGTGAGGGAATAGATGGGGGGTGATGGGTAATGGGTGAGTGAATGGGTGTGTGGTGATGGGTAATGGGTGAGTGAATGGGTGGGGGGTGATGGGTAATGGGTGAGTGAATGGGTGGGGGGTGATGGGTAATGGGTGAGTGAATGGGGGGGGGGTGATGGGTAAGGCGTTAATACATACATTTCTACATCCATGATTTCAGGAAAGTTAGAAGGGGCTATCTGGAGAGTCTGTGTTTGGTGGGCCGAAGGCCCACCAATAGCCCTCCGCAGGAACTAGCCAAAAAGTCCGCCCGGAAGGCGGCTTTGCGGCTAGTATAAACTATAAAGAATATATATTATAATAATAAAATATATAGAAAATAATAAAAATACCAGGAAGAAAAAGCGAAAAAATAGGAAACGGGGAAAAATAAAATGCAAGGGAAAAATATGACCTTCATTTATAAACCTTTCGACAATTGTTATTTTTCAAGCGAGTAGAAAATCCTGCTATTTAACCATGAAAGGCATAAATATAACCTTCATTCGACCAACCAACTAACTAAATAACTAACTAACCAACTAACTGACTAACTAACCAACCATTCGACATTTGTTATTTTTCGTGCGATCAGAAAATCCGGCCATTTAACCATCCGTGCAATTGCAAAGAGACAATGGCAATCGCCGGTATAAGAGTGTCTCCTTATCTAAGTCCCGGGCAAGTGCAGCCAAAAAACCAATAGCGAAAGCAAGACAAAGGACATGTGGTACTTGTGTTATGTCAGTATGTCTGTCTGTCTGTCTGTCTGTCTGTCTGTCTGTCTGTCTGTCTGTCTGTCTGTCTGTCTGTCTGTCTGTCTGTCTGTATGTATGCATGTCAAGCCTTTCTCTGTCTGTATGTTTGTCTGTCTGTCTTCTTTGTCTGTGTAATCCAGTATGTCTGTCTGTCTCTATCTGTCTTGTCTGTCTGTCTAATCCAGTATGTCTGTCTGTCTCTATCTGTCTGTCTGTCTGTCTGTCTGTGTAATCCAGTATGTCTGTCTGTCTCTATCTGTCTGTCTGTCTGTCTGTCTGTGTAATCCAGTATGTCTGTCTGTCTCTATCTGTCTGTCTGTCTAATCCAGTATGTCTGTCTGTCTCTATCTGTCTGTCTGTCTGTCTGTCTGTGTATTCGACTAAAATCCTGTGACTTGACTCAAACACAGAGAAGAAAAAAAAAGTTTGAGAAAATGTTGGTAATTATTGTCGCTGCGTGATGCCGTGTTGTGTGTCTCGTAGCGTGCTTGTGTAGTGTTGTACTTGTGTTGTGTATGTCTGTGTGTGTGTGTGTGTCTGTCTGTCTGCCTGCCTGTCTGTCTGTCTCTCTGCCTGTCTGTCTGTCTGTCTGTCTATATGTTAAGTCTGTCTCTGTCTGTATGTATGTCTGTCTGCCTTGTCTGTCCGTTTCTATCTGTTTATGTCTGTCTATCTGTCTGTCTGTCTGTCTGTATGTCTGTCTGCCTTGTCTGTCTGTTTCAGTCTATGTATATATGTCTGTATGTCAGTCTTGTCTGTCTGTCTGTCTGTCTGTCTGTCTATCTGTCTGTCTGTCTGTCTGTCTGTCTGTCTGTCTGTCTGTCTATATGTTAAGTCTGTCTCTGTCTGTATGTATGTCTGTCTGCCTTGTCTGTCCGTTTCTATCTGTTTATGTCTGTCTATCTGTCTGTCTGTCTGTCTGTATGTCTGTCTGCCTTGTCTGTCTGTTTCAGTCTATGTATATATGTCTGTATGTCAGTCTTGTCTGTCTGTCTGTCTGTCTGTCTGTCTATCTGTCTGTCTGTCTGTCTGTCTGTCTGTCTGTCTGTCTGTCTATATGTTAAGTCTGTCTCTGTCTGTATGTATGTCTGTCTGCCTTGTCTGTCCGTTTCTATCTGTTTATGTCTGTCTATCTGTCTGTCTGTCTGTCTGTATGTCTGTCTGCCTTGTCTGTCTGTTTCAGTCTATGTATATATGTCTGTATGTCAGTCTTGTCTGTCTGTCTGTCTGTCTGTCTGTCTATCTGTCTGTCTGTCTGTCTGTCTGTCTGTCTCTCTCTCTCTTAGTTTTTTTACCGTAATTTCATAACGGGAGGACGTATTGCATCAGTAAGGTCTTTATATACCATGTTTTTCATCGTTTCGTTTTTATTTCGGTTTAATGAATACTAAAAGAAGAATTATTACTTTTCATATAGCATTACCTAGCAATAAAAAAAAAAATCGTGACAGAAAATTTTATGATATCGAGAAAAAAACTGACCTACTTTTAAGTGACAGTAATATTTGTGCTGCATAAATAAAGGAAATAGAAATAAAAGAAATAAAAGAACACAGTAACTACGGTACAAAATTATACTCAACAGAGAAGAAAATATAGTAGCCAATTATCAAGTACTGGACAAGTTTATTATAATAGTTCAATAAGACAAATAGTAATGATAGTATAAGGTATAAGTATAGTATAAATAAGTATAAATAAGCAAAGTATAAGGAAATAAAGTAAGTTCTTCAAGGTAATAAGGCAGGTAAGGCGAGAAATCAAACACTGGAGCTTGTTGTTAGTATACCTGATGTGTTAATCAAGAGGTGAAACTGGACTATAATTAATGTGTTTATGTAATTGAGTGATTCGTCTTCCTTCCTTCTCTCGTCTCTCTCTATCTACCCTCTTCATCCATCTCCTTGTTACCTCTTCTCTCATTATTCATATCTTCGCTTAATTCAAAATCAACGTATTCTATTCTTCCTTCCCCCTCTCATCGCCTTACAAAGACCTCTCTCTCTCTCTCTCTCTCTCTCTCTCTCTCTTCTCCTCTCTCTCTCTCTCTCTCCTCTCTCTCTCTCACATGAAACTAATGTATCTCCGAGCACTTCAACTAACTACCTCACGATGGCTGTTATCATTATGCTGCAACTTCACACACACACACATACACCCACACACACACACACACACACACACACACACACCACACACACACACACACACACACACACACACATGCACGTTTACTTGCCATCTTCTTGGTTTCTCTGATAATTACTTCTCAAGTATGACTGACTGACTGACTGACTGACTGACTGACTGACTGACTGACTGACTGACTGACTGACTGACTGACTGACTGGTAAGCTGACTGATTAACTCCATTAACTTACTTCCCACTTTCCAGAAAAAAATTATAAACTGTCCTTAAGTGACTTTCCAGAAAAAAATTACAACTATCCTTAAGTTAATTTTGACCACCACCATCACATCATCACCACCACCACTATACCACCACCATCACCACTACAGTCCTTCCTAACACTGTCAAAACGTTATATGATCCATACATAATATTTGTTATATGGTGAAGAGAGGAGGAGGAGGAGGAGGAGGAGGAGGAGGAGGAGGAGGAGGAGGAGGAGGAGGAAGAAGAGGAGGAGGGTGATGGTGGTGGTGTATACCCAATGCGGCCGCGGGCCCAATGCGGCCGCGGGCCCAATGCGAGCGAGAACAAATATTATAAATTATCATACAGGCAGGCAGAGGGGTCGCGTGCGGAGGGGGCGGGGAGGGGAGTGCGCGCACTCATTAAATAATTTATGTACTGTTATCAAGATATTATTATGAAAAATTATTTCAAACCTTTAAGCATGTGCAATCAATCTGGCCATGATTTACGCGTATCGCCTCTCGGTATGCGGCTCTTGTGCTGCCTGTGTAGCGCTGTGTATTCCCGACACAATTGGGAGTATGGTTTGTTAACCTTATTGTATCCTAGGAAACTTTCTCTTAATGAGCTTCCATCGCAAATAATTACTTTTGGAGATATAATATAACATGTTATTTATCGGGAGGAGAGAGGAAGTGTTTATGTGCGCCTCACTCTTCTTCCTCTGGCTGGGGTCTGGTTCTTGTGTAAAATATAATTCCTTTTATTTATTTGGTTAATCAGATGAAATTGAATGAGTTACAACTTTTGTTACAATTAGAAGGGTAAATATGCAGTTTCAACTAATACTCCCTATTAAACAATACCCTCCTGATACACTATGCGGCCGCATTGGGTCGGTGGCCGCATTGGGTCGGCGGCGGCATAGGGTCGGCGGCCGCATTGGGTCGGCGGCCGCATTGGGCCGGCGGCCCCATTGGGTCGGCGGCCGCATAGGGTCGGCGGCCGCATTGGGTCGGCGGCCGCATTGGGTCGGCGGCCGCATTGGGTCGGCGGCCGCATTGGGTCGGCGGCCGCATTGGGTCGGCGG
>JACEEZ010020895.1:226193-253693 GCA_016584305.1 Chionoecetes opilio
TTTAATCGTGTTTTTTTGAGTTTCTGATGAATTTGAGGCTGTTTTTGTTTGACGGGGGTTGTTTATATTGCATTTTTTCTCTTTCTATTTGGTATTTATTCGTGTTTTATTGAGTTATAGATGGATTTGAGGCTGTTTTTGAGTGACGGGGGTTGTTTATATTGCATTTTTTCTCTTTCTATTTGGTATTTATTCGTGTTTTATTGAGTTATAGATGGATTTGAGGCTGTTTTTGTTTGACGGGGGTTGTTTATATTGCATTTTTTCTCTTTCTATTTGGTATATATTCGTGTTTTATTGAGTTATAGATGGATTTGAGGCTGTTTTTGTTTGACAGGGGTTGTTGCATACTGCTGTTTTGCTTTCTCTTTTTGGTACTTAATCGCGTTTTATCGAGTTTCAGTTCGGTTTGAAGTTGTTTTTGAGTGACGGGGGTTGTTCATTTTGCAGTTCTTCTTTCCCTTTTCGGTATTTATTCGCCTTTTTTTTACTTTTATTGAGTTATAGACGGGTTTAAAGTTGTTTTTGTGTACAAGGGGTTGTTCATATTGCAGTTTTTCTTTCTCTTTTTGTCTTTAATCGTGTTTTATTGAGTTATTGATGAGTTTAAAGTTGTTTTTGTGTTATGATGGTTGTTGTTATTGCTGTTTTTCTTACTCTCTTAGTTATGTAATGGCGTTTTTTTAAGTAATAGATGGGTTTAAAGTTGTTTTTGTGTTATGGTGGTTGTTCATACTGCAGTTTTTCTTTCTCTGTTTGTATTTAATCGCTTGTTTTTGAGTTATTGATGGGTTTTAAGTTGTTTTTGTGTGATGGGGGTTGTTTTGTCTTTTTTGGTTATTTGAGTCATGTATGGGACAGGTATAGATTGGGATGTGGGTCTTTAATTAGGTGTGACTGTAAACTACCCAATGACGGGTGTTTTGGGAGGTTTGAGTAACTTTTTTTTTTCATTCTTTAATTTTTTAAATCAGTCAGGGGGTTTTCCTGATGTGATAAAATTTCAAGTAAGGTAAAATACACCCCACCCCACTCTCCCATCTCTCTCTCTCTCCTCTCTCCCCTCTCCCCTTTTCCTCTCTCTCTCTCCCTCTCCCTCTCTCTCTCTCTCTGTCAACATCCAGCACAAAACAGTACAGAAAGATAACAACAAGAAAAAAGTATTTAAATAAAATGAACCTGTAGCCACAAGTTACAATGAATTTTAATGTAAAAAACAAAACAGCCCCGGGTTACGGCAGTATCTTTTTTGAAAAACTATGGCTTCCCTGCTGAGAGAAAAGAGAGAGAGGGGAGAGAAGAGAGAAAAGAGGGGAGAGAGAGGGGAGAGAGAGAGAGGGGAGAGAGAGAGAAAAGGAGAGAGAGAGAAAAGGAGAAGAGAGGGGAGGAGAGGAGAGAGAGAGAGGAGTAAAAAAATACAGACAAATAAAACAAAACCCGGGGTTTTTAAAAGGGGAAAAACGAAAAAAAGGGAATAAAAAAAACCAAAAACCGGGAAGAGGAAAGAGGAGGAGGAGGGGGGGGAGGGGGGAGGGGGCCCGGAGGGGAGGAGGAGGAGGAGGAGGAGGAGGAGGAGGAGGAGAGGAGGAGGAGGGGAGGAGGGAGGAGGAGGAGGGGGAAGAAAAAAAATAGACACGTGATTCAACGTAAATTTTTTTTGGCAGTCGTGTTGAAACTCTCTCTCTCTTCTCTCTCTTTTCCCACCATCGGCCTTTCCCCTTGAGCTCTTTTCTCCCCTTTCATATAAATACACCCGCTCCCTCTGTCTTTTTTTTGGCCCTTCTCTCTCTCATCTCTCTCTCTCTCCCCTCTCTCTCTCTCCTCTCTCTCTCTCTTTTCTCCCCATATTCCTAAAATTTTAACAGCATTTTAAGAAATACAAGGGGCAAGGTGGGATTACATTTTTACTGGTTTAAAATAAGGATTACATAAGTTTCAAAAGGTTACGCTTTTACGGGTTTATATTTAGGGTGATGATTAGAACAGGTGGGCAGGTAGATGAGGCAGGTAGGTGAGGGCAGATAGAAGGTGGGCCCGGGTGAAAGGGGAGGCAGGTAAAAGGGGAAAGGCTTTTTATGAGGCGGGTTTAGAAGATGAGGCTTTTTGGTGGGGGCGGGTGGGTGAGACGGGTAAAAAAGGGTGGGGCAGGTAAGTGATGAGGGGGGGGTAAAGGTAAAGGCAGGTAGAAGGAGAGGCAGGTAAAAAGGGGTGAGGATTTAGGTGGGGGCAGGTAAAGATGAAGCGGGGTAGGGAAGGCAGGTAGGTGAGAAGGTAAAAGGTGGGCAGGTAGATGATGAGGCGGGTGGGTTTGGGGCGGTAAAAAGAGGGAAGGTAGAAGATGGGGCATTTGGGTTAAAGCGGGTAGAAGATGAGGCAGGAGGTGAGGAGGTAGGTGGGGAACGGGTAGAAGGTGAGCCCGGGTTAGAAGGTGAGGGGGGTTAAGTGAGAGGCGGTAGGTGGGGGCCGGCAGAGTGATGGGGCCCTTTCCCCAGTTTCTTCCCGTTTAAATTTTGTCCCATAAGGGGTGAAATTATGAGTTGAGTTTCCGGGCCCCCTTCCTTTTCCTCTTTTTCTTCCCCCATCTACCTTTTTAAATCCATTATTTTTTTATCCATCTATTTTTTAAATTACCCAAACCTATTTTACCCCAATTTATTATTAGTTGTTTCTTTTACATCTCTTCTCTTCTCCCTCCTCTTCTTCTTTTTCTACTCTCTACCTTTTTATCCCCCTATGTTTATTCCTTTTTAAAAATTATTACATTCCTTCCCTATTCTTGAAATTAATCCCATCTCCCCTTTTTAAAACATGTAAGTAATTATTTCCCATATTCTTTGGTTTCCCCCTTTCCCCTTTTTTTCTTCTCCCTTCTTTTCTCCCCTTTAAACTCTACCCCCCTCTTTATCCATTATTTTTATCCCTGTTTTTATTATTTTCCCCTTCCTCTTTTTTTCACTCATCTCCCCTTGTAAATATGTAAGAATTTTTTCCCATATCTTTTCCTTCCTTCCCCCCCAAAAAATTTTTTCCATCTTGAATTAAAATGTACCCAAAGAAAAATAATTGCTCAAAATTTTTTCATAATTCCTCATTCCGCGTTTTTTGTATAAGTTTTCTTGCTATCCATTTCTTTTTAAATTCTTTTCCTCCTTTCCCCTTACTCTCCCCATTACCGCGGGGGTCTTTATTTCTTTTAGTATTTTTTTTTTCTTCTTTTTTATTGCCTGGTCTTTAAATCTCCCCTTTATCTTCTCTTTGCCCCTTCTTTGTTCCTTCCCTTCTTTCTCCTACTACTCGTACTTCTGGGGTTGTTTTACAGGCCCTCTCTCTCTCTCTCTCTCTCTCTCTCTCCTCTCTTCCTTTCTCTCCCTTTTCTCCCCCTTCTCTCCCCTCTCTCTTTTCTTCTCTCTCTCTCTTTTCTCTCTCTCTCTTCTCTCTTTTCTCTCTCTCTCTCTCTCTCTCCCCTCTCTCTCCCCTCTCTCCCCTCTCTTTTTATTTTTATTTAAAACCATTTTACAAAATTTGTAAAAATTTTTTTAAAAAGGGGAGAAATATTTTACGGGTTAAAAGGGGGTTTATTGGGGAAGAACCACCATCAAAAAAACCTTAACCTTAACCACATTACATTTTACTTATGATTATTTAAAATGCAAAATTTTTTACGTTTACAATTAGAAAAATCGGACTCGGGCCACGCACCATCACTACCCCAAAAACCATGTACGCCCTTTTTTTAAAAAACTCTGCCCCCCGCACACAGAAACCCCAGTAAAGTCGTCAAGCGGGGGCCCAGGGTGAGGTGCCAGGGCCCGGGCTCGGGAGTTGACCTCTGGGGGGGCGTGGCAGGGTTGGCAGGTGCCAGGGCCCAGGGCCTGTAGTTGACCCTGCGGGGCGGGGCCCGGGGTGCGGGTTTGCCACGGCCCACGGCTCGGGGGTTTTGGGTTTTACCTCGCCCAAACCTGCGTGGCCAGGGCTGCAACCTCTCCCTTACGGTTCATTACTGAAAATTTTTCCCCCTACAGTTAGTTAAAACTGTAACCTCTCCCTTTTACGTAGCTCTACTGTAACCCTGCCTTAAAATTTGGCTCTACTGCCCCCTTTCTCCCCTTACAGTAGCTGCTTCTGTAAGGCAGAGGGTAGCAGAAACAGATGCAGCAGCAACAGGATCCATGGGGAGGGTATTTATGGTGCAGTGATCGGGGGGGGGGCCGGAGGGGAGCGGGAAAGTTGGGAAAGTGTGTCTGTGCGGGTTTCCCAAAGATGTTTAGACCCAAAGGGGTTTTACTGTTTTTCGCTTGCCTGCTTGGCGCCCCATGATCATTTTACATTTCATGAAGACTATGCCTTCCTCAAAGCATTGCAAATCTTCGGGGGAGTTTTCGCCCCCCCCTGAGAGGAGGGGCGGGGCCATGGCGCGGGCCCGCGGCAAACGTGATGAGGGGGGAAAAACAACCCCTGCCCCAGGGCCGCCCCCCCGGGACTGCAAGCCCTTTCTTCAGCCCCTTTTCCCGGTTTCACTTGACGTGACCGCCCCGCCTGGGGCAGCAGGTGGTCCCTTCGGTTTTGGAAAAAACCGTTGAGCCAGCTCCCGGGGGCCCGGGAGGGCGGGGTTTGGTCGCCAAGCGAGTCCCCCCCGGCGCTGCCCAAGCACCGGTGTCCCCCTAAACCAGGGTGCGGCTGGGCTGCTGGGGGCCGGCCACTAAAAACGCACCGAAGGAGGGGGCCGGGAACCGGCGCGCCCTGAAGGGGCTTGGCGCAAATTGGGGGTGTTCAGGGCACCATTTTTTCCCAGGCCAACGGGGGATGCCCGCCTGGGCCGGGGGGCCCTGCGATGTGGCGGACCGCTTTTGGGGTGGAGCGCTCCCGGGGACGTGTAGGGAACTTGGGCAATCTCCCAAGGTGAACCCCGACAACTTCTGGTCCCGTACCTGGGCGCCGGGGACGGCGACTTTATGCTCTCCGCGGCGGCCAGGGCGGCTTTTGCCTCCATGCGGGCTGGTGGGTCCCCTTTCCCCCCGGGCCGCCCTGTAAACACCACTCCCGGGGGGCGGGGGGGCCCCGGGCCGTGACGCGGGTGGCATGACGCCAGAACCAGTTTTTAAGGGTTTTTACCGGAGGCCATCGGGAAAGAAACCCTTTTAAATACTATTGAGGCGGTTGTAAAGGGACTGGCAAACCTTTTCAACCCGCATTAAAACGGTTTTTCCCCCTTTTCCCTGCCCTCTTTTTTGGGCCCAAAATAGGCCCACAGGGGCCCTTTTATTTACAAAATTTTCTATATTTACTTTTTTTGGGCTTACATTCCATGTTTTAACAAAAATTATATTGCACACTTTGTTCCCCCCGGGTCTTTTTTTGGGTCCATTACTATTTCTTATTTACTTTCAACGACTTGGATAGGGGGGATTAGCAGTGATATCAGCAAGTTTGCTGTAATACTAAGGTAGGTTGGATTATAGGTCACAGTCTGATGTAAAAATATTGCGGGGAGACTTAGAAAAAACTTAATGAGTGGGTTCAGAGCAGAAAGGGAAATTTTTAATTGATAAGTTTCAAAAGTTTTTGAAGGGTTATAAAAAAAAACCCCCGGTAATTTTTACAACCATACGCAGTGTATCGCTGAAAAACAGAAGGTGAGAAAGATCTGGGAGGGAGGGTGGGGCCCCGGGCCTCCGACCCCAGGAAAAAAATGTAAATTTGGGGTAGATTTTAAGCTAATAGGCTGTTAGGAAATTTATTAAACCCTTTTCTCTCTCTCTCTCTCTTTGCCCCTCTCTTCTCTCTCTCTCTCTCCTCTCTCTCTGCTCTCTCTCTCTCTTTTCTCTTTTCTCTCTCTCTTTCCTTTTTCTCCTCTCTCTCCTTTTCTCTCCCCTCTCTCATTCTTTTCTTTTGTTAGCATCATTCTTACACTGACCCCCCTCCTTCCTCTTCCCCCTTATTTCTTCCTCCCCTTCCCCCTTTTCCCCCCTTCCCCCCTCCCCTCCTCCTCCCCCCGGGGATCACTTCATTTCCGGCCCGCTTCGGCTGGAGGGGTGGGTGGGGGGGAGGAGCCTTTACTTTTCCCATCCCTTTCCCCTCTTATATTAGTTAGTGTGTGTAATTTAAAAGCAAAAAAAACTTTTTAAAGGGCCTATCGGTCCCGTTGCTGTTTTTTGTTTCCTTTTTAATCCCTTTTTAATCCTCCTCCTCCCCTTTCCCCCCTCCTCCTTTCCCCCCCTCCTCCCTCCTCCCCTTTAGACCCCCCATTTTCCCTTAATCTGGGCCTCATGCTAAATTTCCCTTATCTCAGAAGTGATATTTTTTAACTCTAACACTAATAAAAAGTTTTTGAAGTAATTTCCCCCACTCAAACCCCAGATACTTATTATTTCTTTTTACAAACCCTTTTGGGGGGTTTTTTTTTGACACAACAAGGGGGCTGGCCAAGGGCAAAAAAAAAAAAGGGGCAAAAAAATTTGGTTTTAATTAATCGCCATTTTCTATAAAAAAAAAACAGAAGGACAAACAATTTTTTGCAGGCCAAAAACCCGGCATACTTTGTAGTCCCCACGCAGAAAAGACCTGAAATTAAAAAACCTAATTTTACGATTATCTTTTCTAAGCATTGTATTCAAAAAATTACCTTCATTTTTTTAAAAAATTTTTTTGGGCTTTTTTCTGACATGAAATAGCCCTCACGGTCGGCGTTAAATTTTTCCCTTTTCCCCGCCTCCAATTTTTTTCTCTTAAAAACGGCTAATCTTTGTTTTCCCCTCCCCCCCTCTCTCCCTTTTCTCTCGCTTCCCCCTCCTCTCCTTTCCCTTTTCCCCCACCCAACCCCCTTTGTATTTTTCCCCCCTGGGATTCAGCTCTCTTTGCTCTTTTTCCCCCCGCTGGTCATTTAAAGGGCTGATTATTTTTGGGCCCTTAAAGGCCAGGAATTCCCAAAGGGGGGAAAAAAAGGCATCAGGATAAGGAAAAATTAGTTTCCCGGGACACACAACAAATATCACATCTTTCCCCCCACTTTCCCCGGTTTGGAACAGGGGTCAAGAAACACTCAGGGGAAAAAAACTGAACGCACACACACACACACACACACAGAACCCCACACCACACACATTCAAAGCACACAAAACACAATGCAGCACACACCCCACACACAAAATCCCCGCACTCAACAGACACCACAACCCACATATACACACCCAGGCACGGGGACAGAGAGAGAGAGCACACCCACAGGAAAACATGAGACACCAGCCCCACAGACCAAAAAAGAAAAAGAGAGAGGGGGGAAAAGAGAGGAAGAGAAGAGAGGAAGGGAGAGAGAGAGAGAGAGAAAAGAGGAGAGAGAGAAAGGAAAAAAGGGCCCTTTTTTGTTTTAAAGGGGAAAAAATGAAACGCAAAGGCTTTATTTGAAGTGTTGATTTTCCCATGACTAAAGGGAAAATTTAAGTTGTGTGTGTGTGTTGTGTGTGTGTGTGCGTGTGTGTGTGTGTGTGTTTTGTGTGTGTGTGTGTGTGTGTGTTGTGTGTGTGGTGGTGGGGAGAGAGAGGATAAGGGGAGGGAAAAACCTTAGCCCGAGACTAAAGCGAAACCAACCCTGTAATTTCCATGAAAAATAAAACACACAAACACACACACCCACAACGCACACACACAAAACACCCGCAAAACGCCCCACGCCCCACGCCCCACGCACACGTACACCCACGCCACGCACTAGCAAACCAAAGCCCCGCCCCGCCCACCACACACCCCACACCCACACCCCGCACCCCCACCCCCCACTTTTCGGTTGGGAAAATATTTCGCCCAAAATAAAACCCCATTCCTGAGGGCAGACCCGACACCAGGGAAACACTTTAAGGCAAACACAAGTGGGTAAGACAAAAGGGGGGAGTGCTTTGGGGAAAATTCCCGCCCAAAAACACCCAAACCCTTTACAATGAGAAAGAAAAAAAAATTGAGATTCCCAAAGTTTTGCCCAAAAAAAAAAGTTCAGAAATTTTCCCAAAATACAGGAAAAAAATTCTGATTCCCAAAAAAGCCGGGAAAAAAGTTTTAGTTCTCAAAAAACAGAAAAAGGGCGATTCCCAAAATTTTCTGTTAAAAAAAATTCAATTTTCAAAATGCAGGAAAAATAGTTCAGATTCTCAAAATTTGGGAGGAAAAAAAAATTTAATTCTCAAAAAAAGCGGAAAAAAAATTTTCCCATTCCCAAAAATTTCTGGGAAAAAAATTTCCCCATTCTCAAAATAGTTTTTAAAAAAAAATATCCGCGAACTCATTTTTTATTTCTTCTGAAATTTTTGATTTTTTTTTTAAAAACTAGTTATTTTTTTTACTATCCATCAATATCAGTGTATTATAATTTTAAATTAGTTAAAGGGGCCTTAAATGGGGTTTTTTATTTTGGGAAAAAATACAAAAAAAAACCCTTGAAACAAAAATTTAGTATGAATTTCTTATTAAATTTTGCGCACAAGTAACGCCTCCCAAAATATCTGTAAAATGCCAGACTCTTTAAGGGGCCCAGGGAATTCTCACCCTTTGGGGGGAAAAAACATTTATGGATAAAAATAAATAAAATTGGTGGGTAAGGAGCAAAACTCGTTCAGACCCTCAAAGGTTTTTTTATGTGGAAGAATAAAGGGAAAAAGTGGAATCATGTTTGGGAAAAAAGCGTAAAAGGGAGAGGAGGAAAGGGTGCAAAGGGTAAAGTAACAATAGAAGTAAAAAACCCAAAAAAAAAAAGATAAAGGAAAAGGAAAAACAAGGGAACTAAAAAAAAAAGGGATAAGGGTAGAGATATGACCCGGGAAAGAAATAAATACGTAGAAGTAAAATGAGGATAACGAAAGGGAAATATACACGAGAGGGAAATAAGGAAAACTGAGATGGGGAAAAAGGGGGGAAAAAGGGAAGAGTTTTGAAAGAGAAGAATGGGGAAAAAAGTTTAAAAATATGGGAAAAAAATGATAATTTTCTATTGGGGGGAAAAAAAGTAGGGAATATGAAAGGGAAAATTTAGGGTAAAAAAATAAGAGTCTTTAAAGAGAAGATATCTTAGGGGTTTTAAAAAGGGGTGGGCAAGGAAAAATGGAAAACATAAAAAAACTGCTGATTAAATCCGGCGTGGTATTTTGCGGGCCCGTATAAAAAACCTAGGTTTTTAGAGAAAACAAGGAGTTGATGGTAAATTAAAATTTTTGATTGGGGCTGAAAAATCTATGAAGATGATTTTCCCGTGCAGGAAAAAGCAATATAGAATACAATGAGGGAAATTTCAATGGGAATGTGTGAGGAAAGGGGAGAGAGGGGAGGAGAGAGAGAGAAGGAGAGGGAGGGGAAAGAGGGAGGAGAGAGCAGAAAGGGGACAAGGGGAGAGAGAAGGAGAGAGAGAGAGAGAGAGAGGGGAGGAGAGAGGGGAGGGGAGCAGAGAGAGAGAGAGAACCGAAGAGAGAGAGAGGGGGAGAAGAGGAGAGAGAGAGGAGAGAAAAAAAAAATCACCAACAAACATTAAAAACAATTCGTGGATTGAAAATACAATGTTTTTCCTGTTTTTGGAGGTTTGAGAAATTAAAATTGGGATTTTTTATTGCCCATTTAATTGTCTGATTAAGAAAAATAAGACACATTTTACCTACCTAATTTCCCTAAAAGGATTTTCCCCGGGGATCGTATAGCAGGGTACCTTGAATGTCTTTATGCTCGCTTTATCCAAACTGCAAATAAAAACATAGAATAAGAAATAAAGAGGGAAAAAGAATTAGATAGAATTTGATTGTAAAAGAAATTTTTTTTGGATTTTTTAGATAAATAGTGGTATAGAACTGGGCCCTAGGTTGTTTAGATAGAAAAAATTGTATAAACGGGTAAAGGGGTTGTTTCGAAAGAATAGATTGTATTTTGAACCCTAAAAAATAGGAAAACAAACCCCTACAAGTCCAAAACACTACCAGGGGTTTAAATACAAATTTTTCCTTTTCCTCCTCTGTTCCTTTTCCAAATCTCTGAAAAAGACCCGTGCTTCCCCTAATAATTTAATTTAAACATTTAAAAAAAAATTGGGAAATTAACCCTAATAACCGGGCCCCCCCCTTTTTTTTTTGTTTTTTTTTTTTTTTTTTGTGTGTGGGTTTTTGTTTGGGGGTGTGTGGTGTGTGTGTGGGGTGTAGGGGTGTTGGTGTGTGTGTGTTGTGTGTGTGGGTGTGTGGTGTGTTGGGGTATTTATCTAGGTTTTTATTTTACGGGGGCCCGAGAATGCTTGTGGCCCCCTTTTTCCATACAACATTTTTAATCATTCATCCATATCTTTGTGTTTTGGGCCCAAGCCGCACCCCGGAGAGAGGGCACAAACCCCGGGTAACACCCGGTCCCCTTCACTGTGGGGGGACAGGGGGTAAAGGGTTTTTAAAGGAAAAAACCCATTTGTTTCCGCCCCCGCCCGGGGATCGAAACCCCGGGGCCTTTTTCGGTTGTGGACCGAAACGGGGCTATCCCTTACACCCGGATACTTTTGTGTGTGGGGTGTTGTGTGGGGTGTGGGGTGTGGTGTGTGGGGTGTGTGTGGGGTTTCGTTTCGTGCGTGCGTTGCGTGCGGCGTGGTGCGTGTGCCTGTGTGTGTTGTTTCTTCCCCTTTCATGGGTGTGTTACGTTTCGGTTTTTGAAAACCGCCCAAGTCTGAAAGAAGGGAAATTTATAAAAAGAAAAATTAGGGGGAAAAGTAGGGAGGGGGTTTGGGGGGGGAAGGGGTGTAAAATTTCGGGTTGGTTAGTGGGTTATGTGTTTTTGGTTAAATTTGGGTTTGGTATTTTTTTTTGGGGTTGTTTTGACCAAATAATCCCTTTCAATTTGAAAGGAGTTAATGGATGTTTCATGCTGCTGTGTTAAACTGAAACTATCAATGTCAGTGAGACTGCATATACAATGTTAGGATTTACGTTTATGTGTGTGAAATTAAGATGCGGCATTTGTTTTTGCTTCAATTGCTGATTAATATCGTCAGTGTTCCTGTTGGGTTAGAAGATTCATGTGGTAGTGTTTAGTGCGTATTGATGTTGTGTTTTGTGTTTCCTGGCATGCTGTGTACGATGTCGTTCATGTGTGGTTACTACAAGTAACGTTCAGGTGTATTTACGTGCAGTTCATGTGTGTGGTTCGTTGCTTCATGTTATGTTAACGCGTATCATGATGGTTTACAGTGACTTCATTAGTGTTGTTACTGCGCATTCAGTGTGGTTGACGTGGTCGCGTGTGTGTTTAGCTTGGTTGACTGCTGTGTTTGACGTGCGTTTCGTGTGTGTTTACGTGCGTTCATGTGTGTGTTTACGTGCGTTCATGTGTGTGTTTACGTGCGTTCATGTGTGTGTTTGCGTGCGTTCATGTGTGTGTTTGCGTGCGTTCATGTGTGGTTGAGTGCGTTATGTGTGGTGCAGCAGTTCATGTGTGTGTTTGCGTGCGTTCATGTGCATTGTGTTTGCAGTGCGTTCATTGTGTGTGTTGCAGTGCGTGTTTGATATGAAAATCATATTATTTTCCCACGCACCGGAACACCCTCTAACAAACACGTCAACATATCAACAAACAAAACAACACTCTTCACACTGCATAAAACACACTTTAAGAATCACAGTCACTAGTCGACACATTCCTTCTATACATAACACAAAATAGTTGAAATAGTTGAAATATGTCACTCACTCTTCTTAGCAACACACAAGAACATAAGAACATAGGAAAATAAGGAAGCTACAAGAGGCCGTGAGACCTACACGTGGTAGTTCCTGTTACTTAAAACACTACTACACCCACCTTTCAATCCCCATCACGAAATTGATTAGCCATCCCTTTATAAGCTCATCTAATGAACTGACTAACTACCTGACGACTGAGTCCATGTCTTAAAATTACCACCCTATTTCAGTGAACCAGTTTTTTCCCCTATCTTCCTTTTTAAATCATTACGCTTTTTTCTTTTCAGTCCTCACAAAGTCCTCAGCGTTCAAGGAAGCACAAAGACAAATCATATTGATATTGACGCCATCATAACTTGACGTTGATCTCCAATCTATGATACCATCACGTCTGCGTATTTTCCTTTCCACGCCTCATTTCCTTCTCTTAAATCGGCTAATATTATGTCATCCCTCCCTCTCTCTCCCTCCTAACCTCCTTTCATAATTATAATCGTTCAAGGAAGCACGAAAGAGCATGACAGACAACCATTCATATTTCGCCTTCTTGACTGTATCCCAATCTATCCCATCGTCCCTCAAACACATCACACGCCGCTATTGTAATCTCCGAGACTCCAACATTCCGTCAACTCGCGCATTCAAGTTATAACTCGACACAGTTTCCGATCAAGTGTTGCCTCGCCTCATCAGCACTGGGCAAAGAGGAACAATGAGGAGAGTGATTAAGACGGAACAACTTAGATTACCACCGTGATTACGAAGCAAATACGAGATAAAGAGGCAGAGAAAGAGAGACAGGTTAAGGTGAGGTAAGGTAAGGTAGGTTGGGTTGGGTACAAAAGTTATATTAGGTTTAGGTTTTAATTAGTTTGGTAATAAAAATGAGATAGGTTAAGGTAAGGTAAGATAGATTAGTTTGGTAAAAAGTTATATTAGGTTTAGGTTAGGTTAGGTAAGACAAAGATTAGGTTAGGTAAGATAAAGGTAAAGTAAAAGGTTAGGTTAGGTTAGGTTAGGTAAAGGTTAGGTTAGGTCAGGTAAAAGTTAGGTAAAAAGGTTAGGTTAGGTTGGGTAAATATTAGGTTAGATTACTCCACGTATTAGCTCTGAACGCAAGGTGTAGAGGCAATCAGGAAGGTAAAGGTAGATTCAAGCATACGTAAACATTGATCTACTACGAACCCTATACAGTGGATGGTAAAGAACGCATTGGTAACCATAAAGCAACTCAAAAATATGTGACGAGTTATATATAATAATGTCAAAAGCCAGATAAATGTGTCAATGGTACTTATCATTAAAAATAAAACCCACATAAATAAATAGTGAGGTATGTGAAATGATTTAAATGTGCAGAAAAATACATCTCGCGTGCTATTTTCGCCACCAGACCCAAAATAAACTAACTTTTTATATTCGCGGCGGCGGTACCGACACTAAGCCAGCGTAATTACAGGCCTGACGGGACCACCCCCCACCCCACCCACCCACCCACCCACACACCCACACACCCACACACACACACACACACACACAACACTGAGCACATAAACACCACGTAATGAGTCCACACTTAATCTGAAGGGAGGCAAAAACATAACGTGTGGGTGGGTATTTATTATCGTACATCTCTCATCTTCTCCCTCTAGTAAAATGACGTTGTGGTATATATTCTGGTACATCTCTTCTCCCTCTGGTAAAATGACGCGACAAAAATATGTGACGAGTTATATACATAAATGTAAAAAAAGCCAGATATGTGTCATTGGTACGAATCATTAAAAAAAAAACATGAATAAATGCTGAGGTATGTGGCATGATTTAAATGTGCAGAAAACACACCTTAACCACTCTAGAATTAGGTAAACATACACAGGTAAATATGTATACAAGCGACTAGGTCAATTAATATAAAGAAAAAGTGCAAGTGAAGAAATTAACTTTTTTTTATCGAGGATGTTAACGAATCTTTTCAAAATACTAACACAAAAAATATTAATTAAGTAAATTTATATAAAGAAAAAGTGCAACTGAAGTAATGAACCCATTTTTTTACCTGGGAAATTAACGAATCCTTAAAAAATACTAAAATAATTAACTTCGTGAAAAACTGAAATCGACGCTACAAGAAAAAAATATAAATTAAAAAAAGTTAGACCTGGGTTCGAATATGTTCATAAGATACCACAAAACTTACTTCCAGTCTTTTAATAACAACACTTTCAAGCGTTTCAATCACAATTCTAGCTACAGATAAAACCTAAAGCTAAAACACCATTCATTTTAAAGCTAAAACACCATTAAAACAGTCATTCATACATTCATTGGTTCATAAATTCACCATTCATTAACCTTCCATACTAAAGCATATCCCTCCCTTTAAAACAAACATTCATTAATTCATGTTTGGTTACGAAATACACCATTCATTAATTAACCTTCCATAATAAAGCACAGACATCCCTTCCTCCAAGACGATGAAGCGAAACTCAAGAACCTTCAAGGGAATTCTGAACTTTCCTTGATCCGTCGCCGCTGGGACGCATATTCCCCAACTCTATGCAAGTATGTAGTTTCCCAGTGAAGACTCTTGGCTGTAGCTCCGAAACTAACCATAGGATCTTCTCGATAATACCCTCATTGTGATTCCCAGACAAAGTTACCATAAGTAGTCCAGGAAACCTTACCTAACCTGACTGTAACCTAACGTAACCTAACCTGACGTGTTCAAGAGTAAACGCGATATACTGCTCCAGAAAACGGGACTATGCCACTGGGAGGAGCGCTGACAGGCAACAAACAGCGTGCCAGGTGGCTTAAGGAAGGGGGGAGGGAGGAGGGAGGAGGGAGGAGGGAGAGCCTTCAGTGTTATTCAGAGAGATTGACGCCGCCTCCTAAGGGAATAATCGTATATGCCACTCGATAAGAGCCCACAACGTAGAGAGAGAGAGAGAGAGAGAGAGAGAGAGAGAGAGAGAGAGAGAGAGAGAGAGAGAGAGGAGAGAGAGAGGAGAGAGGAGAGAGAGGAGAGAGAAGAGAAGGGAGAAGAGAGGAGGTAGGGCAGAACTATAAGAGACTGACGAACGATGACGAAGACAAGACGCACATGGGAACTCACGTAATTAGAAAAGACACAAAAGTAGAGCAGAGAGATAAGAGATGTATACTTAAACCATAATCATTTGATGATACAATGACAAACATCACCACTGACTCATATAATAGAATACACAAAGCAAAGGAACAAAGACGTATATCAAGGAACGTGACACAGGCGTTAAGACGTGTGCGTCGCTCCTTCAGTGCTTCGTCAGTACTTTGATGGTAATTAATAGGATGTGTGTTTTTTCCCAGCCATTGTTGATTCAAGGAAAATGTCTTGGCGGTCCAAAGGTAAAGAAAGAGAAGGTGTTTGGTTCTAATGTGTGTGTGTGTGTGTGTGTGTGTGTGTGTGTGTGTGTGTGTGTGTGTGTGTGTGTGTGTTTTGGGGTGTGTTTTGTTGTGTGTGTTGTGTGGTGGTGTGTGTGTGTTGTTTGTGGTGTGGTCGTGTGGTGTGTGTGTGGTGTTGTGTGTTGTGTCGTTGTGTGGTGTGTGGTGCTTTGGTGTGGGGTGTGGTGTGTAGTGCGTGGAAGACATGTGACTGAATACACACACACACACACACACACACACACACACACACACACACACATACACCACACACACACACACACACACACACACACACACACACACACACGTCACACTTTTCAGTATTAATTAATCCACAGCTAAAGCTTCAATAGAAAAAAAAGGTGCAAATTGGATTTTAATGGAAGGCATTAATGAGTACATCATTAAATTAATTTTGATATAATTGATGTATATATGTAATGACAAAATAAAAATAAAACATCAAATTTTGTGTCATTAACTTAATTTTGACATAATTGATGTATATAAAATGACAAATGAAAATAAAACATCAATTTTGTGAATGAAAATTAACTGAAGCTCCAAAAATCACACTTTCCAAAACATAACTTGTCTTTAACGTGTTTTGGTTTGTGTTTGCAATGCTGGACATGTGTTATGAGGAGGACATGTTGCAGCGTGTTGGAGCGTGTTGACTACTCGTATCTGTCACTGTGTGGGGGTGGGGATTTGTTTTGCATAGTTGAGGTGGTGGTGGTGGTGGCGGTGGTAGTGGTAGGTGGTGGTGGTGGTGGTGTGGTGGTGGTGGTGGTGGTGGTGGTGTGGTGTGGTGGAGGTGGTGTGGTGGTGGTGGTGGTGGTGGTGGTGTGGTGGTGGTGTGTGGTGGTGGCGGTGGTGGGGGTGGTGGTGATGTATGTTTTGCTGTTACAGTGCGTTCTCTTTCAACTTTTGTTTTCGCTGGCACAGAGAGAGAGAGAGAGAGAGAGAGAGAGAGAGAGAGAGAGAGAGAGAGAGAGAGAGAGAGAGAGAGAGAGAGAGAGAGAGAGAGAGAGAGAGAGAGAGAGAGAGAGAGAGAGAGAGAGAGAGAGAGAGAGAGAGAGAGAGAGAGAGAGAGAGAGAGAGAGAGAGAGAGAGTTATTGGTATTGGTAATAGTCGAAACTGCAGTAATAACAGAAGCAGTAGGAGGAGGAAGAGGAGTAATAGTAGTATTTTTTTGTGTGTGTAAGTAGACTCTCCCATAACTCATATACACATAAATGTATACACATGTATGTACGTATATGTGTGAGTATGCATACATGTATATAACGTTACGGGATGTATTTTATATATATTTTTAACATAGATATATCGGCATTTGGAAACACGTGACCTTTTAGAGAAAATTTAGATAGTTTTTCGCTTGTGAGACAAACAAACCCGCCGGGACGCAAGGATGCTCCGGGGCGGAAGGCAACGCAGGGAACTTTCCACTTCTTATTCTGTGTGTGTTCCTTGGTACGACTGTGTGTGTGTGTGTGTGTGTGTGTGGTGTGTGTGTGTGTGTGTGTGTGTCTGAACTTAAACGACCCAATCAGCGCCTCATTACCAAGAACTCGTGACCTCATTGGCTAGCTGACTGTGCCGCTTGTTATGTGTGAGGACTCGCAGGGCATGTAGTACGGTACGGTACGGTAATATTTTTCGTAATTCGTACCTCGATAATACAGTGTATTCGTGTACTGATTTTGTTCGTACCGTGTCGATTAAACCGTACCATCGAATATTCTCTACCAAAACTGATTATCGATATCATTGCTACTATCTTCCGTGATTAAGTTAGACTCGCAGGACATTAACGGTAACTTCTAACTATTTTACGTAATTCTACCTCGATAAAACTACAATCTTTACATAATATTATTATATACGATATATAAAATTTAATTGTAAAAAATTATATATATATATATTCAAAACTATTATTATATATATAGACTACGATTTATCACGGTTACATGACAATTCACAAGTAAACCTTCTACCCATGATGCTCTATAACACATACATTCATGTACCTCCTATAAACCTGCTGGACTACAGAACATTAACCTATATAACTAATACATCATAGGTACATCCTACACTATAGAAATATATATATATATATATATATATATACCTAAATAAGGGCGCATTTATTTTATGTATTGCATGGTAAAAGCATGATGGCATCAACAATATCTTCCTTCAATCCCACGCCACCTTGCTTATCTCCTTGACCTCAGGGAATTGAAGGATAATCCCCTGCCACGTGCACACCCAGGCAGCTGGGCAGAAATTCTACCTGGCTAATGAAGTCACACGGTGGTGTTAATTAATGGGGTCAAATCTCGCTCACTCTCATTCCCCTATCCGCCCATCCACCCACGCCACGCCCTCACTCAATCATTCACCTACCCGCCCATCCGCCACGCCCTCACTCATTTCTTCAATACCCCTCCAACCCACTCACTCACTCCCTCACTCCTTAACCCACCCACACCCCTCACTTATTCACGAATCCACCCACGCCTTCACTCACCCACCCACCCACGCCCTCACCTACTCACGCCCTCAACCACTCTTCCATCACCAGTGACCATGAACGAGGTTGAAGTGAGGTGATATATATATATATATATATATATATATATATATATATATATATATATATATATATATATATATATATATATATATATATATATATATATATATACAGTATATATATTAAGGTAGATAGGAACTAGACACATGGCCTGTTGAACTATTAATCATTATCCCCAGGAGTCCCAGGTCAACACCCAGGAACTGGATGAAAAATTCCTCCCTGGTAATGAGGTCACACGTTGGTGTTAATGGGGGTGTCAACTCCGCTCCTTGAGTCCCTGACTGCCTGGTCCCTGAGCTGGGGTGAAGTCAAGTGATTTTTACAGATAGATATACATGAAAATAGATAGACAGTATGGATGGTAGCCTACCATCCATACTGCTGGGTACGAAAATGGTTCGATATGAGTACGGAAATAAAAATCGAACTTTCGTACCGTACCGAACTTGAAGAAATATATCGAACCGTAATATCGAACCGTACTTTTAGGCCTTAAATTACCGTACCGTACCGTAATTTCGTACCGTACCGTAACGAACCACATGCCCTGGCACTGAGGAGGAGGAGGAGGAGGAGGAGGAGGAGGAGGAGGAATACATAGGAATACATAGGAATAACAAACACCAGGAGACCTATTGGACTATAACGAGGGTATTTGCTGAACTACATACTACTAACTATCAACTACATGTAAGAGGACAGTGGGAAAAGAATACCATGTCCCTAAAGAAGATAGGAACATGGGAGTTTCAGAGTGAAGAATGAGAGAAATGAAGTATGCTAACTAACACTGAGGAGGAGGAAGGGGAGGAAGAGAAAGAAGAGAAAGAGGAGCAGGAGGAGGCGAGGAGGAGGAGGCGAGGAGGAGGCGAGGAGGAGGAGAGGAGGAGGAGGAGGAGGTGATAATGCACTTCGGGTTTGGTGAATGCCTGTTCTGACGACGTAAGACTCATTCTTCTCTCTCTCTCTCTCTCTCTCTCTCTCTCTCTCTCTCTCTCTCTCTCTCTCTCTCTCTCTCTCTCTCTCTCTCTCTCTCCAATACGCCGTCTTTCCTTAATGGCAATTCCGGCTTACTGAATATTGCAGTTTAGGATTCTTTGTTTTCATATTTTTTCTTTGGTTCTCAGGGTCGCTGCATTGCCAAGGCTGTGCCAAAGTATCAGTATTTCAGCAACGAAAATAAGCTGGTTTGGGAATTGCTTAAATGGACTTGTGTTTTTGTTGAGGCTGTGTGTGTGTGTGTGTGTGTGTGTGTGTGTGTGTGTGTGTGTGTGTGTGTGTGTGTGTGTGTGTGTGTGGTGTGTGTGTGGTGTGGTGTGTGTTGTGTGGTGTGTGGTGTGTTTGTGTGTGTGTGTGTTGTGTGTGTTTTTTTGTGGTGTTTGTGTTGTTTGGTGGTGTGTGTGTGGGTGTGTCGTTGTTGTGTGTGTGTGTGTGCGGTGGTGTGGTGTGTGGTGTGTGTCTGTGTGTGGTGGTGTGGTGTTTGTGTGTGTGTCGTGTGGGTGGTGTTGTGTGTGTGTGGTGTGGTGTGTGGTGTGTGGTGTGTGTGTGTGTGTGTGTGTGTGTGTGTGTGTGTGTGTGTGTGTGTGTGTGTGTGTGGTGTGTGTGTGTGTGGGTCTGGGTTGGTGTGTGTGGTGTGTGTGTGTGTGTGTTGTTTGTGTGTGTGTGTGTGTGTTGTGTGTGTCGTTTGTGTTGTTGTGTGTGTGTGTTGTGTGTGTGTGTGTGTTTTGTTGTGTGTGTGTGTGTGTGTGTTGATTGTGTGTTCCGTGTGTGTCGTGTGGTGTGTGTGTGTGGTGTTGTGTGGTTGTGTGTTTTGTGTTTTTTGTGTGGTTGTGTTTTTTGTGTTGTGTCGTGTGTGTGTAGTGTGTGTTGTTTGTGTGTGTGTGTGGTGTGTGGTGGGTTTGGGGTGGTGTGTGTGTGTGTGTGTGTGTGGTGTGTGGTGTATGTGTGTGTGTTGTGTGTTGTGTGTGTGGGTGTGTGTGTGTGTGTGGTGTGGTTGGGTGTGTTTTTGGGGTGGGTGTGGGGTGTTTTTGGGTGTTGGTGTGTGTGGGGGTGGTTTTGTGGGGTTTTGTGGGTTTTTGGGGTGGTTTTGTTTGGGGGTGTGTTGGGGGGTGTGTGTGTGTGTGTGTGTGTGTTGTGCAAGGTCTTAAGGGAAGACTAATGCACGTTGACTTAGCTGGTGGAAATTGACCCCTTCACTAACAGTCTCTCTCTCTCTCTCTCTCTCTCTCTCTCTCTCTCTCTCTCTTCTCTCTCTCTCCTCTCTTTCCTCCCTCATTTCTGCATTATCACGTACCTATTCCACCTCTCTTTCTTTCTATCTCGTTTTCTTTCCCTTTATTCCCCTCATCTCCTATCTCATCCTCTTATTGAACTCTTTTTCTACACTCCTATTCATACATAACACTTATTTCCATACACTATTCACTACCATTATTATACTCTTCCTATCCTCCTATCCACGCAATCATGGCAGCAATACAACACGTCATAGATAGATAGATAGATAATATATTGACTACAAATAGCTATTACATATAAAAAAAACAATGTATGATCTACTATATACTAATCAATAACCATATGATACATTACTAAGAACTTTGTAGTAAAAAAAATTTATGCAATACAAGTCTTGCCCTGTCCAATACCAAGCGTCGGGTTGTCAATAACAAATACCAAGGTCCCAGACGTCAGGTGGAGGCACACTGTCGAGCATAGTGTCGAGTGTCAGCAGCCTGGGACTCGTTACCAGGCAGCACCTCTCCTTTGTGTGTCGAGAGTGTGAGTGTGTGAGTGTCGATGAGGTGAATACTGTTCCGGGAATCTGGAATCTGGTAGAATGTGTCCGTGTTGCTGGTAGTGAGGACAGTGAAGGCAAGGTAAGGTTTAGGAATTGTGAAGTGGTATTGTGAAGGGAGAGGTTTAGAAATAGTGAAGATAAATTGTGAAGGAAGGAAGAGGTTTATGAATAGGGAGTTTAGGAATTTAGGAAGTTTAGGAATTTAGGAAGTTTAGGAATTTAGGAAGTTTAGGAAGTTTAGGAAGTTTAGGAATAGTGAAGTTGTATTTTGAAGGTAGAGGAAAATTTTTAAGAATAGTGAAGTGGAAGTGTGAAGTAGAGGGAATGGAGAAAGTAAAGTAAAAAGTAAAAAAAGGGGGAAAAAGGGAAAAAGGAGGGAAGGAACCCGTTTATTTTTTTCCCCTTTTTTTCCAAGTTTGTTTGCCCCGCGCCGAAGGGGTAACCCCGCAAAAAAATAGTGTTTCCGGTAAAACCCCACAAGAATTTTACCCGCCGGGATAAAAAAATCCGTTTTTACCCCGAAGAATTTTTTTAATACCAAGATCTTCCCTTTTTCCAACTTATTTTAAAATGGGACGTACATAGTTTTTCCGGGTCCAAAACATTTTCCCTTTGCGAAAGGGGGTTTTTCTTATTTAAAAATTTTCGGCGTTTTCGCAAGGAAATTTTCGTTTTTTTTGAAAGGGGTTTCTTTGTTCTTGCGGCCCCCGGGTTTTTGAAGGGATTTCGTTTTTTTCCTCGCAGGGTACGTTAATAAAGTTTTCGTGTTTCCTGAAAATTTCGTTTTTTTTAAAAGGATTTCGTTTTTTCCGTCAAGGGTTTTTTTTTGCCCGGGTTTCTCACATTTTTTTCCCTTGGCTTTCTGGGGACAGGGGAAAAATGTCCGGGCGGTCTTACCCAGAAAGGGGGCTACCCTTCCGGTTGGGTGGCCATTTCCACATACTCGTTTTCCTTGGAAAACCCCAGCTATCCCCAAGGGTTTACTTGGGTTTTGTCCCAACCCCTTAAACTCTTCTTTTCCTCCCCACCTTTTTTCCCCTTTTTTCCCCTTTCATTCTTTTTTCCTCCCCCACCCAGCACGACTTCAATTTTAAAACCTCCGACAACGCAACGCAACAAACCAACCCGTCACACCACCGAACAAAAACACCGTCCACAACGCAACACAACAGTACCCAACCGCACAAGACAAACACACGTTACACAAACCCAAAAGACGCAACCCAAAAAGGTACACAACCCAAAAAGACACAAAACAGTACACAACCACAAGAACACACAGTACACAAACCCGCGCACAACGTCCAACAGCAAAAGAAAACCACATGTACCCCACGCCCAAAACACAACAGAAAACACAGACGCGCACAACGTAACACCAACCCCAAAGCCACAACTTAACACACAGGGAAAACACAACCGTCCCACACACCAAAAGAACACAGTTCTCCTTTCCTTTCCTTCCTGGATCTTATTTTTTTACCGCGCGACAGACAGCTAATCAGCAACGGGGTACATTCAGTTTTTTAACGCGAAACCCCGGGGACAAAATTTTTGGGGAAGACAGCTAATCAGCAACGGGGGATACATTCATGTTTACCGTCGCGACAGACACAAATCACACAGGGATACTTCAGTGTTTTACCGTCGCGACAGACACTAATCGAAACAGGGTTACATTCGTGTTTACCGTCGCGCGACCAGTCTATCAGCAGGGGGATATTCAGTGTTTACCGTCGCGACAGACAGTCTAATCAGCAACAGGGGATACATTCAGTGTTTACCGTCGCGACAGACAGTCTAATCAGCAACAGGGGATACATTCAGTGTTTACCGTCGCAAACAGAAGTCTATCAGCAACGGGTACTTTTCAGTGTTAACGTCGCGACAGACAGCTAATCAGAAAGGGGATACATTCAGTGTTTACCGTCGCGACAGACAGGCTAATCAGCAACAGGTATCATTCGGGTTTTTTCCCGTCGACAAAACAGGCTAATCAGCAACAGGGGATACATTTCGTGTTTACGTCGCGACAGACGGGCAAATCAGAACAGGGATACATTCAGTGTTACCGGGTCGCGACAGACAGCAATCAGCAACAGGGGATACTTCAGTGTTTACCGTCGCAAACAGACAGCTAATCACACAGGGAACTTAAAGTGTTTACCGCCCGCGCAGACAGGCTAATAAGCACCAGGGGATACATTCAGTGTTTACCGTCGCGCAGACAGGCTATCACAACAGGGAATACATTTCATGTTTCCGTCGCGACAGACGGGCCTAATCACACAGGGGATACATTCAGTGTTTACCGTCGCGACAAACGGGCTTAATCGGGAAAGGGGGGATACATTCGTGTTTACCGTCCGACAGAAGCTAATCAAAACAGGGATCATTCAGTTTTTACCGTCGCGCGGACAGTTAATCGAAGGGATACATTCGTTTTACCGTCGCGACAGACAGTCTTAATCAGCAACAGGGATCATTCGTTTTTTAAACCGTCGCGACAGAAGGCTATCAGCACAGGGATAATTCGTTTTTTACCGTCGGCAGACAGCAAATCCAACAGGGATACATTCAGTGTTTACCGTCGCGACAGACAGGTAATCACCAACAGGGATACTTTCAGTGTTTACCGTCGCACGACGGCTAATCCAACAGGGTACATTTCAGTTTTACCGTCGCGACAGAACAGTGTTTAATCACAAGGGATACATTCAGTTTTTCCCCGTCCGACAGACAAGCTACTTCAGCAACAGGGGATACATTCAGTTTTTACCGTCGGGGACAACAGTCTATCGAAACAGGGATACATTCAGTGTTACCGTCGCACAGACGGCTATCGCACAGGGGTACATTCAGTGTTTACCGTCGCGACAGACATCCTAATCGCAACAGGGATACATTCTTTTTTTACCGTCCGACGACCTATCACACAGGGGATATTCATGTTTACCGTCGCGACCGACAGCAAATCCACAGGGTACATTCAGTGTTTACCGTCGCGACAGACAGCTAACCCGCACAGGGATACATTCAGTGTTTCCGTCGCGACAGCCCAGTGCTAATCAGCAACGGGGATACATTCAGTGTTTACCGTCGCGACAGACGGGCTTCCTAGCACGGGGGATCATTCGTGTTTACCGTCGCGACGACGGCTATCCAGCAACAGGGATACTTCAGTGTTTACCGTCGCGACGACGCTAATCAGCAACAGGGATACATTCATTGTTTACCGTCCGAGCAGACAGGCTATCACAACAGGGATACTTCAGTTTTTTCCCCGTGGGGCGACAGACAGGCTATCCAACAGGGATACATTCGTTTTTAAACCGTCGCGACGACAGGCTAATCAGCAACAGGGATACATTCAGTTTAACCGTCGCGACAACGGCTAATCACAACAGGGTACATCATGTTTACCGTCGCGACAGACAGCTAATCAGCAACAGGGGATACATCAGTGTTTTAAAACCGTCGCGACAGCAGGCTAATCCACAACGGGATACATTCAATTTTTAAACCTCCCGCCGACAGACCAGTATCAGCAACAGGGTACTTCAGTGTTACCGCGCGACAGACACGCTAATAAACCCAACAGGGATACTTTCCCAGGTTACCGTCGCGACAGACAGCCTAATCAGCAACAGGGATACCATTCAGTTAACCGTCGCGAAAAGACGCTAAACACGCAAAAAAGGGATACATTCAGTGTTTACCGTCGCGAAAAGACAGCAATCAGCACAGGGATACTTCAGGTTCCCCCGTCGCACAGACAGCTAATCAAAACAGGGATACATTCGTTTTTAAACCGTCGCGACAGCCCAGCTAATCACAACGGGGAAAACATTCGGGTTTTACCGCGCAAACAGACACCCAAATCAGCAACAGGATAACATTCAGGTTACCGTCGCGAAAAGACAGGCTAATCAGCAACGGGGAACATTCAGTTTACCCGTCGCGACAGACAGGCTAATAAAGCAAAAAGGGATACATTCAGTTTACGCGCGACGCAGGCTAATCAGAAACAGGGATACATTCAGCTTACCTCGCGACAGACAGCAAAATCGGGAAACAGGGATACATTCAGGCTTACCGTCGCGACAGACAGCCTAATCAGCAACGGGATACATTCAGTTACCTTTCGCCGACAGGCTACCCAGGGTACTAGTTTACCGTCGCGACAGACAGGCTAATCAGCAACAGGGGATACATTCAGTGTTTACCGTCGCGACAGACAGTCTAATCAGCAACAGGGGATACATTCAGTGTTTACCGTCGCGACAGACAGCTAATCAGCAACAGGGGATACATTCAGTGTTTACCGTCGCGACAGACAGGCTAATCAGCAACGGGGATACTTCAGGACGGTACCGTCGCGACAGACACAGCCTAATCAGCAACAGGGGATACATTCAGGCTTACCGTCGCGACAGACAGGCTAATCAGCAACAGGGATACATTCAGGCTTACCGTCGCGACAGACAGGCTAATCAGCAACAGGGATACATTCAGGCTTACCGTCGCGACAGACAGGGTAATCAGCAACAGGGATACATTCAGGCTTACCGTCGCGACAGACAGGCTAATCACAACGGGGGATACTTTTCCCCCGTTACCGTCGCGACAGCGGCTAATCAGAAAACCGGGATACATTCAGGCTTACCGTCGCAACAGACAGAAAATCAGCAACGGGGATACATTCAGGCTTACCGTCGCGACAGTCATGTTAATCAGCAACAGGGATCCCATTCAGGCTTACCGTCGCGACAGACGGTAATCAGAAACAGGGATACTTCAGGCTTCCCGGGTCGCGACAGACAGTGTAATCAGCAACAGGGATACATTCAGGCTTACCGTCGCGACAGACAGGTAATCGCAACAGGGAAAAACTAAGTTATCCCGGGGGTTTGAAATACATTCTCGGCTTACCGTCACTTTCCTTCCTTGTTTATTTCACTTTTTTGAGTTTTTCTATCCAACATTTTCTTTATTCAATCCTTCATTTCTACATCACCTTCCTTATCTCCCGATCTCCTCAAACACAAAACACTCCTTAATATTTTTTCCTTCTTCCTTTCTTTTTCTTGCTTACTATTCCTTCCTTTTTTTCTTTGTGTTTTCTAAAATAAATTCTTCCAACATTTCATTCATTCAATCATTCATTTTTCTATCACCTATCTCCTTAAGGGTACACAAAATATTCTGTTCTATTCCTTCCATCCTTTTTTCTTTGTATTTTCTTATCTCTCTTTTTGAAGCATCGTATTAGTTGAACAGGATAAAAAAGATAAGAGCTCCGTATATAAACACTTCCTGGAACGACTCCCTCATAATCTTGCTTCCACTTTCCATGCATTGATTAAAAAACTGATATGTTGATCATCAGTACAAGGAAAAATTAAATCCCAGGAAATTATGCTTCAGGAAATATCTGAGGAGGTTGAAGGTAGTAAAAGTTCGAGCCACATAATCAGCCATACGAGCCATCATAAAAACCATCACAGGTGTTACACAAAATCCAGCCCGTGCGCCACCACGGGCGAGGGTCAAAAAACCCTCCCGCCCTCCAGAATGTGCAGGCCAACCACCTGGGCCCTCGACGTAATACTTTCTTCCGATTATCATAGAAAAAAAAAATAAGAAATGTATAAGAAAGTTAATATTGAGAAGAAAAGTAAGAAAATATTGATTAAGAAGAAAAGTAAGAAAATTAAGATTCAGAGATGAAAAATCTCTGAATCTTAATTTTCCAGCTTTTCAATCTCAAAACTTAAATAAGAAAACCCAAAAGGAAAAACACCCAAAAAATTTAGAAAACCAAAAATTAAGAAGAAAATCTAGTGAGAAGTCTGGCCCAGGGCGGAGAGGCAGAAGTTGGCGTGAATGAAGCAGTGAATGAAGGTGTGAATGAAGGTGTGAATGAAGGTGTGAGTGAAGAAGAGTTAGTAAGATGGATAGAGACAGGTGACACCACAAAGCACCTGCAGAGATCGATTCTTGGGCCACACTGAAAGGAACTCACGAGAATGGTTCTTTACTTCCATGATGGCCTAAGAAAACTATCCATATATACTTTGTGTGTGTGTGTGTGTGTGTGTGTGTGTGTGTGTGTGTGTGTGTGGGGGTTGTGTGTGTGTGTGTGTGTGTGGGGTGTGTTGTGTGTGTGTGTGTGTGTGTGTGTTTTGTGGTTGTGTGTGTGTTTTGTTGTGTGTGTGTGTTGTGTGTGTTTTCCAGGTGATTTGTTTAGATTGTTGTTGCATTTTAATCAACAAAATACAAATAACCTGCACTAAGGACACCCACCCCACACAACACCACACCACACACCCCCCACACAACACACACACACACACACAACACACAACACACACACACACAACAAAACCAACACACAACTATTTCCTGCGGCAATAGCATCCGCCTGGCAACGACTCCACGAAAATCGAGTGGCACATTTACATTCATTCCTCCTCGCCAGTCCTCGACACACCGCGCCCTGTCACTGCCGTTACAAAACACCGTGAACCATTGCGTGGACTTGAAAACACTACAACATACAACCCGAAGGAATAAGACAAAAAATGTAAAATAAAAAATGTAAAATGTAAAAATGTAAAAGAAAATATCGGTCCTATAAAAATCCCAAAATTCACGGAAAATCAGCGACACAATAAAGCTCAACTTGACTTACCTTCAGTCCATCCTAAGGAGCTCAAGAGTGCGAGGGTGGCAGCTGCTCTTACTGAAAGGAAGAGATGAATACCCTTGTTAACCAAAGGAAACACTCAAACAACAACGAACCAACAGCAAAATCCATAATCAATGCAAACAAATGTATTAAAGATGTATTGCCTCATGTATCCATAGGTGTAGACACAAAGGAAACCAAAATAAACATCTGTTCTAATCATTGATACATTAATCATTCATAAATTACCACAAAAAAAAACTGCAAACAGTCCATAA
>JACEEZ010020895.1:258693-268704 GCA_016584305.1 Chionoecetes opilio
ACAAGAGGGCGCGAGACCTACACGAGGTAGTTCCTATCAAAGACATCCGCTTTCTTCTCCATTAATCTAATCTGTAAGAAAGGAATCGCAGAGAAAAATTAAAGTTATTATAGAAACTCTACTCAAAAGTGGAAGACGAGAAACGAGAGAAAACTATTCCATTCTATTCCATTCTATAAACAAATATTACACAGCCGAAAACAATCTTTGTAAATTATCGAGGGTGAGAAAATAAATAGCCAGCCAGGAAAAGCAATGGTAGTTTCATGCACAGATTTATATACACTGTCAACCATTTCGTAAGGGTTTGTTCACTTTGTTGCCTTGTCCATATATATTCTGATAGAAGCAAAGAAAAGAAAACAAGCTAAGAAAATGCAGCTTTATCCTATCACTCATAAAATGCACCACTATTGCCTCCATGTTCACTGTTTATAAGCAGGGATGTCAACAAGAAAAGAAAAAAAACTCTGAAATAAAATAATAGGGCGACCAACTCATCCGAGCGCAGCGAGGCTGACCGACCGTAGTGAGGGAACCTCCCAGCTGGGGGTTCGGGGGGCGCTGTAAGCCCCCCCCCGAGATTTTGGTAAATTTCATGCTCTGAGAGAGCTTATGAGAGGTCCCTGGTTATATCTAACTAATTTATGGGTCCCAATTTTGTCTATTTTTGTGTCCACAATTTGTGTATATGTTATATCTCTGGCCATAATATATTGAGAAATACCCTCTGGCCAATCGGCTGCCTCCGCTGTGGCATCCCTGCATGAATCTCCAGCCGGAGCCTGCAAACTTGATCACAGGAGGGCAGTGGCCATTCGATACCAGACCCCTGGATCACCAGAGCTATCTCACCTGGACGGGGAAGCTTGTGGCTGCTGTACCACCCCCAACCATACGGCTGTGGTGCTGTATTTCCACCCCAACATACTGCCTCCTGAGCAAAACTTGTAGCAGTTGAAGTCAGGAAGATATCGGCAGCTAGTTAGTAAACTTCCCGCTAGGCAGCCAAAAAAGTTTTTATGGTTCTGTGCTCGGACAGTGGCAGCGGTCAGGTTCGGCTGTGGGCTAGGCAACTATGTACACCCCCCCCCCCAATTTTTTTAACACGAATCTACACGATTCACAAAAATGACCCAGCTGGCAATAAAATACTCGGAAATCCGCGAATCCGCGGAAAATTGACATCCCTGTATAAGCTTGTCTATAGGTTTGTTCCCTTTGTTGCCTTGTCCATGTTTTGAGGATGACGTGATTAGGTCATGCAGTCGTTTGCCAGATTTTAATCTACTGCCTTAATCGCCTTGCTGATCTGACTCGCCGATCAGCCGCGCAGCTCAGCTTTTACCATGAACTGCTGAGCCGCTGACTCGCCGATCAGCCGCGCAGCTCAGCTTTTACCATCAATTGCCGAGCCGCTGAGTGGAGGTTAAATTTTTGGTATTACTGCACGTTTGTCAAACTCGGATATCACAACAAACTCTGTGATGTTACAATGAAATTACAAAATGTTAGAGGTACCTATGTGTGAAAAGAGAGAGAGAGAAGAGAGAGAGAGAGAGAGAGGAGAGAGAGAGAGAGAGAGAGAGAGAGAGAGAGAGAGAAGAGAGGAGAGGTGGAAAGGGATAAAGGGTAGAAAGGAGGACGAGAGAGAGAGGGAGAGGAAGAGACGAGACGATGAGAGATATTAATATATATATATAGAGAGAGAGAGAGAGAGAGCAGTAAAATCTTTAAACCACCACAATACTTTTTCCTTGGGTGGGGTTTCCCCCAACTGGGTGGGGGGGGTAGAAACCTTGGGGGGGGGGGCTTTCGGGTAAACCTTCCGCCCTTTGAACCAAATATACATCACCCATTCCCTTCCTTCACCCCTTCCATAACTAACATATACTTTCCCAGACGTCCTAACCCATCCTTTACCCAGTACGCTAAAGTATCTCCCTCCAATCCACACAATCCCCAATCAAAAAATAATATATACTCTCCCAGACATCCCATGAAAAAAAATAAAAAAATGGCAAAAAAAATCCCCAGAAAAACTTGTGACTGTAGCAGGAAGGGGAAAAAACGCACACACACACACACACACACACACACACACACACACACACACACACACACACCACACACACACACACACATCCCAATCCATCCTTGACCCAATACAAAAAAGTATCTCCCTCCAATCATCCTAATCCCTACCCCACTACACAATTCCCCAATCATTAAATAAGGTTGTAACCCCCCCTGGTGCCCGGATTGGTGATTGGGCTCAGTATTGCATAACCACACCAATAAAAGTATTAGAAATGAGATTTGCGTCGGTAATAAAGGCGATAATTTCAACTGTGCCGCCATTAGCAAACTACAGGGCAGGGTAATGCTAGAATGACCTTTTTGTGTGTGTGGATGAATAACTATTATCTCTCTCTCTCTCTCTCTCTCCCCTCTCTCCTTTTCCTCTCTCTCTCCTCCTCCCTCTTTCTCCTTTCTCTCTTCTTCCTTGTGTGGTTGTGTGTTGTGTGTGTGTGTGTGTGTGTGTGGTGTGTGTGTGATTGTTGTTTTTTGGTTTTTTTTTGTTGTTTTATTTTGGGTTTTTTTTTTGTTGGGGGTTTTTTTTTTTTTTTTTTTTTTTTTTGGGGGTTTTTTTTTTTTTGGGGGTGGGGGTGTTTTTGTTTTGGGGGGGGTTTTTTGTGGTTTTTTTTTTTTTGGATTTTTTTTTTTTTGTGGGGGTTTTGTGTTTGGGGGGGAAAAAGGGGAAAAGAAGAAGAAAAGGGGGAAAAAGGGGGAAAAAAGAAGAAGGGAAGGGGAAAAGAAAGGGGAAAAGGGGGAAAGGGGGGGGGGGGGAAGGAAGAAGAAGGGGAAAAGGGGGAAGGGGAAAAGTGGCTTAAGGAAAACAAATCCCCCGGAAAAAAAAAGTGGGGAAGATTTTTTGGACCCCCAATTTGGGGCCCCTTTTTCAAAGGTTTTTGGTTTTTTTTTCCCCCAATTCTTTTTCCCCTTCTTCCCCTCTTTTTTAAAAAAANCAAACGGGGGATACATTCAGGTTACCGCCACAGCAGGTAATCAGCAACAGGGATACTTTCAGGCTTACCGTCGCGACGGGACAGGTAATCAGCAACAGGGATAATTCAGGTTACCGTCGCGACAGACAGGTAATCAGCAACGGGGATACATCAGGCTTACCGCGCGACAGACAGGATAATCAGCAACAGGGATACATTCAGGCTTACCGTCGCGACAGACAGTGTAATCAGCAACAGGGATACATTCAGGCTTACCGTCGCGACAGACAGGATAATCAGCAACAGGGATACATTCAGGCTTACCGTCGCGACAGACAGGTAATCAGCAACAGGGATACATTCAGGCTTACCGTCGCGACAGACAGGATAATCAGCAACAGGGATACATTCAGGCTTACCGTCACTTTCCTTCCTTGTTTATTTCACTTTTTTGAGTTTTTCTATCCAACATTTCCTTTATTCAATCCTTCATTTCTACATCACCTTCCTTATCTCCCGATCTCCTCAAACACAAAACACTCCTTAATATTTTTTCCTTCTTCCTTTCTTTTTCTTGCTTACTATTCCTTCCTTTTTTCTTTGTATTTTCTAAAAAAACATCTTCCAACATTTCATTCATTCAATCATTCATTTTTCTATCACCTATCCCTTAAGGGTACACAAACTATTCTGTTCTATTCCTTCCATCCTTTTTTCTTTGTATTTTCTTATCTCTCTTTTTGAAGCATCGTATTAGTTTAAAAGGATAAAAAAGATAAGAGCTCCGTATATAAACACTTCCTGGAACGACTCCCTCATAATCTTGCTTCCACTTTCCATGCATTGATTAAAAAACTGATATGTTGATCATCAGTACAAGGAAAAATAATATCCCAGGAAATTATGCTTCAGGAAATATCTGAGGAGGTTGAAGGTAGTAAAAGTTCGAGCCACATAATCAGCCATACGAGCCATCATAAAAACCATCACAGGTGTTACTATAAAAATCCAGCCTGCGCCACCACGGGCGAGGGTCAACCATCACAGCCCTCCAGAATGTGCAGGCCAACCACCTGGGCCCTCGACGTAATACTTTCTTCCGATTATCATAGAAAAAAAAAATAAGAAATGTATGAGAAAATTAATATTGAGAAGAAAAGTAAGAAAATATTGATTAAGAAGAAAAGTAAGAAAATTAAGATTCAGAGATGAAAAATCTCTGAATCTTAATTTTCCAGCTTTTCATCTCTGAATCTTAACATTTTCACTTATTCAGTTTTTTTAAATCTTTAAATAAGAAAAGCTAAATTTAGATGTAAAACAAAAAAAAATGAGAAAACAAAAAATTAAAGAAGAAAATCAGTGAGAAGTCTGGCCCAGGGCGGAGGGGAGAGGCAAAAAGTTGGGTGAATGAAGCAGTGAATGAAGGTGGAATAAAGGGTGTGAAGTAAAAGAAGGTGAGTGAAGAAGGTTAGTAGATGGATAGAAACGGGTGACACCACAAAGCACCTGCAGAGATCGATTCTTGGGCCCACTGAAAGGAACTCACGAGAATGGTTTTTTACTTCCATGATGGCCTAAGAAACTACCATATATACTTGGGGGTGGTGTGTGGGGGGTTGTGTGGTGTGTGGTGTGTGTGTGTGTGTGTGTGTGTGTGTGTGTGTGTGTGTGTGTGGTTGTGGCTGTGTGTGTGTTTCGCGTGAGTTTTTTAGATTGTTGTTGCATTTTTAAAGTCAAGCAACTTTACAAATGAACACTGCAAATAAGGACACACACCCACCACACACACACCCACACACACACACACACCACCCCACACACACACACACACACACACACACACATAAACACACACACCCACACACACACACACACACAACTATTTCCTGGGGCAATAGCATCACGCCGGGCAACGACTCCACGAAAATCAGAGTTGCACATTTACATTCATTCCTCCTCGCCAAGTCCTCGACACACCGCGGCCTGTCACTGCCTTTACAACACCGTGAACCATTGCGTGTACTTGAATAACACTACAACATACAACCCGAAGGAATAAGAAAAAAATGTAAAATAAAAAATGTAAAATGTAAAAATGTAAAAGAAAAATATCTGTCTTATAAAAATCCCAAAATTCACGGAAAATCAGCGATACAATAAAGCTCAACTTGACTTACCTTCAGTCCATCCTAAGGAGCTCAAGTGGAGGGTTGGCAGCTGCTATTTACCTGGAAAGGAAGAGATGAATACCCTTGTTAACCAAAGGAAACACTCAAACAACAACAAACCAACGGCAAAATATCCATAAATAATCAATGCAAACAATTATTAAATTTTTCCCATGTATCAAAATATAGACACACAAAGAAACCCCAAAATAAACATCTGTTCTAATCATTGATACATTAATCATTCATGAACTATACAAAAAAAAACCGGCAAAATGTCCAAAATCAATGCAATTTAAAAACCCATAGAAGATTGCCTCTGTTTAAAAATATTTAGACACAAAGGAAACCAAAATAAACATCTCTTCTATTCATTGGTACATATCCAAAAAAAAAAAAAATCAAAAAAATCTCTAAACCTTTATTAAATGATGGGTTCATGATACAGTTCCCTAAGGGAAAAAGGGGAACACCTAAATCGTTCTATTATTGTTTATAGCATTTTTAAACTTCAACCGGCAAAATTACCTTCATACTAATAACCCCTTTGAAAACATTGATTACAATTTTTTAGGAAAATGGGCCCTCCTCTTCTTTCCTTAAATTTTTCTTCTCTCTCTCCCTTTATAAATCTTCTCTCCTTCTGGGGGGCCCCAATCTCTACTTTTATGTTTTGCTCTTCCCCTTCCCCCACCATCTTCCCTCCAAAACTTGCTTTGGTTTCCTTGTCGCCACTATTAAAGTTTTCCGGGGTTTCTAGGAATTTCTCTCCCCTCTACTTTCTTCTTTTCTTTCCTCTCGTCTCTCTTTCTTTTTTTTTCTCTCTCTTTCTTTTCTCTCTCCTATTGCTTTTTCTTTTTCTCTCTTACAAGCATTTTTTGCTCCCCCACACTTTTTCCCGCTTACATTTATTTTTTTCCTCTTGTTACATTGCATTTCTCTTTCTTTCTTCCTCTCTTTTTTTTTTCTCCTCTCTTCTCTCTCTTCTCTCTCTCTCTCTCTCCTCTCTCTCTCTCTCTCTTCTCCTCTCTTCTCTCCTCCTCTCTCTCTTCTCCCATAACAAAAAAAACACAAAAAATTTCTAAAAAAGAAATAAAAATCAAATTTTATTTTTTTTTCAAATATCAAACTTTTAAAAATTTCGGATAAAATAAATAAAAAAACAAAACTCAAAAATACACCTCTTCCCATCACTACAAAATTCCCTTTATTGCCTTTTTCCACTTTCCCGGGCCAAATAAACAATACAAAAAACATATCCAATACTAAATTTTAAAAAGGAAATTTTAATGTCTAAAGAAACAATAAAAAAAAAAAGGGCAGCCACTAAAATAATGAAAAAGCAAGATTTACGAGGCCTTGACCTGGGCCCAAAAATTTGCCCCCCTCTTTTAATAAAGTTATTGAAGGAAAAACAAAAACGGAGGGAAAAATAGAGAAATAGAAAAAAGAGAGAAGGGGGGGGAAAAAACAAAGGGAGAGGATTAAATTTTTTTAAATTTTTTTTAAAATATTTTGGAGGGAAGGGGGGGTAGAGAAGGGGATAAAAAGGGGCAAAGTAATGTGTGGGGTTTTGTTTTTTGGGGTTTGGTGTTTTTGGGTGGGGTTTTTGGGGGTGTGTGGTTTTTTTTTGTGTTTTGGGGGTTTGTTTTGTGGGGGGGGAGGAGAGGGGGGGGGGGGGGAGGGGGGGGGAGGAGGATGGGGAGGGGGAGAAGGGGAAAAAAAAAAAGGGAAGGGAAGGAAAAAAAAAAAAAAAAATTCAAAATATATTAAAAAAAAAACCCAAAAGGGTGTTTTTGTATTTCGAAAAATTCCTTTAAGCAAAAGATTTCTGGGTGGGGGTTTTTTGGGGGGTTTTTTGGGGGGTTTTTTTTTTTGTTGTTTGTTGTTTTGTTGTTGTTTTATTGTTTTTTTGGTGTTGGTTGGGGGGTGTGTGGTGTGTTTGTGGTGTGTGTTTGTGGTGTGTTGTGGTGTGGGAAAAAAAAAAAACACGGACCACACAGAAGTTTTAAAAATAAAAAAAAAAAAAAGGGGAAAATGACCCAAACTTATTTTAAAAAAGTTAAAAAAAAAAAAAACCACCAAAAAAAGGTTTTATTTTTGAAAAAACAAAATTTTAATTTCACTAAAAAGGGTAGGGAAAAAATTAAAATTTGCCCAATCGAGAAAAAGGAAAAATAAAACGAAAAATAAGGGATTTAAATTTGAGGGGTTTAAAAATATAATTTAGGGGAAAAAAAGGGAGAGTAAGAAAATAAAACACGAAAAAAAAAAAGGAAATGAGTTAATAAGGGAGAAAAAAGAGGTTTAATGATGGGGAGTAAAGTAAGAATAGTAGTTTAAAAACCCCAAAAAAACCCAAAAAAAACCAACAAGAAAAAAATTTAGGTAGAAAAAGAATTTTTTTGGGGAAAAAAAAGCAAACCCAAAAGCTTCCCCCTGATCGCCGGGGAAAATAACTTTAACCCCAAAACCCTGACAGCTTCACCTGCTCCCCGGGGCAGAACAGAAACGCAAACCCTGACAGCCCAAACGAAATCGCCGGGCAGAAAACAGTAACGCAAACCTGCAGCTTAAAACACTCAGCCGGCATAACAGAAACCCAAAACCCGAAAAGCTCTAAACACGCTCGCGGGCAGTAACGAACCCCAAACCCTGACAGCTCTAAACCGCATCCCCGGGGCAGTAACTAACGCACAACCCGAAAGCTCTCAACATGCATCGGGGGCAAACAGTAAGCACAAGACACTCTAACACTCTCGCCGGGCCTAACTAACGCACAACCCTGAAGCTCTCACCTGCACGCCGGGCAGTAACTAACCCCAAAACCCCTGCAGTCTCAACACTGCATCCCCGGGGCAGTAACATTAACCCCAAACCTGCGCTCTCACCGATGCCGGGCGTAACAGTAACGCAAAAACCCGACACTCTAAACACTGCCGCCGGGCGAAAACAACGACAACCCTGAAGCTCTAAACAGCATCGCCGGAGAAAGACCCGCCAAAAATGTTGTTCCCCTCCCGGTGAAAAGGATCTTACGAAGGGATTTCCCTCGGACCAACACCTGGGTGCAGGACCCCTTTATTATCCCAGCCCAATGACCTGTCGCAAAAAGCAGAGGTATTTAAAAACCTACCAACCAACTAACCAAACCTAAACCAAACCAAAACCTAACCAAACAAAACCCTCCTACCTAACTTTATTTTTTTTTCCATTTCATATTTTTTGATACTGTCGAAACCTAACCAAACCCAAAAACCCAAACCAAATTTCTAATCCAAAACCAAACCCTACCTAAACTATCCCTAACATAACCTAACCCTTTCCAAAACCTAAAACCTAACGAACCAACCAAACAAAATTTAAACCAATTTTTTTTTTCCATTTGATTTTGATACTTTCTTCTTTTACTCTAATCGGTCCAAACCCTAACCTAACCAACCCAAAAAAATAATAACCTCCCCTATGTACATTTCTCATTTTTGTATTTTTTTCCCATTATTTTAATCTGTAAAAAAAGGGAAAAGGGAAAAAAAAAAATGAGGTTGCCATTTAAACTACTCCCATTAAAGATGAGAACGAAAAAAAACCAAATTCCATCTAAAAACTAATATCACAGCACCCACTTTTTCTCTAGAATCTAACTGTAAAAAAGGAAATTAAAAAAAAAAATTGAAGGTTGCCAAGAACTAAACTCAAATATCAAAACGGAAAAATGAAAAAAAAAAAAAATTTTAAATTCTAAAAATTTAAATAGGAAACAAAAACAAAAAAAAAGAAGCTAAAAGGCCCCGAGACCTACACCCGGGTTTTTCCTTTCCCCCTTTTTAAAAAAAATTTTTTTTAAAAAATAAAAGGGGAAAAAAAATTAAAAATTTTTTAAAATTAATAAAAGGGGGGCAAAAAAAAAAAAAAATTTAAATTTTTATTATTTTTAAAAAATAACACACCGAAAAATTTTTGGGAAATTTAAGGGGGGGAAAAAAAAAAAACCCCGGGGGAAAAACTGGGTTTTCACTTTTTCTTCAAATTTCTAAGGGGTTTTTTTTTGCCTTGCCATTATAACTTTGGGGAAAAAAAAAAAGTAAAAAAAACTTTTAATTTTTCCCCTTTTTCCTTTTCCCGTTTTAAGAGGGTGGAAAAGGAAAAAAATTAATAAAATAATGGGCACCAACCCATCGGCCAGCAGGGTGACCGACCGTTTGGGGGCCTCCAGCGGGGGTTGGGGGCCCTGTCCCCCCCGGGGAAATTTTTCCCTTTTAAAACTTCTGAGGGTCTTTTTTATCAAAAACCCCTCAATTTTTATTTTTGGGGCCCAAAAAGTGGGTACTTTCAAATTTTTTAAATATCCCCGGCAATTTGGGGGTTTGGGTTTCCCCCCATTGAAATTCCCCCACCTCAAATTACAATAAGTTGGGCCAAAGGGGTAAGATGGATCAAGAAAAATTTTTGGGGGGGAAAAAAAGGGGGGGGGGGATTAAACCCCCCCGTCCACAAAAATTTAATGGGTAAAAAACCCCCTGTAGATTAACTTTCCCCCTAGGCGCCAAAAAAAAGAGGGGGCGGATAGGGAGGGCATTTGGGGGGTAGGAAAATAAAAAAAATTTTTTTTTGAAAAGATTACAAAAAACCCTAAAAAAACCGGAAAAACCCTCCGCAAAAAGACCCTATAAACTTTCATTTTTTCCCCTTTTTTTTTCCATTTTTAAGACTTTGGCCTAATTTTTTCCTATTTTTAAAATCCCCAACCCCATCCCACTCCCAAAAACCCCCAGCTTTTCCCTGAAAAAAAAACCCCCCCCTAAACCCGGGGGAGCAAAACCGGCCCCACC
>JACEEZ010020896.1:0-12500 GCA_016584305.1 Chionoecetes opilio
CCGTGCCGGGGTCCTCCGTAGGGGGAAAAACGGTGTATCGTCCCATAGCACAATTGCGTTGGTGGATCTCCCGAGGCCCTCTCTGGTGTATGGACACGGGAGGTCGTCAGCATAGGCAGACGCACAGGGGGGCCCTTTGAGGAGGTCTTGAAGTAAATGTGTTTTACGGATGGGGCCCAGGACCGTTTCCCTGTGGAACGGAAGCCTCTACCGGGTATGTGGCTAACGTGCTCCCATTCACCACCACCCTCAGACTCCGGCTGTGCAGGTAGCTCGAGAACAGCGCCAGCAGGTGTCCCATGATGCCGAGCTGTTCAAGCTTTGCCAGGAGGCCCTTGTGCCACACGCAGTCAAAGGCCCCGGCGATGTCTAGGGCAACCAACAGCGATGGGCGGCCAGAGTCCAGGGAGTCCTGCCATGATTTGGAGACTGCTCTCCAAATGGAGAAGCAGGTTCGAGGCGGAGCGTCCCTTCCCGAGACGGGAAGGGACCCGTCCTATAATAGCATAACAGAAACATGTTTGAATATGTCAGTAAAGGTATTTTGGTCCGGAAGTCGAGATAGCTGGGTATAAGTTATTTCACAAGGACAGAGTAGGTAGACGAGGTGGAGGAGTTGCGCTTCATGCAAGAGATGCATTGTAGTGTTCTGTTAATAATGTTATAAAAACAGATGACAGCATAGAGTCTATATGGGTAGAGGTTACGGAGGGATCTGAGAAAATGGTTTTGGGTGTAGTGTATAGGCCTCCAAACTTATGTAAAAAGGATTCAGCTTCTATATGGGAAGAAATAAACAAGGCCTGCAGATATAATCGACTATGCGTGGTGGGAGATTTAAATCTTAGAAAAATAGACTGGGATTTAATCATAGGTGACAGCGACGCAGATGAATTGTTAAATATAATCCAGGGTAACTTCCTAAGTCAAGCAATCAAGGCGCCTACTAAAGGAGATAATATTCTAAATCTATTGCTGATAAATAGAGATGATTTAGTTACAAATGTGGAGGTCGGTGGGAATTTAGATAATAGAGACTATTATGATATCAGATTTAGCTTAAAATGGGAAGTTGGAATATTAAGTGGCAATAAGCATCGAATACCTCATTTCAGAAAGGCCAATTATGCATGATTAAGCATGGAGGTTATAACCTGGAGGTTATTAATAAGAGGTGTGGGATGGAGGGGAAGAAATTTTCCCAGGGCGATGGCAGGGCGACGACAGCTGGATAGGCCAGTTATGAAAGATTAGGAAGGCATCTGGAGGTAATTGGCGTGGTTAGATATGAAAGTGAGGTCGTGGCTGAAGAGGTAATTAGAGCAGTTAGACAGGGAAGTGAGGTCAGGGCTGAGGATGTACTTAGAGAGGTTAGAAATGGAAGTGAGGACGGGGCTGAGGAGGATTATACCTCATTTGTAAGGAATATAATTGACGGAAAGAAAACAAATATTCCTAATAGAGAATTAAGGTCCAGAATGAGTGATCCAAAATGGATGACAACCAATTTAAAACACAGTATTGGAGTTAAAAGAAACATTTATTTAAGGGTTCATGGCAGGATTGGTAAACAAAGGACAGTATAACGTGATGGCAAAGACAGTGAAGAAATTAACTCGAGTTGCTAGGAACAATAATGAGATTAAAGTAGCAGGATAGGCGATAAGGGACCCAAAGGGGTTTCAGCAAGTATATAAAACAAAGACAAGGGAATTAGTTGGGCAAGGGAATTAGTTGGGCCGTTAAGGTCAGGACAGGGTGAGGTCTTAAATACGGATGAGGATATGTGTAAAAGTCTAAACGATTATTTTAAGTGTTTTTACGGAGGAGGATACACAGACGATACTGATAGTGAACAGATGTTCAAAGGAAGCGATGAGGAGAAACTCAAAGATATTGTGATTACTAGGGAGATGGTGGAGGAGGGTATAGATAAAATGAACATTTTTAAATCGCCAGGACCAGATGAAGTGTATCCCAGGGTATTAAAGGAATGCAAGGAGGTTGTTAGTGTGTCGTTAGTGCACATTTTTAGGAAATCGGTTGAGATAGGTGATGTGCCATTATTGTGGAGGAAAGGAAATGTTGTTCCAATATTTAAGAAGGGAGACAGAGGACTAAAGTCAAATTATCGACCCGTAAGTCCAACATCAGTGGTGGGTAAATTATTGAAATCTATTATTGCAAAAAACATTAGAGAGCACTTAGATAAACATAGTTTGATCAATGATTCACAACATGGATTCACCAAGGGTAGGTCATGTATCACCAATTTTTTGAGTTTTTATAGGAAAGTTTATGTGACGGCAGATAATGATTAGGATTATGATATATATATCTGGACTTTAGTAAGGCATTTGACAAAGTACCACACGAGCGGGCTCTTAAATAAGGGTTTGGGGTCAGGAATAGATGGGGAAAGGGTTTTTCACTGGATCAGAGCTTGGCTAAGTAATAGGCAACAAAGGGTTTCAATTAATGGTTCTAAATCTGAATGGGGACTGGTGACAAGTGAAGATCCACAAGGGTCTGTTTTGGGTCCATTACTATTTTATATTTACATCAACGACTTGGATAGTGGGATTAGCAGTGATATCAGCAAGTTTGATGATGATACTAATTTAGGTAGGATTATTGGATCACAGTCTGATGTCAACATATTGCAGGGAGACTTAGATAAACTTAACGAGTGGGCAGTCAGATGGCAGATGGAATTTAATATTGATAAAATGCAGCGTTATGAATGTTGGGAGAAAAAAAACCCCGGTAATATATACACCATAAGCAATGTATCGCTGAAAGATCAGAGGGTGAAAAAGATCTTGGAGTGTGGATGAGCCCAGACCTCCGTCCTAGGAAACAATGTATATAGGCCAGAAGTAGAGCTAAAAGAGTATTAGGATTCATTTCCAGAAGTGTTAACAGTAGAAGTGCGGAAGTTATTCTAAAGCTTTATCTGGCTCTAGTCAGGCCTCACCCCAGACTATGCGGTTCAGTTTTGGTCTCCATATTACAGGATGGATATGCCTTGTTTAAAAAAGTGCAGAGAAGGATGACCAAAATGATACAAGGGATGCGTAACTTTGTTTATGAGAGGAGATTGAAGTTATAATATTTCACTCACTCGAGAGACGCAGAGTAAAGGGGCGGTTGATAAAGTTTTAAGTGGATAAAGGGATTAAAAGGAGGTAGTAAAATTCTTACGGCTTTTAACCAGGGTTTGAACAAGAAGTAACGGATTCAAGCTGAAAAAGCGTAGATTTAGAAAGGAAATTGGGAAAAACTGGTTCACAAATAGGTTGGTGAATGAATGGAATGGTTCTCAGTAGACAGGTAGTTAGTGCGGAGTCATTGGGGATTTTAAAGAGGAGCGGGATAGGTTCATGGATGGGGGATGAAATGTGGATGAATAGTGTTAGGTGACAGGAACTACCACGTGTGGGCCCTCGCGGCCTTTTGTAGCTTCCTTTTTTCTTATGTTTTTTTATGTTCTTCCAAACCCGTACTGTCTAGGAGACAGAGGGGGTGCTCCTCTTGTGGGGGTGTTGCTCTGCAAAATCTTTTTCTAAATTTTTGCTGAAATGACAGGAGCGAATTGGAGAAGTTGGTGGATCAGTCCTTCCCCTTTTTTCTTGTGTAAGGACGTCCACAGCCCCCTTCACAGTTGGCCGGGCCCGTTTGGAGGCACTGCTGAAAATGTGCGTGGGGGGGCCCTTATCACATCTGCACAGTGCTTGAGCGGAAGGGATCATACCTCAGGCCCAGGCCCCTTTTTTTGGTGTTGACGGTAGCGGGAGGGGGCCACGGTGTCCCCGGACCACGGGCTGTCCAGGCCCGGGTGGACATCGGGTGAGGCGAGGTGACGCCTTTCAGGGCCTGTGTCGTCATCTTCCTGCGAAGTGCGTTCCCCGTAGGTTTGCCTTCTCCCGTTTTTTTACCCCCCCAGTTCCTGCTGGTGTGAGGGGGGGGATCCCCTCCTGGGGGGTGGTGCCTTTTCTCTCCTTTACCCAAAGGGCACCCTTTCTTGGGGTCACTTTGGGGGGAGGCTTTGTTTTTCCCTTTTTACGTCATTTTTCCCCCTGTTCCTCTCGGGTTTTCCCCCCTGTTTTTTTCCTTTCTCTCTCTCTCTCTCTCTCTCTCTCTCTCTCCTCTCTCTCTTCTCTCTCTCTTCTCTTCTCTCTCTCTCTCTCTCTCTCTCTCTCTTCCCCTCTCTCTCTCTTTCTCTCTCCTCTCTCTCTCTCCTCTCTTTTTTTTTTTTTTCTTTTCTTTATTAAAAACTGACATGGTAAATGGGAATATAGCAAAGAGTTGTTGAAGGAAAGGGTTTGGGCATAAACAAAAGTTTCCCCTGTCCGGGACTCTATCTGAAAGCTATCCCTTAAAGAAAAAACAAATATAAAATGGACTGGGGGCACTTTTTCGTCACACATTTTTCACCCACTTTTTTTTTAACGTAACGTGACAATGTGGCACTAGTGGTTCACTATTAATCACTATAACACGACACTTGTTTCGCCTAGGGCACTAAGCGGATGTAAGCGCACCATCTGGGGGCCCGAAAATTCACCTGCTGGGGTTTCAGGGCCCACGACACCCACCTCAACCGTGAAGGTGTTCCACAGGTCGCCGTGGCCCAAAAAAAGGCTCGCTGGCCCATCAGGGTGTGGGTCCCGGGGCCTCAGGAGATCACCTGACACTACCGCCCCTCGTAGCCGCTCGACCTCCTCCACGGGACCCGAAGCCCCTGAAAGGTGGGAAATGTTGCAATGGGCCTTGTGAAAACACTGTGGGGGCCCCGACTCCCCTCCGGTCCCCCAGGCTTCAAGCTGGGAGGGGGGTATCCCGTACGCTTCCTGTGTATCGTTGTTTTTGTTGTGTTGCTGGATTTTGGAGCTCAGCTGATGTTTTGTTGTTGTTGTCGTTGCTGCTGCTGCTGCCACTGTTGCCCCCCGGGGGGCGCGTTCCCTTGATTTTTGGGCGGGGTTGGGTGTTTTGAGGCGCTCAGCAGCCTCTGATTTTTCCAGCAGGACGGGTTTCAGGGGCAGTACTCATCCAGGTGAGAGGACTGTACCCATGCGGGCCTCATTGGGCCTTATACAGCCGCATGGGGGCCGTACCCGTCGAGCGGGTCCCTTTACCGGCGCAGGAGAGTCCCCCTCAGGGGGGCCGACGTGCCACTGTTTCGGTGGCGGTCAAAGGGGAGCCTGAAGTCAACCTCCACCCCCGGATTTGATGGAGCCCCTTGATGGCAAGGGTATCGCCCCCAAAACTTCATTTTCCCCCCTCGAGTAGCCTGGGGTCCCCCCTCGAACGGGATATACCAGGCCGGGTTTCTCGGCAGCAAACGGGGACTTGCCAAAAAGTTTTCCCCCAGGCCGGATGTCCCCAAAGTTGACGGTTGGGGGCACTATCACGTTCCAGTTCCTTTTGGTGTGGGGGGGACCGGTACAGTCGCAGCATAGGCAGACACCACAGGGGGGGCTTTGGAGGAGGTCTTTGAAGTAAATGTTCCACGGTGGGCCCAGGACCGATCCCTGGGAACGGAAGCCTCCCCCCGGTACGTGGCTGCGTGCTCCCATTCCCCCCACCCTCAGACCGGCTTGAAAGTAGTCGAGAACAACGCCAGAGGTGTCCCGGATGCCGAGTGTTAAAAGCTTTGCCGGGAGGACCTTGTGCCACCACATCAAAGGCCCCGCGATGTCTGGGAAATAACCGGAGGGGGGCCCAAGCCAAAGGAGCTGCCATGATTTGGGAGCAGGAGAACGGGGCCCGAGGCGGGCGTCCCTTCCTAAACCCTATGTCTAGGGGAAATCAGGTGGTGTCCTCTAGGTGGGGGGTCAGTTGCCTGCAATAATCCTTTCTAAGATCTTGCTGACAATGACGGACGAGTTTGGACGATATTGGCGGACGTCCTCCCTTTTTTTTCTTGTGTAGGACGTGACACGACCTCCTTCCACAGGCGGCCAGGCGCCCTTTTGGGGAGGCCTGCTGAAAGATGTGCGTGAGGGCCTTATCAGTCCTGCACAGTGCTTGAGCAGGAAGGGACTCACATCATCGGGCCCCAGGCGCCTTTTTTTCTGACGATAGCAGGAGGCGGGCCACGATGTCCTCAGTGACCACCGGGTTTCCAGGCCCGGGTGACACATCGGGGAGGCGAGGGGCTTGCCTCCGGGGTCCTGTTCGTCTCCCCTGCTAAAGTGGTCGCCAGGGGGTCGGGCTTCTCGTGGTTTTTTCCCACCAGTCCCTGCTGGTGTGATGAGGGGGGGGATTCTCTCCTGGGTGAGGTGCCTTGCTCCCCTTACAAAGGACCACCATTTGTTCGTTCATCTTGTTGGGGGCTATTTTCCCCCCTGACGTTTTTTTCCACCTTTCTGGCCCATGAAGTGTCCTAGTCATGGTTTACAGGTGGCGCGGTGCAGGGCCCTTTTCCCTCTTGTAAAAAAAGACCTATTGAAAGGGACAAGTGACATCAGATTTGGATCATGTGTCGAAAACCAATCGTTATTGGGCAAGATAAATAGTTTCGTGAAACACGTAATGAATTTTTGGCCCTCGGACCGCTGCCATTTTGTGTCTGAAAGTAGAGGGTGAATTTGGATGATTAACAATGTGCTAGTTACCTTGGTGATCATGCTGTGTTGCACAGTCAGCAATCTTCAGGGGGTTGTTAAGCCTATTCAGAGAAATATATTAAACCCAGTTTTTTTAAAAAAAATTTGGGAAAAAGTATGTACCCCTGCGGATTACATATACAGTGATACTTTAACAAAAATTACAACGATTTATTCAATGTGCGGTGTAAGTAGGTGTGATCACAGCCACAATCGGTGAATAAACCCGGGGGGGTGGGAGAGGATATTGGAGGATAGGACACCTCAATGTGTGGAAAGAATAACTGAAGGGGAGTATGGGGAAACCCAGATGTAAACATTCCCCCCCCCCATGATGATTTTAAAAAGTTTTTTTGAAGAAACCCTTTTTCCGCCAAATATTTACGTCTAATATCAGAAGATTTTGATTCAAAAGTTTATGACCATATTGGGTTATTTAATTTCCCCCAAAGAGGTTTACCAACAAGTAAAATTTCTAAAAAAAGGTAAAGCTGGTGGCCGGATGGATTACCGCCAGGCTTTTAAAGTTCTTTCCTGCCCAGTGGATCATGTTACCTAAATATTTTCAACTCTGATTTTTTTTTGGCACTATCCTCAGGGGGTGGGCTGAGCTAAACTGTTCATATATTTAAAAAAGGGAATAAACAATTGAGAAATTACAAAGGGATAATTTTAGCAAAAGATTTCTAAATTTTACGATATGGTGTTGTGTTTAGACTTTTCCTCTGGTTTAGACCTTTAGAGAACAGGCCGGGGACAGAAGCAAGGATGCTTGAACAGATTGTTTTTCTCGCTTTTGTGTGATATGGGCCCGGGGAAAAAAATTATTCTTTTTTTAACATTTATAGACATTAACAAGCATATGACAGAGTCCAAGCATTATTATTCCCTGTGTTTAGGCTTTAGGAGTGGCTCGAAAGATATCTGCTATGGGTTGCCCTGATATTTAAAAGAAAGTTGGATTTGGAGCCGCTTTGGAATTATTATTGGGGAAAAAAAAGGCTCGCCACGTCCTGCGTTTTGTTTGTAATTTTTTTTAATGATTAATACCTCATTAAAAAAGGGCAGTGGGTTTTGATGGATTTCTGAAGGGTTGCACGTTTTTGTATGATGGATGATACTATATTAGCCCCGTCACGGAGAAAAAATGTTGAGTAAATTTTCAATATTTAAGGAGTACTGTCTTGAGTACGGATGATAGTGAATCAGTCTAAAACTAAATTTTTTTTGGTAAAGGCAGCCGTGACGACGCTGACCGTTACAGTGAACGGTTTAAATGTTCAACCTTTTAAGCGTAAGTTTTTTGGGTCGCCGTTCACCTGCGATGGGTCGCATTTCCCCTGCTAAGTTTCATGCCAATTAAAAAGCCACATACTAAAAATTTTTTTCTTTTTTGAAGGAAAATGATGATGTGCCATTTATTTTTAAAAAAAAAGTGTTTTTTTGACGCAGCATTAAATTTTAACACTTATTTTGGGGCTAATCAATTTTTGGGGGGGATTTAAAACCCATGAATAAACTGTTTAACTGTGTTTTAAAAAGTTGGGGGGGGCGAAGGTCAACTTTCAATGATATAGTTTGGGAATCGGGGTTCCCACCCTAAAAGATATGGTAATTCTGTGCAAAATAAGTTTTTCCATAAAAGGTGGGAGGAGCGATAACTTTTGATGAGACCCCCCTGCGTTTTCAAAGAATTATCTTGAATATGGCACTGTCACGGTAGATTAAATAAGGGAGTTTTTGGGGCAGTGAAGAAAAATTGTACTGTAGATATGCAATGTGTGTCGGAATTTTTAGACAGTAATCACGAGAAGAGTGACATTAAAAAAGATGAACCCTTTTGAATTTTGCATAATATTTACATGATAGACACTTAGTTGATGAAGAGCATCGCCTGTCTTTACACAGTTTAGGGCAGGTGGGCATTGGCTAATATGTGAGACTGGAAGGGGGAATGGAGAGGTCCCCGGTCCTTTTCCCTTGGTGAGCGACTGCGTGTAGTGGGCCAAATGCAGACTGAAAGACATGTGGTGGAACAGTGTACAACCCCCTGAGGAAATCCTTCCTCTTTTGGAAAGGGTTTTAAATGGGAAACCCTAATGTGACCGTAAAATATACACTTATCTTTGGGGTGTATTTTCGATGGCCAGGATATTTTATTCAAAATTTGGCTGCGATTATTGGTAATAGTAAAGTATAATAGTAATGATATTTTAATTGCGGGTAGCTTTATTTAGTGTTAGTTTCTAATTTCCAGCGTTTAGTTTTAATTTTTCTTTTTGGGCCCAAATTATAAAACTACATGATAAAATATGTATATGTGTATTATGTTCTGCTGTGGTCAATAAAACTATCTATCTATCTATCTATCTATCTATCTGTGGGGCGGCGCTTTAGGCGCACCCAGCCTTGTATTTTTCCTCCGCAGCAAGGCGACACCTGAAACCGAACCACGGCTGGTCTCGCGGCTCAGCCTCGTACACTCTATGTGGAACATGTTGGTCCCGCGCGGCAAGGAGAATGGCGGTGAAGGTGGCCACATTGAGATCCACGTCACCGCAGAGCGCGGCGGCCCAGGCAGTGTCAGATAGGACGCGCTTGATGGCCAGCCAGCCAGTCAGCTCTATCCCACAGCCAAATGACCCGCTGGCATGTTTCCTCGCTGGCCAATGTGGGAGAGCACTGCATGATGATCAGAGCTGCCAACTGTGCTCAGCTGGCTGCACTGCACTGAGTCTGCAGGAAGATCAGTGAGCACTGGGTCCAGAGAGCCACCTCGTACGTGTGTGGGGAAGGTGACGTGATTGGTGAGCCCATGGACCACTGTCAACTCTGTGAAGGCCCTTTTCACCAAGTGCTGCTTCAGGTCGCCCACGATGACGCTGTTCTGGCAGTCACGGGTGGCCAAGATGGTGTCCAGCTGGTCGGTGAGGAAGGCTAAGGGTGCTGCGCCGTGCCATTGTGGGCGATAAAGAGCGCATAACAAGACAGCACTTTTGTCTGTGAGGAGAAGGCGGAAGAACATCGCTTCTATCTCCTCGGGGACCGGGACAGGCAGTAAGTGAAGCTGCACCCCCTCACGGTGACACACTGCTACACCACCGCCTTGTCCGGTGCCTCGATCACGCCGCATCCAGTGACAATAGCCCGGGATTCTGTCACATGATGTCAACACTCATCAGTCAGGAACGTCTCGACGGCCACCACACGTCAGCTTTGCTCCTGAGGACGGTGTGTGTTGCTCGCCGACATTCGTCCTGAAGCCGTGAACGTTGGAAAACAGGATCTTGGGGCCAGCGTGTCCCAATCCTGCCCTTAGTGATGGTGTGGGAGGCGGCAGCTGCGTATGGCAATGGTGTATGCACCTGTGGGTGATGCTGTGAGGGTGGAGTGGGCTGGGAGGAGAGGATTGGTGTGGAGAGGGATTCGTTCAGTGAGCAGGGCCTGAAGAATCGTTCCTGCCTTTCTTCAACTGCTCGAGTGAAACAATTGTCTGCAGTATGTCCTGAACGTAGACAATACTCGCAGCTTTGGCTCCGTTTTTCTTCTGCCAGCCGTTTCGGAAAAGGTCGCGAGTATGATCCCTTTTGTCCAGTTTTCACAGACGATGGCGGTGCAGTGATGTCTGGTGTGCCCTCGCTAAAGGCACTTTCCACAATGCGGAAGGTTTTGTCCGCCACGGGAGTGAGTGGTGGGGGGAGTCGTAGTTTGTGGCGGCGCGTCTATATTTCCGCCGCTAGTACTGTAACGGCGCCTCCTTTGATGAGAGGGACTATAAACCGCGGTTATTGTGGGCGCGGGCGGCTCCCCTGTTGGGGAGGTCGGGATGGGAGCGGCTCTTCGAGGCTGCGTCTCCCGTGGGAGGTTGGGGGGGAGGTCTGGTGGGAGAAGGTCGGCTGGAGCTTAGTACCGCGGGCCGGGGGGTGGGGTGTGTTGTCGAGCCCGGCACTTCCGCGGCTGGGTCCTGTGAGATAATAGGAAGAGGACGGGGTTTCCCCGACTCCCACCAGGGCCTTCAGTTCAGGATGCGCGCACAAGCTGCGCCCCAGTCAGAATCTATCTTGCTGCGGAGGGCACTAGTCGCCTGAGTGACAACAGGGTGTCAAGCGTGTAATGGGGTGGAGGCGAGGCCGTCGACTTTCGTCAGGGCGCCTGCTAAGAAGGCGCGAAGATCGACGACTCCCTCTTCCTGCTTCCTGAAGTCTGTATTTTCTGCCTTGAGAGAGGCGTTTTCAGCCAGAATCCTTCCAAGGAACTCTCCTAGTTCCACAGGTGGAAGGGAGACCAGCTCTGCTATGAAGACCTGGTCCTCAGGGAATTGGGCGGTGTGGGTTGAAGTGGAGGCAGCGGCCTGGGACGGGGCTGATGGGTCAGTGACTGGCTCGCGGTTAATGGGGCGCAAGACGCCTCGGGTGGTCCTAAGCTGGGCAGCTCGGGAGCAACGAAAAATTTCCTCCGTGAAACAACGCCACATACAGCGTTTTGGGGCAATCCGGCTGACTGACGACAGCGTGTGTTTGTCGCGAGTGGAGTAAGAGCACACACAGCAATAACTGGAGCCTGGTACACCGCATTGCCCTGCCCACAGAATCTTTCTGTGAGAGAGGGCGTCGACGTTGATGGTGTTGTCGTTATCAGTCATGATGGTAGTTGCGTATCATTGGCGACGAGCGAGAGAGTGAGAGAAAATATACTGTACACGGCAGCGGCGTGTTTTTTAGGTAGGGTCAGAGGAGCGGTTATGGGTCAGGGTGTAGTGTTTCAGCTTTCAAGGTTCAAGGTCATGCGGGCGGTATGGGTTGTGGTGGTAGTGGTGGCGGTGGTGACGTGCCGCAGTGCTTGTTACTTGTCACGTTGTCAGACAGGGAGGGAGGGGGAGGGAATACTGTCCATACAGACGGGCGGCTGGTCGGTGTTATTTCACCCAGAGTTGAGTTCTCTCTGCAGATCCTCCAGGAAGCTGGGACAGTACTAAAGTGAGAGGATGGGAGGAAAAAATGGAAAAAAAGAACAGCGATGACAGAAAAATAAAAAATGGGTGGGTGGGTGGCGAGCGCGGGGTCACTGTATCGGTGTTGATAGGTGACTATCGGGGTTTGACAGGACGTGCCGGTGTGATTTTGAAGGAGAGTGTCAGTTGACTTATTCGTCGAGGTAAAACCTCATTATTTCTGTCTTTTGGTATTGTTTGCTTGAAGTTTTTTATCCCCTGTGTGATCAGACGATCGTTACCGACAGATGGTCAACTCTGCTAAGTTAAATGGCTCAGTTTTCCTTAGAAAAAGCTGGAATTTCTCAGGAGCTAGAATACGCCGTGAATTCAGCTTGCGCGCGGCTCTCTCTCTCTCTCTCTCTCTCTCTCTCTCTCTCCTTTTCTCTCTCTCTCTCTCTCCCTCTCTCCTCTCTCTCCTCTCTCTTCTCTCTCTTTTTCCCCCTTCTCTCTCCTTTTCTCTCTCTCTCTCTCTCTCTCTCCTCTCTCTCTCTCTCTCTCTTTTTTTTTTCTCTCCCTCTATTATGAAAAATAATAATGGATGTATTATTCATAGTTTTTCTAATTATACCCCTCTTCTTTTCTCTCCCATTTCATCCACTACCTTCCTCTCTCCCTCTCTTCCTCCTCCTTCCATTTTCCCTATCCCTCTCCTCATTCCCTTCCTCTTCTTCCATCTCCCCTTCCTTCTATTGTTTCTCGTCTTCTCTCATATTTCCTTTCACATTCTCTACGTTTATTTTTTTATTTTTTTCTCTTCCTCTTCTTCCTCCTTCTCCTCTGCGAAAAATATATCGTCACTTTATGTTATCAAAATGGTCTTCAATTTGTTCGAGTATTTTCCTTTTTTATTCCGTTTTTCGTTATATTTGTATCTATTAAATGATGCTTCCTTGTTA
>JACEEZ010020896.1:17500-22073 GCA_016584305.1 Chionoecetes opilio
TATATAAGCAAGGATAAAGTAATGCAGAGAAAGAGGGAGGGAATAAGACTTATAGGGTAAATAAGCAAGGATAAAGAAAGGCAGAGAAAGAGGGAGGGGAAGTAGACTTAAAGGATAAATAAACAAAGATAAAGTAAGGCATAGGAAGAGGGAGAGACAAAGAGGCTGGAAAAGTAGACATAAAGGATAAATAAGCAAGGATAATGTAAGGCAGAGAAAGAGCGCGAGACAAAGAGGCTGGGGAAGTAGACTTAAAGGATAAATAAGCATGGATTAAGTAAGGCAGAGGAATAGGGAGGGATAAAGAGGATGGGATGCTATAACTATGTCCTCTGTCGTCAAGATGCGAGGGCGCGGACGCTCCTGAAGCTCAAGACTGGTGGATCTGGTCTCGTAAACCTGCTTCAGCCACTGCCGTAGCGTACCGTCAGACAGCCTCGGGACTACCACATGCTTACATAAGACAGTGAGGGCGAGAAGGCATAGAGGAGAGGTGGGAAGGGAGGAGTTTTAGGTTTGCTGACATTTTGTAATATATATATAATTTTTTTTCTCTCTTTCTGAAAATAAGCAAGCCCGACATATACTGCCGCTACATCGATGACATCTTTATCAAAACGAAAAGTCACTACGAAGCAGAACAGCTGAAGCTCTGCCTACAAGATACTTCAGGCCTCACCTTCTCCATAGACAGCAGCTCAGACAAATCAATGCCGTTCTTAGACGTCTTTGTTACGCAGAAAGAAGAAGCATTCATCACAAACGTCTACGTGAAACCAACGAACACCAGACACTGCCTCAACCGAGAAAGAGAATGCCCGCAGAGATATAAAGACTCCACAATCAGTGCTTACATCAGAAGAGCTCTCACACACTGCAGTACATGGCAAATTATGCACAAAGAAATCGAGCGATCCACTCAAGTCCTCATCAACAACGGCTTCAGCGAGAGAGACATCAACCGTCAGACTGAGAAAATCATGGAGAACTGGTACAACCCTAACGCCACAAAAAAGAGTCAGGACATAACTATCTTCCACCTGGCTTTTTTCTCCACCGCTCACCAGGAAGAAGAAAGAATAATATCACAAATCGTCAACCGTAATGTGAAACCTGCAGGCCCAGAGAGGAGAATAAAACTACAAATTTATTACAAAAACAAGAACACTAGCAACCCCCTTTTCCGTAACAGCCCAGGCCAGACGAAGGAGACAAAACAAAAGTCCCATGTAGCATATAGGACCACATGCAAAAGAGGAAACTGTGAAGTCCTCCCCTCATCCTACATCGGCATGACGACAACGAAGCTGCCCAGACGTCTTACTTGCCACCTAACTTCCGAAGCCCCAAAAAGTCACCTATTAGAAAAACATGGCATCATCATCACAAGAACATTTCTAGAATAAAATACAGAACTGGTCGACATGTGTGCAGAGTACCGGCGACTTCCATTTCTTAAAAAAGCCCATAAAAAAAAAGATCAATCCCAAGCTTAAGTACAGGAAACCCTACGCTCTCCCACATGAAAAAAACAAAAGCAAAAAAACAGCCTACTCCCCAAAAACAAAACGAGGAGTTTTGCCCAATGCGTTCCCCCACTCAGGGCGAGAAGCAGAAACGTCTACCCCAAACGCCCGCCCCTAGGGGTTTTGGAGGCAAACTTCTTCAAAAATAGAGCTTCCTCCACAAGTAAGTCATGTCACCTCTACAACTGAGGAGAAAAAACTTTTCCCCACTGCGAAAAGGGTTTTTTAACACCCGAAATCGCGATACAGCAAGCAATGACAAACTACGAGAAGTCATACAAGTTTTACAAAAAAGAATAAGACAATTTTGGACAAAAGAGAAAAAATCTTTAAAAAGATAATAAAAAGCTAAAATAGCTACCTTTTAACGAATATAAATATTATATAAATATATATATAATATATATATAATATATATAATATATATAAAATTAAAAATTATATATATAATAATATAATATATAAATAAAATATATTAATAATATATAATATTTATATATATATATATATATAATATAATAAAAAATAAATAATATATATATAAAAATATAATATATTTTATAAATAAATTAATTTTAAAATAATATATTTATATAAATAGATATATATATATAATTAATTATATATATATATATATATATATATATATATATATATATATATTATATATATATATATTTTATATTATATATAATATATTTTAAATATATAATAATTTTTATATTATATTTTTTTTTTTTTTTTAAAATATAAAAAATATATAAATATATAATAATATATAATTATATAATTTTTTTTTTTTTGTTTTTTATTAGTTATATTATAAATATATATATATTTTAAAAATATATATATATATAAATTATAATTAATAATATATTATATATATAAAATTATATATTATATTAAAAAATAATATATAATAATTTTAAAAATAATATAATAATAAAATTTTAAAATATATATATATATATATTTTATTTAAAATTTAATTTTAAAATATATATATAATATATAAAATTAAATATAAAAAAAATTTTAATAAAATAATATATTTTTCAAAAAAAAAAAAAAAAAAAATTATAAAAAAAAAAAAAAAAAAAAAAAAAAAAAAAAATATTTTAAAATATAATAAATATTATTATTAATTTTAAATATAATATTTATAATATTAAAATATTTTTATTTTTTTTTTTTTCCACCATCTTTTCCAAATTATCATCACACACCACATACACACCCAAACCATTCCCCATAAAATAGTTTGGGTTATTGCCAAGCAGGGAAAGTCAGTGAGGCCTTTATCACCGGCGGTTATCCAGCAGGGCGGGCTGCCTACGCCGGGCTGGGTTAAAAAATAAAAGGGCTTTTTTCACAAAAAAAAAAACATCGAAACAAAAAACCCGTTTTCACTAACAATTATTCCTTGCCACGATCTAAAAAAAAACAGTGCTTTAAAAATTTAAAAAAACCCTCGTGCCTGTTGATTTAAAAGTCATTGAAAAGTTTGGGGGCGAGTAGGAAGTGAAGAAGATGAAATTTGCCAATGTTAGCATGGATTTTTTGCATTTCGTATTAATGGTATTTTAATTAATGAAATTTAACGGTTTTAAATACCTTTTTTTTTCCTTTTTTTTTTTAAATTTTTTATATCTATTACATAATATATATAATATACATATACATTGAAAATACATACACCCTACACTACTCACATACTATATACTAAAAAAAAAAATAATAAAATGAGCGGGCATCCCCCCCGCTGTAGCCCAGAACAGTCGGGCACAGGTGGGGGGGGGCGTGGGGGCCCCCCCGCTCCTTAGTGTTCATCGGGGGGTGGGGCGGCACGCGCCACCTCCAGCAGCAGGGGCAAATATTTCTGAAACTGCCGTACGAGGGCGGCCGCGTTCTCCGGGCCGACGCACTGTCTGAGCCGCTCTGTAGCGGGACAGGAAAGCAGGTAGTGGGTCAGGGGATGGGGGGTCCACGTGCTTATTTTTGTAATTCATAGATCTCCAATGCATCTAAGATGGGTTAACAAAAATCCTACCTGTATCTGGCAATTACCTCCTCATTAACCACCAATTACCGTAAGCTTAAAAGGGTGGGAGTATCTACCTAAGCTAGGGAGTGTGTCAATTCAGGCCTGATGATTCTCTAATTAAAGGTAATACGAGTATGGCACAGGTACAAATATTAACTTTTGTTCTATACATTTGTGCCTATAGCGCCTGTAGACAGTGGTGACCCAGGGCTCGGATGGTAGGCTCAGGAGGTTCACTTGAGGGCTGTGATGGTTGGTCCTCGCCCGTGGTGGCGCAGGCAGGATTTTTATAGTGACGCCTGTATAGGCTCATGCCGCCCCCCTGTGTCCTCCGATGCACTCCCAATCGAAGGTAGAGCTGATGGGCAGGGCATGTCGGTGTTCTTAGGCCACTCGACGGAGCAGAAAGGTTTTGTTTTTTCTTCGGGGATCGAGCTCGGGTCACCGAGAACGCCAGTCGGAGACGCTAACCACTCCACTACCGCCTCCCCAAACACTGCAGCAAAGTGTGTTTGGGTGTGTGATGGATGGTTCTCAGTTGCCTGCAGCGACGAGAAACAAATTGTTTTTAATATGAAGACATTTATTCTCTAAATACAAAAAGGAATTGTCTAGCCAATACTTTCCTGAAAATATAACGTAATGGATCTGTAAATAGACGTGTGATTAGAAAGAAATCACGTGTTTATCTATTTTTTTTATCTAGATGTCCAGTTTCGTGTGGTGTAAAGGACAAAAAACTCGGAAAGATTCTTTACACGACGTGATTTCTAATTAAAAGCAGCAGATGGACGAGCAAAACTATGTTGGCTATTTAGTCTTTACACCGAAAAATGTTTCCCACCATTCCTAAATAATATATTATGAACAAAGTCGAGTACAAAAATGATAAGATAAACTATACACATTTATTATACAACTATATTATTAAAAAAAAAATGCATCCCTAGTACACAGACACGGAATGACGCATGTATGGATACACACACTCTGGCAAAGG
>JACEEZ010020897.1:0-23538 GCA_016584305.1 Chionoecetes opilio
TTATTACTCTTCTATTTAAAAGGCTTATGTAATGTAAGCTACTTATAGGTGCAATTATCGAAAAGAAGATATTTATACTCTTTTGTCAGGGAAAAACAGATATATATCACCGATAAATAGCTAATATAATTGAAAAAACTACATTTTATGGTTTATAGCAATATGATCAGTTAAAACTACTTGTATATACAATAACGCTACAGTTTACAAGAAACTAGCAACAAACGCTGCAATATACCATGATATCCACAATAAATAACATATTACTTTCTTTTATTAGCTTAATGTAATGTAAGCTACTTATAGGGCAAAATTTTATTTTCCTAAAAAAACAGAGGAATTTTATACTTCAATTGTAGGACGGAAAAACAGCTAATATCCCCGATAAATAGCTAATATAATTAAAAACACTACCTTTTATGGGTTATAGCATATTGATAAAGTAAAGCTATTGTATATATACAAAACGCTACAGTTTACAGAAATATTTGAAAAAAACGTCTGGCAATATACCGTATTACCACAATAAATAACCCTTTTACTTTGCTTTTTATATCTAATGTAATGTAAGCTACTTATATTTGCAAATTATCTAAAAAAGGATGGTATACTTCAATTTGTAGGAAAACAGCTATATATCACCATAAATAGAATATCATTGGAAAACACACATTTTATGGTTTTATAGCAATATGATATGTAAAACTACTGTATATATTAAAATAACGCTACCGGTTTACAAGAAACTATGAAAAACGCTGGCAATATACGTTATACACAAGAAATAACTCTACTCTTAACTTATAGCTAATATAATGTAGCTACTTATAGGTTGCAAATATCTGAAAAAAAGGGATTTTATTACTTCAATTTGTAGGAAAACAGCTAATATCACTGATAACTAGCTAAAAATCATGAAAAACACTACATTTATGGGTTTATAGCATATAATAAGTAAAAACTACTTGTATATATACCAAAACCGCTACAGTTAGATTGGAAATATGAAAAACGCTTGCACTAACCGTATATCACAATAAATAAACCTCTTACTCTTCTTATTAAATAGCGTAATGTAATGTAAGCGAATTCTAGGTCGCAAATTATTCTTATAAAAAAAGGATTGTAACTTCAATTGGAGGAAAACAGCTACTATATCACGCTAAATAGCCTAACATCATTGAAAACAATAAATTGTATGAGTTATAAGCAATAGGATAAGTAAAAAACTACTTTTATATATACAATAAAAACGTTACAGTTTAGAAGAAACTATGAAAAAACGCTTGCAATATACCGTTTTATCACACTAAATATAACCTCTACTTTTATTTAATAGCTTAATGTAATGTAGCTACTTTAAGGTGCAAAATAATTTAAAAAGATTATTTTATACTTCAAATGTAGGAAAACAGCTGTATATCCCGTATAAATAGCTAATTATGAAAACACTACATGGTTATGGTTTATAGCAATAGATAGTAAAATACTTGAATATTAAGATAACGCTATATACAAACGATGAAAATAGCTTGATTACTTATCAAAAAAACCTTTTTTCTTCTATTTATAGCATAATATAATGATAAACTACTTTATAGTCAAATATTCTAAAAGAAACTTGATAACTAACTTGTAAGTATAACAGCTATATATCACTAGATAACCTATCTAAAATTAATTGAATACATACATTTATGGCTTTATAGGTAAAAAGTAAAACTACTTGTAATATATACAATAACTTCAGTTTAGAGAAAACTAGATATAAAGTTGCAATATACCGTATATACAAATAATAAACTCTACTACTATTTAATAGCTTATTAAGTGAGTACTTATAGTGCAAATTATTCTAAAATAGGCAATTTAACTTCAATTTGTAGAAAAAGCTATATAACCGTAAATCTAATATCATTAAAAACTCATTTTCTGTTTATATAATAGCTTAAGTAAAATATGTAAGCTACTATAGGTGCAAATTTACAAAACAGAAAACGTTGCCAATTTGTAGGAAACACTATATAAATAACTAATATCATTGAAAACACTACTTTTATGGGTTATATGCAATATTTAAGTAAAATTATTTAAATAAGAATGTATACTTCAATGAAACATGAAAACGCTTGCAATACGTAAATCACAATAACATAACTTCTTACGTTTCTATTAATACTAATTAATGTAAACTACTTATATGTCAAATTATTTAAAAAAGATATGTAATACTTCAATGTACGAAACACAATATATCACCTATTACTTACTATATTGAAAACACATAGTTATGGGTTTATAGCAATATATAAGTAAAACTACTTGAATATATACATAACCTTCAGTTTACAAGAACTATGAAAAAGCTTGCAATATACGTTATATCACAATAATAACCTCTTATCTCTTCTATTTAATAGCTTAATATAATGTAAGCACTTATATTTTGGCAAATTATTCTAAAAAAAATGATTGTATACTTCAATTTGCAGGAAACCAGCTATATCTCACCGATAAATAGCATTAATTAATCTTGAAACACTACATTTATGTTGTATAGCAATATGATAAGAAAACTACTTGTATCTATTCAATAACGCTACTTTTTTTAACAAGAAACTCATGAAAAACGCTTGCAATATACCGTTCTACCACAATAAATAACCTCTTACTCTTCTATTTATAGCTTAATGTAAGGTAAGCTACTTATATTTGCAAATTATTCTAAAAAAAGGGGATTGTATAAGCTTTCAATTTTGCAGGAAAACAGCTATATATCACCGTAAAATAGCTATATCATTGAAAACACTACATTTATGGTTTTATAGCAATATGAATAAGAAAAACTACTTGTTATATATACAATAACGCTACCGTTTTACAAGAAACTATGAAAAACGCTTGCAATATACGGTTCATAATCACAATAAATACCCTCTTTACTCTTCTATTTAATAGCTTAATGTCATGTTAGCTACTTATAAGTGCAAATTATTCTAAAAATAGGATTTTATACTTCAATTTGTAGGACAAAAGCTATATATTCACAGATACTATCTACAAATCATTGAAAACACTACATTTTATGGGGTTATAGCAATAATATAAGTAAAAACTACTTGTATATATACTAACGGCTATAGTTTAGAAAACTTGAAAAACGCTTGCAATATACCGTTATAATCACAATAAATAACCTCTTACTCTTTTATTTAATATCGCTTAATGTAATGTAAGCTACTTATAGGTGAACAATTATTCTTAAACGAGAGGATTTTATACTTCAATTTGTAGGAAAACAGCTATATATCACCGGATAAATAGCTAATATCATTGAAACACTAACATTTTTATTGTTTATATAGGGCATATGAATAAGTAAAACTACTTGTATATATACAATAACGCTAAACAGTTTCCAAGAACTATGAAAAACGCTGCAATATACCGTTATATCACAATAAATAACCTATTACTCTCTTATTAAAAGCTTAATGTAATGTAAGCTACTTATAGTGCAAATTATTCGAAAAAGAAGATTTTATACTTCATTTGTAGGAAAATCAGCTTATATATCACCGATAAATAGCTAATATAAATTGAAAACACTAAATTTTATGGTTTTATAGCAATATGATAAGTAAAACTACTTGTATATCGACCAATAACGCTACAGTTTACAAGAAACTATGAAAAACGCTTGCAATATACCATTATATCACAATAAATAACCTATTACTCTTCTTTTTATAGCTTAATGAATGTAAGCTACTTTATTAGGTTTGCAAATTATTCTAAAAAGAAGGTTTTTATCTTCACTTTGTAGGAAAAAACAGCTAATAATTCCCCGGATAATTAGCTAATATATAAAAACACTACCTTATGGGTTTATAGCAAATGATAAGTAAAGCTACTTTATATATACATACGCTAAGTTTTTACAAGAAACTATGAAACACGCTTGCCTATACCGTTGTACCACAATAAATAACCTTTTAATTTCTTTTTATTATCTTTAATGTATGTAAGCTACTTATATTTTTGCAAATTATTCGAAAAAAAGGATTGTATACTTTCAATTTGTAGGAAAACAGCTATATTCCCCGATAAATAGCTAATTCTTTGAAAACACTACTTTTATGGTTTTTGAATAGCATATGAATATGTAAACTACTTGTATATTACAATAACGCTACGGTTTACAAGAAACTATGAAAACGCTTGCATATACCGTTATATCACAATAAAATAACCTCTACTCTCAATTTAATAGCTTAATATAATGTAAGCTCTACTTGATAGGTGCCAATTAATTCTTAAAAAAGGATTTTATACTTCAATTTGTAGGAAAACAGCTATATATCACTGATAACTAGCTAAAATCATTGAAACCACTACATTTTTATGGGTTTATTTAGCATATAATAAGTAAAACTACTTGTATATATACAATAACCGGTACAAGTTTAGATGAAACTATGAAAAACGCTTGCAATATACCGTTATAGTCAAACTCACAATAAATACCTCTTACTGTCTTCTATTTAATAGCGTAATGTAATGTACGCTACTTAGGTGCAATTATTCTACAAAAGGATTGTACTTCAATTTGTAGGAAACCAGCTATACACAACCACACCACGATAATTTCACCGATAATAGCTAACATCATTGAAACACTACATTGGTATGAAGTTTATAGCAATAGGAATAAGTAAACTACTTTATATATACAATAACGCGACAGTTTTTTAGAAGAACATGAAAAACGCTTGCAATATACCTGTTTATCACAATAAATAACCTCTTACTCTTCTATTTAATAGCTTAATGTAATGTAGCTGCTTATAGGTGCAAATTATTCTAAAAAGAGGATTTTATACTTCAATTTTGTAGGAAACAGCTATATATCACTGATACTAGCTCAAAATCATTGAAACACTACATTTTATGGGTTTATAGCAATATAATAAGTAAACTATTGTATATATACAATAACGCTAAATCAGTTTACAAGAATTAAAGCTATTAAAACGCTTGCAATATCCCGTTTATCACAATAAATAACCTCTTGACTCTTCTATTTAATAGCTTAAGTAATGTACGCTACCTTATAGGTGCAATTCTTCTAAAAAGTGAGGATTTTATACTTCAATTTGTAGGAAAACATCTATATATCACTGATAGTGACTACTAAAATCATTGAAAACACTACATTTTATGGCTTGATAGCAATATAATAAGTAAAATTACTTGTATATTAATACAATAACGCTAACAGTTTACAAAGAAACTATGAAAACCGCTTGCAATATACCGTTATTATCACCATAAATAACCTCTTACTCTTCTATTTATAGCTTAATGTAAGGTAAAGCTGTACTTATAGGTGCAAATTAATTTAAAAAGATTATTATACTTCAATATGTGGAAACACGTATATCACCGAAAATAGCTAATATCATTTGAAACCACTACATGTTATGGGTTTATTTGGTAGCAATATGATAATAAAACTACTTGTATCTATACAATAACGCTACAGTTTACAAGAAACTATGAAAAAGCTTGCAATATACGTTATAATCCAATAATAACTCTTACTCTTCTTATTTAATGGCTTAATATAATGTAAGCTACTTATAGGTGCAATTATTCTAAAAAAGAGGAATTTATCTTCATTTGTAGAAAACAGCTATATATCACGATAACTAGTCTAAAATAATTGAAAACACTACATTTTATGGGTTTATAGCAATATAATAAGTAAAACTACTTGTATATTACAATAACGCTACAGTTAGAAGAAACTATGAAAAACGCTTGCAATATCCCGTTATATAACATTTAAATTACCTCTTACTCTTCGATTTATAGCTTAATGTAATGTGAGCTAACTTATGTGCAAATTATTCAAAAAAAGGATTGTAAACTCATTTGTAGGAAACAGCTATATACACCGATGAAAATAGCTAATATCATTGAAAAACACTACATTATTTGGGTTTATTGCAATATGATTAAGTAAAAAAATACTGTATATATACAATACGGCTACAGTTTTACAAGAAAACTATGAAAACAGCTTGCAATATACCGTTATATCCAACAAATACTAAAAAAACTATTACTCTTCTTTTTAATAGCTTAATGTAATGTAAGCTATTATTGGTGCAGAATTATTCTAAAAAGAGGATTTTAAATACTTCATTTGTAGGAAAACAGCTATCTATCACTGATAACAGCTAGAAATCATTTAAAACACTACATTTTCATGGTTTAAATAAGCAATATAAGTAAGTAAAACTACTTGTATATATACAATACGCAAGCGTTTAAAGAAACTATGGAAAACGCTTGCAATATACCCGTTATACACAATAAAGAACTCTAACTCTTCTATTTATAGCTTATGAGTAAGCTACTTATAGGTGGCAAATTATTCTAAAACAAAGGATGTATACTTCATTGTAGAAACAGCTATAATATCACCGATAATAGCTAAAATCATTGAACAGAACACATTTTTGAGGGTATAATGCATCATCATCAGGTACATACCTTCTATTAATGATAATAACCCCACAATTTAAGAATAAAACTATGAAAAACCACATATAATATATATTTTATCACAATATAGAGTCTCAAACTCCTATTATAAGCTTACAGTATTTTAAAATAGCAATTTCTAACGAAAACAACTATATTCCAAATTTTTGATTTCTCTATCAAAAAAAGGGCTGAATAATTGTCAATTTTCGAACATTTTTTTGCCCTTCATTAATACATTAAAACACTTGAAAAACATTGTTTTTTAAGATTAAAATTGATATTCTACATTTCATGAAAAATCATATTTTTAGCTCATAACATGTTAAATAGAGTTGTGTTAAAGTGCTGAATATTTTTAAATTTCGACTATTTTGCCTTTCAAAAATACCTTGAAAATACTTGACAAAAACATTGTTTTTAAGATTAAAAAATTGATATCTAAATTTCATGAAAACTACATATTTTTTATCTGATTAATTTTGTAAAATATAGTTGTAGCAAATATAAAAGCTATTTAGCTACAGATTAAATAATATACTTCATTTGTAGTAGAACAAACGCTCCAATGATACCTAGCTAAAATCATTGAAACACTACATTCATGGGTTTATAGCCTATGATAATAAAACTACTTGTATATATACAATAACGCTACAGTTTACAAGAAACTATGAACAAACCTTGCAATATACCGATTTTTATATCACATAAATAACCTCTTTACTCTTCTATTTAATAGCTTAATGTATGTAAGCTACTTATAGGTGGCAATTATTCATAAAAAAGGATTTATACTTCAATTTGTAGAAACAGCTATATATCACCGAATAATAGCTAATATCATTAAAAAACACTACTTTTATTGGTTTATGGCAATATGATAAGTAAAACACTTGTATTTATACATAACGGTACAGTTTAAAGAACCTATGAAAAAAAACGCTTGCCATATACCAGTATTTTTCACAATAAATACCTCTTACTCTTCTATTTCATACTTAATTGGGGGGAAAGGGAATGTAAGCTACTTATATGCAAATTAATTCTCAAAAAAAGATTCTTATACATCAATTTGTAGGAAAATAGCTATATATCACTGATAACATAACTAAAATAATTGAAAAAAAACTACATTTTATATGGGTTTATAGCAATATAATAAAGTAAACTACTTGTAATATATACAATAACGCTAACAGTTTTCCAAGAACTATGAAAAACGCTGCATATACCGTTTATATTACAATAAATAACCTCCTACTCATCTATTTATTACTTAATGTAATGGTAACTACTTATGAGGTTGCAATTATCTAAAAAAAGGATTGTATACTTCAATTTGGTAGTAAAACAGCTATATTCACCGATAAATAGCTAATATCATTGAAACATCTACATTTTATGGTTTATAGCAATATGATAGTAAAACTACTTAATTATACAAAATAACGCTACAGTTTACAAGAAAAATGAAAATGCCTTGCAATAATACCGTTAATCACAATAAATAACCTCCTACTCTTTCCTATTTAATAGCTAAATGTATGTAAGCTACTTATAGGTGCAAATTATTCTAAAAAAAGAATTTTAATACTTCAATTTGTAGGAAACAGCTATATATACCGATAAATAGGCTAATATCATTGAAAACACTAACCTTCTATGGGTATGAGCAATCTGATATGTAAAGCTACTTGTAATATTATACAATAACGCTACGTTTTTACAAGAAACTATGAAAACGCTGCAATATACCGTTATACGCACACTAAATTAACCTCTTACTTTTCTATTTATTAGCTTAATGTAATTAAAGCTACTTATATTTGCAAATTATTCTAAAAAAAAAAGTATTGTATACTTCATTTGCAGGAAAACAGCTAGATATCGACCGATCAAATAGCTACTTCATTGAAAACACTACATTTTTTATGTTTTATAAGCAATATGCTAAGAAATTACTTGTATATATATCAATAACGCTACGTTTTACAAGAAACGATGAAAAACGCTATGCAATATACCGTATACCACAATAAATACCTCTTACTCTTCTATTTATTGCTTAATGTAAATGTAAAGCTACATATTTGCAATTATTCTAAAAAAAGGATTGTATACTTCCATTTGCAGAAAACAGCTATATTCACCGATAAATGCTAATATCATTGAAAAACACATTTTATGGTTTATAATAGCAATATGAATAAGAAAACTCTTGTAATATATACATAACGCTACGGTTTACAAGAACTATGAAACGCTTGCAATATACGGTTATATCACAATAAATAACCTCTTACTCTTCTATTTTTAATAGCTTAATGTAATGTTAGCTACTTATAGGTGCAAAATTATTCTAAAAATAGGATTTTTATACTCAATTTTGTAGAAACCGCTATATATCACGATAACTAGCTAATCATTGAAAACACTACATTTTATGGGTTTATAGCAATATAATAAGTAAACTAACTTGTATATATACAATAACGCTATAGTTTTAGAAGTCAACTATGAAAACGGCTTGCAATATCCTTTATATCACAATAAATACCTCTTACTCTTTTATTTAATAGCTTAATGTAATGTACGCTACTTATAGGTGCAAATTATTCTAAAGAGGATTTTATACTTCAATTTGTGGAAAACAGCTATATATCACCGTAAATATCTTAATAATCATTGAAAACAACTACATTTTATGGGTTATAGCAATATGATAAGTAAAACTCTTGTATATTACATAACGCTACAGTTTACACAAGAAACTATGAAAACGCTGCAATATACCGTATATCACAATAAATAACACTCTTACCTCTTCTATTTTAAAAGCTTAATGTAATGTCCTTACTTATAGTGCAAATTATTCGAAAAAGAAGATTTTAATACTTCATTGTGTAGGAAAACAGCTATAATATCACCGTAATAGCTAATATAATTGAAAAACACTACATTTTATGGTTTTATAGCAATATGATAAGTAAAACTACTTGTATATATACAATAACGCTACAGTTTACAGAAACTATGAAAAACGCTTGCAATATACCATTGATCACAATAATAACCTATTACTCTTCTTTTTATTAGCTTAATGTAATTGTAAAGCTACTTATAGGTGCAATTAATTCTAAAAGAGGATTTTATACTTCAATTTGTAGAAAACAGCTATAGATCACCGATAAATAGCTTCATATATTAAAAACACTACCTTTTATTGGTTTATAGCAATATGATAAGTAAAGCTACTTGTATAATATACAATAACGCTACGTTTACAAGAAACTATAAAAACCGCTTGCAATATACCGTTATAGCCACAATAATAACCTTTTTTACTTTTCTTTTTATTATCTTATGGAATGTAAGCTACTTATATTTGGCAATTATTCTAAAAAAGATTGTATACTTCAATTTTGTAGGAAAAACAGCTATATATCACCGATAAATAGCTAATATCATTGAAAACACTACATTTAAATGGTTTTTATAGCCAATATGATATGTAAACTACTTGTATATATACAATACACGCTACGGGTTTTCGAAACTATGAAAAAAACGCTTGCCATATACCGTTATAATCACAATAAATACCTCTTACCTTCAATTTAATAGCTTAATAAATGTAAGCTACTTATAGAGGTGCAACATTATTCTTAAAAAGGATTTTATAAATACTTCAATTTTGTAGAAAACGCTCTATTCACTGATAACTAGCTAAAATCCTTGAAAACAACTACATTTTCTGGGTTTATATAATATAATAAGTAAAACTCTTTGTTATATACAATAACGCTACAGTTTTGATGAAACTATGAAAAACGCTTGCAATATACCGTTATATCACAATAATAACCTCTTACTCTTCTATTTAATAGCGTAATGTCATGTAAAGCCTACTTATAGGTGCAAATTATTCTAAAAAAGGGAAAATTGTATACTTCATTTGTAGGAAACCGCTATATATCCCCGATAAATAGCTTAACATCATTGAAAACACTACATTGTATGAGTTTAGAGCATAGGATAATTAAAACTACTTTTATATATACAATAACGCTTACATTTTAGAAGAAACTATGAAAAACGCTTGCAATATACTCGTTTTTGATCACAATAATACCTCTTCTCTTCTATTTAAATAGCTTATGTAAATGTAAGCTGCTTATAGGTGCATTAATTCTACAAAAGAGGATTTTATACTTCAATTTGTAGAAAACAGCTATATATCCCTGATAACTAGCTAAAATCATTGGGGGGGGAAAACACTACATTTTATGGGTTTATAGCAATATAATAAGTAAAACTACTTTATATATTACAATAACGCTACAGTTTACAAGAAACTAATGAAAACGCTTGGCAATTACCGTTTAATCACAATAATAACCTCTTACTCTTCTATTTAATAGCTTATGTAATGTACGCTACTTATAGGTGCAATTATTCTAAAACGAGGATTTTATACTTCATTTTAGGAAAAAGCTATATATCACTGATAACTAGCTAAAATTCCATTGAAAACACGACTTTTAATGGGCTTATAGCAATATAATAAGTAAAATTACTTGTATATATACAATAACGCTACGTTTTACAGAAACTATAAAAACGCTTGCCAATATACCGTTCTATCACCATAGCATAACCTCTTACTCTTCTATTTAATAGCTTAATGTAATGTAAGCTACTTATAGGTGCAAATTACTTTAAAAAGATTATTTTATACTTCAATATGTAGGAAAACAGCTGTATCACCGATAAATACTAATATAATTGAAAACACTACATTGTTATGGGTTTATAGCAATATGATAAGTAAAACTACTTGGTATATATACATAACGCTACAGTTTTACAAGAACTATGAACCAATGCTTGCAATATACCGTTTATCACAATAACCATAACCTCTTACTCTTCTATTTAAATAGCTTATATAATGTAAGCTACTATAGGTGCAAATTATTCTAAAAAGAGGATTTATACTCAATTTGTAGGAAAACAGCTATATATCACTGATAACTAGCAAAATAATTTGAAAACACTACATTTTATTGTTTATAAGCAATATATCAGTACAACTAACTTGTATATATACAAATACGCTACAGTTTAGAAGAAACTATGAAAAACGCTTGCAATATACCGTTATATACATCATAACCTCTTACGTTCTATTTAATAGCTTAAGTAATGTGAGCTACTTATAGGTGCAAATTAATTCGAAAAAGAGGAAATTTATACTTCAATTTGTAGGAAAACAGCTAGATATCACCGATAAATAGCTAATATCATTGAAAACACCTACATTTTATGGGTTATAGCAATATGTTAAGTAAAACTACTTTGTATATATCTACAATAACGCAAACAGTTTACAAGAACTATGAAAACGCTTGCAATATACCGTTTATATTCACAATAAATAACCTCTTACTCTTCTATTTAATAGCTTAATATAATGTAAGCTACTTATAGGTTCAAATTATTTCTAAATAAAGGATTGTATACTCAATTTGTGGAAAAACAGCTATATATCACTGATAACTAGCTAAAATAATTGAAAACACTACATTTTATTATGGGTTTATAGCAATATAAAGTAAAACTACTTGTTTATATATACATACGCTCCAGTTTACCAGAAAAACTATGAAAAAAGCTTGCAATATCACCGTTATATCACATAATACCCTCTTACTCTTCTATTTAATAGCTTTAATATCATGTTAAGCTACTTATAGAGTTCAAAATTAATTCTAAAAGAAGGAATTTATACTTCAATTTGTAGGAAAACAGCTATATATCCCACTGATAACTAGCAAAATAATTGAAAACCCTACATTTTATGGGTTTATAGCATATAATAAGTTAAAGACTACTTGTATATATACAATTAAGCTACAGTTAGAGAAACTATGAAAAAACGCTTGCAATATACCGTTATATAACAATAAATAACCTCTTACTCTTCTATTTAATAGCTTTATGTATGTAAAGCTACTTATAGTTTGCAAATTAATTCTAAAAGGAGCATTTTATTACTTCATTTGTAGGAAAACAAAGCTATATATTCACCGATAAATAGCTAATATCAATTGAAACAGACTACATTTTAGGGTTATACAATATGTTCAGTTAAAACTACTTGTATATATATAAAATAACGCTGACAGTTTTCAAGACACTATGAAAAAACTTGCAATAATACCGTTATAATCACACTACATACCTCTTACTACTCTATTTATGCTTAATGTTCATGTAAGCTACTATATAGGTGAAATTATTCGAAATAAAGGATTGTATACTTCATTTTGTAGGAAAACAGCTATATATCACCGATAAATAGCTAATTCATTGAAAACACTCCATTTTTGGGTTTTGGCAATATGATAAGGAAAACGACTTGTATATATACTAATACGCTACAGTTTACAGAACTATGAAAAACGCTTGCAATATACCGGTTAATTACACAATAAATAACCTCTTACTCTTCTATTTTAATAGCTTAATGTAATGTAAGCTACTTATAGGTGGCAACTTATTCTAAAAAGAGTTTTATACTTCAATTTTTTAGGAAAACAGCTATATATCACTGATAACTAGCTAAAATCATTGAAACACTACATCTTTATGGGTTATAGCAATAGACTAAGTAAAACTACTTGTTTATATACGTAACGCTACAGTTTAGAAGAACATGAAAAACGCTTGCAATATACCGTTTATAATACACAATAAATAACCTCCTACTCTTCTATTTATAGCTTATGTAATTGTAAGCTACTTATAGGTGCAAATTATTCTAAACAAGGGTTTATACTTCCATTTGTATAGGAAAACAGCTTATATCACTGATAACTAGCAAAATAATTGAAAACCTACATTTTATGGATTTATAGCAATATAATAAGTAAAACTACTTGTTATATTACAATAACGCTACAGTTTAGAAGAACTTGAAAACGCTTGCAATAATACCGTTACTATCACAATAAATACCTCTTACTCTCCTATTTAATAGCTTAATGTAATGTAAGCTACTTATAGGATGCAAATTATTTCTAAAAAGAGGATTTTATACTTCAATTTGTGGAAAAACAGCTATATATCACCGATAAATAGCTTACATTGAATTCCCTACATTTTATATGGGTTTTATAAATAAATACCATAGATAAGTAAAACTACCTGTATATAATACAATAACGCTACAGTTTTACACGAAACTATGAAAATGCTTGCAATATACCCCGTTATATCACAATAAATAACCTCTTACTTCCTTCTATTTAATAGCTTAATGTAAATGTAAGCTACTTATATGAGGTGCAATTATTCTAAAAGAGGATTAACTTCAATTTATAGGAAACAGCTATATATCACTGAAAACTAGCTAAAATAATTGAAAACACTCATTTTATGTTATAGCAATATAATAAGTAAACTACTTGTATATATAACAATAAACGCTACAGTTTTTTAGAAGAAACTATGAAAAACCGCTTGCAATATACCGTTAGTATCCAATAAATAAAACCTCTTACTCTTCTATTTTAGCTTAAATGTAATGTAGCTACTTATTTACGGTGCAATTATTCTAAAAAGAGGAGTTTGTACTTCAATTTTAGGAAAAACGCTCTATATGCACCGATAAATAGCTAATATCATTGAAACACTACATTTTAAGGGTTTATAGCAATATGATAAGTAAAACTACCTTGTTATATACAATAACGCTACAGTTTACAAAAACTATGAAAACGCTTGCAATATACCGTTATTATAATCGACAATAAATAACCCTCCTACCTCTTCTATTTATTAGCTAATGTAAGTAAGCTACTTATAGGTGCAAATTATTCTAAAAAAAGGATTGTATTACTTCATTTGTAGGAAAAACGCTATATATCACCGATAAAATAGCTAATATCTTGAAAACAACTACATTTTTATGGTTTATGGCAAATATGATAAAGTAAAACTACTTGTATATATCAATAACGCTACAAGTTTTACAAGAAAACTATGAAAAACGCTTGCAATATACTGTTATATCAACAAAAAATAACCTCTTTACTCTTCTATTTAATAGCTTAATGTCTGTAACTACTTATAGGTGCAATTAAATCTAAAAAGATTATTTTATACGTTCAATATGTAGGGAAAACAGCTATATATCACCGATAGATAGCTAATACATTGAAACACTACATTTTTATGGTTTATAGCATATGACTAAGTAAAACTACTTGTATATATACACTAACGCTACAGTTTACAAGAAACTATGAAAAAAGCTTGCAATAGATTGTTATAATCACGAAACATAAACCTCTTACCCTTCTATTTATTAGCTTATGTAATGAAAGCTATATAAGGTGCAAATTTTCTAAAAAAAGGATTGTATACATCAATGTGTAGAAACTTGCTATATTCACCGATAACTAGCTAAATCATTGAAAAGAACACATTTTGAGGGTATAAAGCATTATCAGTCAAGGTAATTTCCTTCTATTAATGATAATAAAACACTACAATTAGCAAGAAACAATCAAAAACACCAGTGTAATATACATTGTATCACAATATAGAGTCTCAAACTCCTATTATAAGCTAACAGTAGTTTGAAAATAGCAATTTCTAACGAAAACAACTATAATACCAAATTTTGAATTTTCTCTATCAAAATAGGGCTGAATAATGTCAATTTTCGACCTTTTTTAGCCTTCAAAAATACATTAAAACACATGAAAAACGTTGTTTCTAAGATTAAAATTGATACTAATTTTCATTACAAACTACATGTTTAAGCTCATAATATGTAGAAAAATATAGTTGTGTAAAATGCTGAATAATGTCAAATTTCGACATTTTTTAGGCTTGCAAAATGCATTAATACTTGAAAAAAACCTTGTTTTTAAGATTAATTGATATCGAATTTCATGAACAAATACATATTTTTAGCTATTAATTTTGTAAAATCTAGTTGTATCAAAATATAAAAAGCTATTTTAGCTACAGATATACAGAATGTAGGCTTCAATTTGTAGAAAAAAAACCACTCTTCACGAGATAACTAGCTTTTTTTTAAAAAAAAAAACAAAATCCCCCATTGCAAACACTACATTTTTATGGGTTTATATCAATATGATAAGTAAACTATTTGTATATATACAAAACGCTACTTTACAAGAATTATGAAAAACGTTTGCAATATACCGTTATATAACAATAAAAACTCTCTTAACTCTTTCTATTTAAAGCTTATGGTAATGTAAAGCTACTTATAGGTTGCAAATTATTCTAAAAAGAGGATTTTATCTTCAATTTGTAGGAAAACAGTATATTTCACTGATAACAACTAGCTAAAATATTGAAAACAACTACATTTTAAGGGTTTATTAGCAATAGAATCAGTAAAACACTTGTATATATACAATAACGCTACAGTTTACAAGAAACTATGAAAAACGCTTGCAATATACCCGTTGATAATCACAATAAATAACCTGTTTCTCTTCTATTTATTAGCTTAATGTAATGCAAGCTAACTTATAGGTGCAAATTATTCTAAAAAAAGGATTGTAACCTTCAATTTGTAGGAAACAGCTATATATCACCGATAAATAGCTAATATCATTGAAAAACTACATTTTTGGGTTTATGCAATATGATAATAAAACCTACTTGTATTAAAAAATATACATACGTACCGTTTTACAGAGAAACTATGAAAAACGCTTTTGCAATATACCGTTATATCCAATAAATAAACTCTTACTCTTCTATTTAATAGCTAAATTAATGTAAGCTACTTATAGGTGCAAATTATTCTAAAAGAGATTTTATACTTCAATTTTTAGGAAACAGCTATATAATCCCTGATAACTACTAAAATGATTGAAAACACTACATTTTTATGGGTTTATGGCAATATGATAAGTAAAACTATTTCTTGTTATATCATATAACCGCTACAGTTTACAAGAAACTATAAAACGCTGCAATTATACCTATCTCACAATAAATAACCTCTTACTCTTCTATTTAATAGCTTAATGTATGTAAGCTACTTATAGGTGCAAATTATTCTAAAAAGAGGTTTTATACTTCAATTTTTAGGAAAAAACAGCTATTATATCCCTGATGGACTAGCTAAAATCATTGAAAACACATACATTTTATGGGTTTGATAGCATATATAAGTAAAAACTACTTGTGTTATATACAATAACGCTACAGTTTACAAGAAACTCTGAAACTGTTTGCATATACCGTTATATCACAATAAATACACCTCCCTACTCTTCTATTTAATAGCTTAATGTAATGTAAGCTACTTATAGGTCAAATTATTCTGAAAAGAGGATTTTATACTTCATTTGTAGGAAACAGCTATATATCACATGATAACTAGCTAAAATCAGTGAAAACCCTACAAATTTATGGATTTTATAGCACATATATAAGTCAACTGCTAACTTGTATATATACTAACGGCTACAGTTTCAAGAAACTATGAAAAACGCTTGCAATATACCGTTTATATCACATAATACCCTTCGCCTACTCTTCTATTTAATAGCTTAATGTAATGTAAGCCTACTTATAGGTGCAATTATTCTGAAAAGAGGATTTTATACTTCAATTTGTAGGAAAACAGCTATATATCCCTTATAACTAGCTAAAATCATTGAAAACACTACATTTTATGGATGTATAAAGCATATAATAAGTAAAACTCTTGGATATATACAATAAAGTTGGAGGGTAACCACCACGGAAACGCTACAGTTTAGAAGAAACTATGAAAAACGCTTGCAATATACCGTTATATTCACATAAATAACCTCTTACTCTCCTATTTAATAGCTTAAATTTGTAATGTAGCTCTTATAGATGCAAATTATTCGAAAAAGGAGGATTTTAATACTTAATTTGTAGGAAACCGCTATATATCCGATAACTAGCTAAAATTAATTGAAACACTACATTTTTAAGGGTTTAGCAATATGATAATGTAAAACGACTTGTATATATACAATAACGCTGACAGTTTACAAGGAAACTATGAAAAAAACGCTTGCAATATAACCATTATATCACATAATAACCTCTTTCTCTTCTATTTTATTAGCTTAATGTAATGCAAGCTACTTATAGGTGCAATTATTCTAAAAAAGGATTGTATACTTTCAATTTGTAGGAAAACAGCTATATATCACCGATAAATAGCTAATATCATTGAAAACACTACATTTTATGGTTTATGGCACTTGATAAGTAAAACTACTTGTATATAACATAACGCTCACAAGTTACAAGAAACTATGAAAAAACTTGCAATATACCGTTATATCACAATAAATAACCTCTTACTCTTCTATTTAATAGCTAATGTAATGTAAAGCTACTTATAGGTGGCAATTATTCTAAAATAGAGATTTTATACTTCATTTGTAGGAAAACACTATATATCCACTGATAACTAGCTAGAATCATTGAAAACAATCATTTTATGGTTTTATAGTAAATATAAAATAAAACTACTTGTATATATAGAGACCGCTACAGTTTTAGAAGAAATAATGAAAAACGCTAGCAATATACCGTTATAATCACAATAAAATACCCTCTTACTCTTCTATTAATAGCTTAATGTAATTTAAGCCCTACTTATAGGGGGCAAATTATCTTAAAAAAGATGTATACTTCAATTTGTAGCAAAACAGGTATATATCATCGATAACTAGCTAAATTCATTGAAAAGAACACATTTTCAGGGTATAAGCATTATCATAAGGTAAATTCCTTCTATTATGATATAAACCACTACAATTAACAAGAGAAACTATGATAAAACACGTGTATATACAATTGGATCACAATATCGTCTCATCGAAACTCCTATTATAAGCTTACAGTAGTTTAAAAATAGAAATTTCTACGAAAACAACTATAATACCACATTTTGAATTTCTGTAATCAAAAAAGGGCTGAATAATGTCATTTTCGACTTTTTATCCCCTTCAAAAATACATTAAAAACAAAACACTTGACAAACGTTGTTTTCTAAGATTAAAAATTGATACATAATTTTCATTAAAATAACTATTTTAAGCTTCATAATATGTTTTAAAATATAGTTGTGTATAAGTGCTGAATAAGTCAAATTTTCGACATTTTTTAGGCTTTCAAAAAATACATTAAAATATATGAAAAACGTTGTTTTTTTAAGATTAAAATTAAGACATAAAATTTCATGAAAATACATATTTTTAGCTCATAATAAAAGTAAATATAGTTGTGTAAAAAGTGCTGAATAATGCATATTTTGACATTTTTTTTAGGCTTTCAAAAATACATTAAAACCGGAAAAACGTTGTTTTTAAGATTAAAATTGATACCCTTAAATTTCATGAAAAATACATATTTTTAGCTCATCAACATTGTAAGATATAGTTGTTAAAAGTGCTGAATATGTCAAATTTCAATTTTTATTTTAGCCGCTTTCAAAAATATATTTAAAATTACTTGTAAAAAACTTGGTTTTATGATTAAATTGATATCTAATTTCATGAAAAAATACATATATTTTAGCCATTAATTTTTGTAAATTATAGTTGTAGCAAATATAAAAAGCTAGTTAGCGTACAGATATAAAGAAATAATAATTCATTTGTAGAAGAAAAAAACTTTCACTGATAATAGCTTGCATCATTGAAAACAATAATTTTATGGGTTTATAGCATAGATAAGGTAAAATTATTTGTATATATACAATAACGCTACAGTTTACAAGAAACTATGAAAACGCTTGCAATATACTGTTATATCACAATAAATAACCTCTTACATCTTCTATTAATATCTTATGCAATGTAGTCTACTTATAGGTGCAATTATTTCTAAATAAAGGCTGTATACTTCAATTTGTTAGGAAAACAGCTATATATCACGATATATAGCTAAAATCATTGAAACACTACATTTTATGGTTTATGGCGAATATGAATAAGTAAACTACGTGTATATATCAATAAACCCTACAGTTTTACAAGAAACTATGAAAAACGCTTGCAATATACCGTGTTCGATCAACAATAACTAACCTCTCTCTTCTATTTAATAGCTTTAATGTAATGTAAGCTACTTATAGGTGCAAATTATTCTGAAAATAGATTTTATACTTCAATTTGTAGAAAACAGCTATATATCACCTGTATAACTAGCTAAAAATCAGTGAAAACACTACATTTTATGGATTTTACAATATAATAAGTAAAACTACTTGTATATATACAATAAAAGTCTACAGTTTTAGAAGAAACTATGAAAAACGCTTTGCAATATCCGTATTCACAAATAAATAACCTCTTACCTCCTATTTAATAGCTTAATTTAATGTAAGCTACTTATAGATGAAATTATTCTAAATAGAGGGATTTTATACTCAATTTTGTAGGAAACAGCGTATATATCCACCGATAAATATCTAATATCATTGGGGAAAACACACATTTTAAGGGTTTATAGGCAATTGATAAGTAAACTACTTGTATATATACCATAACGCTACAGTTTACAAGCTACTATGAAAAACGCTTGCAATATCCCGTTGATATCACAATAAATAACCTCCGTTACTCTTTCGATTTATTAGCTAAATGTATGTAACTACTTATTAGGTGCAATTATTCTAAACAAAAAGGTTGTATACTTCAATTTTAGGAAAACAGCTATATATCCCGATAAATAGCTAGAATATCTTGAAAAACACTACATTTTTATGGTTTATTGGCATATGATAGTAAAACTACGTGTATAGATACAATAACGAATACAGTTTTTAGCAAAGCAACTCTGACAAACGCTTGCAATTCACCGTTTTATTACAATAAATAACCTCTTCTCTTCTGATTTAATAGCTTAATGTATGTAAGCTACTTATAGGTGCAAATTATGCTAAAAGAGGATTTTATACTTCAATTTGTCGGAAAACAGCTATATATCACCGATAAATACGATATCATTGAAAACACTACATTTTAAGTGTTTTATGGCAATATGATAGTAAAACTACTTTGTATATATACAATAACGCTACAGTTTACAAGAACTATGAAAAAAGCCTTGCAATATACCGTTATACACAAAAAATAACCTCTTACTCTTCTATTTAATATCTTAATTTAATGTAGAGCTACTTATAGGTGCAAATAATCTAAAAAGATTATTTGATACTTCAATATGTAGGAAAACAGCTCTAATATCCCGATAGATACTAATATCATGGAAAACAATACATTTTTAAGTTTTATTATAGCAATATGATGTTAACCACTTGTATATATACAATAACGCTACAGTTTACAGAAACTATGAAAAAAGCTTGCAATATATTGTTATATCCACTAAATAACCTCTTACTCCTTCTATTTATTAGCTTAATGTAAGAAAGCTAATTATAGGTGCAAATTAATCTAAAAAAGGATTGTATACATCATTTGGTGGAAAACTGCTATATATCACAATACTCAGCTAAAATCATTGAAAGAAACACATTTTGCGGGTAATAAAGCTTATAATAAGGTAAAATTCCTTCTATTAATGATATAACCTACAATTAACAAGAAACAATCAAAAACACGTGTAATATACAATTGTATCACAAATAGAGTCACAAACTCCTATTATAAGCACCGTATTTTGAAATAGCAATTTCTAACGACAACAACTATAATACCACTTTTGAATTTTCTCTATCTAAAAAAGGGCTGAATAATGTCAATTTCGACCTTTTTAGCCCTTCAAAAATACATTAAAACACCTGAAAAAACGTTGTTTCTAAATTAAAATTGATACGATAATTTTCATTAAAATCATATTTTAAGCTCAGAATATTGTAAAATATCTTAGTTGTGGTAAAAGTGCTGAATATGTCATATTTCGACATTTTTTTAGCTTTCAAAATACATTAAATCTTTGAAAAACAACATTGTTTTTTAAGATTAAAATTGATACTAAATTTCATGAAAAATACATAATTTTTAGCTATTATTTTGTAAAATATAGTTGTAGCAAATAAAAAAGACTATTTAGCTACGAGATAATAAAGAAATATACCTCAATTGGTAGAAAAAACCACTCTTCTTCACTGATAACTAGCTAACTCATTGAAAACACTACATTTAATGGGTTTTATATCCAATATGATAAGTAAACTATTTGTATAGATACAATAACGCTACAGTTTTACAAGAATTATGAAAAACGTTTTTTGCAATATACCGTTTATATACAATAAATACTCTTACTCTTCTATTTAATCGCTTAATGTAATGTACGCTACTTATAGGTGCAAATTATTCTAAAAAGAGGATTTTATACTTCAATTTGTAGGAAAACAGCTATATTTCACTGATAACTAGCTAAATAATTGAAAACACTACATTTTAAGGGTTTATAGCAATATGATAAGTAAAACAACTTGTATATTACAATAACGCTACAGTTTACAAGAAACTATGAAAAACGCTTGCAATATACCGTTATATCACAATAAATAACCTGTTTCTCTTCTATTTATTAGCTTAATGTAATGCAAGCTACTTATAGGTGCAAATTATTCTAAAAAAAGATTGTATACTTCAATTTGTAGGAAAACAGCTATATATCACCGATAAATAGCTAATATCATTGAAAACACTACATTTTATGGGTTTATGGCAATATGATAAGTAAAACTACTTGTATATATACAATAACGCTACAGTTTACAAGAAACTATGAAAAACGCTTGCAATATACCGTTATATCACAATAAATAACCTCTTACTCTTCTATTTAATAGCTAATGTAATGTAAGCTACTTATAGGTGCAAATTATTCTAAAAAGAGGATTTTATACTTCAATTTGTAGGAAAACAGCTATATTTCACTGATAACTAGCTAGAATCATTGAAACACTACATTTTATTGGTTTATTAGCAATATAATAAGTAAAACTACTTGTATATATAGAATAACGCTACAGTTTAGAAGAAACTATGAAAAACGCTAGCAATATACCGTTATATCACAATAAATAACCTCTTACTCTTCTATTTAATAGCTTAATGTAATTTAAGCTACTTATAGGGGCAAATTATTCTTAAAAAAAGGATTGTATACTTCAATTTGTAGAAAAACAGCTATATATCACCGATAACTAGCTAAATTCATTGAAAAGAACACATTTTCAGGGTATAAAGCATTATCATAAGGTAAATTCCTTCTATTAATGATATAACACTACAATTAACAAGAAACTATTAAAACACGTGTAATATACAATTGTATCACAATATAGTCTCAAACTCCTATTATAAGCTTACAGTAGTTTTAAAATAGAAATTTCTACGAAAACAACTATAATACCACATTTTGAATTTCTGTATCAAAAAAAGGGCTGAATAATGTCAATTTTCGACCTTTTTTTATCCCTTCAAAATACATTAAAACACTTGACAAAACGTTGTTTCTAAGATTAAAATTGATACATAATTTTCATTAAAAATACATATTTTAAGCTCATAATATTGTAAAATATAGTTGTGTATAGGTGCTGAATAATGTCAAATTTCGACATTTTTTTAGGCTTTCAAAAATACATTAAAATATATGAAAAACGTTGTTTTTAAGATTAAAATTAATACATAAATTTCATGAAAAATACATATTTTTAAGCTCATAATAAGTAAAATATAGTTGTGTAAAAGTGCTGAATAATATCATATTTGGACATTTTTTAGGCTTTCAAAATACATTAAAACACGGAAAAACGTGTTTTTAAGATTAAAATTGATACCTAAATTTCATGAAAAATACATATTTTTAGCTCTAAATTGTAAATTATTGTGTAAAAGTGCTGAATAATGTCAATTTCATTTTTTTAGCCTTCAAAAAATTTAAATACTTGTA
>JACEEZ010020898.1:0-66988 GCA_016584305.1 Chionoecetes opilio
ATATTGTGAAACCCGGGAAATGGGGGAAAGGGGGTACAGAAAAAAATGAAGAATTTTAAATCGCTAGGACCAGATGAAGTGCCCCCGGGGTATTAAAGGAATGAAAGGAGGTTTGTTAGTGAGTCTTTTAGTGCACATTTTTTAGGAAATCGGTTGAGATGGGCGTGTGCCATTATTGTGGAGGAAAGGAAATGTTGTTCCCCTATTTAAGAAGGAGACAGAAGACTAAAGTAAAATTTATCGACCCGTAAGTCTAACGTCAGTGGTAGGTAAATTATTGGAATCTTTATTGCAAAAAACATTAGAGAGCACTTAGAAAAACATAGTTTGATCAATGAAATCAGGGATGTAAATTTTCCGCGGATTCGCGATTTCCGAGTATTTTATTGCCAGCTGGTTCATTTCTGTGAATCGTGTTATTTCGGGTTAAAAATTTAGGGGTGGGGGGTGTACATTGTTGGCTAGCCCACAGCCGAACCTGACCCTGGCCACTGATCCAGCACAGACCCTAAAACTTTTTTTTGGCTGCCTAGCGGGAAGTTAATACTAGGCTGCCGATATCTCCTGACTCCACTGCTACAAGTTTGCTCAGGAGGCAGTATGTTGGGGGTGGAATACAGCAGCCCACGCAGTATGTTGGGGGTGGATTACAGAAATATTCAATAATTCGAATTTGGGTCATCAAATCATATTTGAGCTGTATTTGATAGCGCCTAAAATAATTGATAAAGTTGACTAATATAAATGACAAATATTTTGTTGTTGTGTTATTACTTTTCAGAGTTTTTTTCTTTTCTTGTTGACATCCCTGAATGTTTCCCACAACATGGATTCACCAATGGTAGGTCATGTCTCACCAATTTATTGAGTTTTTATAGGAAAGTTTATGAGACGGCAGATAATGAAAAGGATTATGATATGATATATCTGGACTTTAGAAAGGCTTTTGACAGAGTACCACACGAGAGACTTTTAAAATAAGGTTAAGGCTCATGGAATAGATGGGAAGGTTCTTCTTTGGGAAATTCAGAGCTTGGCTAGTAATAGGCAACAACGGATTACAATTAATGGTTCTAAATCTAAATGGGGACTGGTGACAAGTGAGTTCCACAAGGGTCTGTTTTGGGCCCAAATACTATTTTTGATTTACATCAACGACTTTGGGTAGTGGGATTAGCAGTGATATCAGCAAGTTTGCGATGATCTAAAGGATTATTGGATCACAGTCTGATGTAACATATTGCAGGGAGACTAAAGCCCCGTCTACACTATGCCTCATGACGCGCGCGCTGAGGCAGGTGGATGTGTTGAAATCCCACCCGCGCCAGACTGTGCCTCACCGCCATGGCGGGGAGGCGACGCTCCGTCACAAGATTTTATTGATGTTCATTGCAATTTTTGACCACCTAAATATTTTTGCATTGAGACGTATCATATACCGTCAGAAACGGAAAAATGTTTTGCTTCCTACAGTAAATAATAATTCAATGTAAGCAAATTACATGCATAAAAAGGAGTTGAATAAAAAAAGGTGAGAGAGGAAAAACAAATTAGCACTATTTCGCTTGGTATCATTATCTTATTCTTGGTATAGTATACTGTAATTTATTTATATTCATGACACGCAGTAATGTCTCGTGAAGATGATTTGGGATGTTCAGTCTTCCTAAATATCATCTTATTCTCTGGTAGTTTTGATAATACCATGTAGTATACTCATTGGGGCGCGGGCGGGTGACGTCCTCCCTCAATGGAGCTAAGTGCAGCACTGAGGACCTACAAAATGTCCATCCCCAATCGGGACGGGTTGGATTCGTTCAGCACGACGCTGGTGGTTTTGAAAAGCTCGATTTTCAACAGCGCCACTAACAGCGCGCGTTTTCATGAGGCATAGTGTGGACGAGGCTTTAGATAAACTTAATGAGTGGGCAGTCAGATGGCAGATGGAATTTAATATTGATAACTGCAGCGTTATGAATGTTTGTTAGAAAAAACCCTGGTAATAGATACAGCATACGCAATGTATCGCTGAAAAGATCAGAAGGTGAAAAAGATCTTGGAGTGAGGGTGAGCACAAAACCTCCGACCTAGGAAAAAAATGTAAATTTCGGCTAGAAATAGAGCTAATAGAGTGTTAGGATTCATTACCAGAAGTGTTAAAAGTAGAAGTGCGGAAGTTATTTTTAAAACATTATCTGGCTCTAGTCACGCCTCACCTAGACTATGCGGTTCAGTTTTTGGGGCTCCATATTACAGGATGGATATAGCCTTGTTAGAAAACAGTGCAGGAAGGATGACCAAAATGATACAAGGGGTGCGTAACTTTAGTTATGAGATTGGTTGTAGTTATTAAAGTTACACTCACTCGAGAGACGCAGAGTAAGGGGCGATCTAATATAAGTTTTTAAAATGGATAAAGGGATTAATAAAGGAGAGGTAGGAAAAGTTCTTACGGCTTTTAAACAGGGTACAACAAGAAGTAATGGATTCAAGCTGGAAGGGCGTAGATTTTGAAGGAAATAGGGAAAACTGGTTCACAAATAGGGTGGTGAATGAATAGAATGGACTCAGTAGACAGGAAGTTTAGTGCGGAGACATTAGGGAGCTTTAAAGAGGGTCTGGATAGTTCATGGATGGGATGAAAGGTGGATGTAGGTAGTGTTAGGTGACAGGAACTACCACGTGTAGGCCTCGCGGACTCGTGTAGCTTCCTTATTTTCTTATGTTCTTATGTTCTTATGTATATACTAGCTGCAAAGCCGCCCTCCGGGCGGACTTTTTGACTAGCTCCTGCGGAGGGCTATTGGTGGGCCTTAGGCCCACCACCTGTGTTTGGTGGGCCTTAGGCCTACCAAACACAGACTCTCCAGATAGCCCCTTCTAACTTTCCTGAAATCATGGATGTAGAAATGTATGTACTAACGCCTTACCCATCACCCCCACCCATTCACTCACCCATTACCCATCACCCCCCACCCATTCACTCACCCATTACCCATCACGACACACCCATTCACTCACCCATACCCATCACCTCCCACCTATTCCCTCACCCATCACCCATCACCCCCCACCCATTCACTCACCCATCACCCCACACCCATTACCCATCACCCCACCCATTCACTCACCCATTACCCATCACCCTACATCAAGGTTTCCTCAATTCTCGCAACCCACATTTTTTTTCTCACAATTCTCGCTAATAGGCTGCTAAAAAAAAGAAAACAAAGTGATCGGATCATCTCATAAGTGGGCTTATAATGTGCCCCTGGTCGAGCTGGTTCCAAAACTGTGCCATATGATGGAATTGTGCCACGGGGGGCTGCACCTATCGCGGACATACACACAGACACACAGACACACTTCGCTTATATTATTATAGATATATGGGGAATCTGTAGCCGTATGCTTATAGTCTGGAAGTTTGGAAGTGGTAAGCTCAAGATCCCGAGTTAAAGTCCTACCCAGGAGCAGCTCTTTCTTTCATCGTAGAATGGCCGGAGACACCCACATGCTGCCCATCAACCTTACCTTCGCCTGCAAGTGCGGCGGAGGGCACAGGGAGGCGGCATGAGCCTCAAACCATCACAGGTGTCCCTTTAGAAATCCACCCTGTGCCACCACGGCGAGGGCCAACCATCACAGCCAACTAGGAACATAAATGGCGACCACTGAGCCCTCAAGGAAGATAAAATGCCCAAAGGCGATGTAGTATCTTACATAAAAAACTAAAAAAATAATAAAATAGCTATATATATATATATATATATGCAACGTCTTTTCATCATGAGATTCATGACATATTATAATTACCAATATATAACTTGTGGCTCTGAAAAGAATGGATACTTTCAGATAGCTGCTTGGGTGCATTTTGACCCGATAATATAATAGGCACTTTTTTTTTACCACGTGTATGCTTTAAAGCCCGACCTGCAACTCACCCAGCTTATGTTGTTTCTTTGGTTTCTACCAAAATGAACTTTAAAGAAGATCAATTAGACATTACTGCGTTGTCATCGAGTGTGCTAAACTAATTTTGTCCCTTCTTTCTGATAAATATTTTCCTGCACAAATACATGGATAGATAAATTGATACGTTCACAAATGTGTGAGTAGAAAACGTCAGTCCTTGAATAGGATAACATATATAACTGGATATAATTAGCAACACTGGTAAGTAATAAATGAACCCAACATTGTACGTGTGTTTGAGTGTGTGTGTGTGTGTGTGTGTGTGTGTGGTGTGTATGTGTGTATAGGCGTTTTCTGCGGGGATCCTGATTGCAACCGAAAAAATTTCGGTTGCTCAAATTTCGATCCCTGTTCAACCATCCAGGGAAGATGATTGGCCAGACCCGCAAACATTTGCTGTTGTTGTTGTGACCGTTTGCAACCGAAAATTTTCCGGTTGCAACCAAAAATCCCCCGCAGAAAACGCCTTATGTTTGTGTGTCTGTGTGTGTGAGTGTGTATGTGTGACGTGTGTGTGTATGTTTGTGTATGTGTGTTGCGTATGTTTGAGTGTGTGAGTGTATCTGTGTATGTTTTGTGTGCTGTGTGTATGTTTGTGTGTCTGCGTGTGTGTGTGGTGTGTGTGTGTGTGTGTATGTTTGTGTATGTGTGTATATGTGTGTGTGTGTGTGTGTGTGTGTGTGTGTGTGTGTGTGTGTGTGTGTGTGTGTGTGTTTGTACATGTAAGTAAGTAAGTAAGTCAGTAAAATTTATCGCCACTACTAGTAAATATACACCTTCAGTACATAATTGATGTGGTCGTTGGCACGGCCTGTCGAACCAAGGCGCCCTGACAGACATATTCTGATATAAATCACATGTGCTGAGAAGAAGCAATTGACAGTTTGATTATGTAGTAAAATATACAACTTAGTAACGTGAAAAAGCAAAAAATAAAATACATACATACATATACACATATACATACACACTATACATACATATACATATACGTATACATATACATATATATATATATATATATATATATATATATATATATATATTATATATATATATATATATATATATACACACATACATACATATACATACACTACACACATACATACATATACATATACATACACACATACATACATATACATATACATACACATACACATACATACACGTATATATACTATTATTCATACATCAATATTATGCAATGATATATATATATGAAGAAAACAAATTTGTTATCAATGCTATCCATTACATACTTTACAGTATATATATATAATACTACACTATGACTAAACTACATTATACAATACTATATATAATATACATGTACCTATCCGGTCCCTCGTGGGATGTTTGTGAGTTCTAAAGGAAACAATAACTATTTCTTTCTCTCCTCTTGAATAAAAAAAAAGGTGATAGTTTTCGTAAATAGTTTGATGGGTGTAGGCAGAGCATTGCATAGTTGAGGACCTAAACAAAAGATACTGTTCTTAAAAAGTGTTGTACGGAACTGTGGACATAATAAGTTCATGTTACTTCCTCTAGTTCCATGAGTTGATTCTACAAATTCTACAATCTACATGTGTGTGTGTGTTTTTTGTGTGTTTTTTTTTTTTTTGGTGTGTGTGTGTGTGTGTGTGTATTCATCTAGTTGTGTATTTTTTGTGTGTGTATTCATCTAGTTGTATTTGTTTTGCGTGTGTGTGTGTGTCTGTACGTGTGTGTATGTGTGTACGTACGTGTGTGTGTGTGTCGCGGTGGAGAGGAGGGAAGGGGTGGGCTCGGGTGTCCAGGTAGTCTGCAGGCGCCCTTGGTGACTCCCGGGGGTATTGATTCTGCGGCGACGAGGCAGGTGTCAAGGTCAGTCTGCCTGTTAGTCAATTTTCTCCCCCAGCGCACCAGTGAGGCGAGTGTGCAGCCTCCGCCACCACCTCTACTACCTTACTTACTACACCTCTACTACCTTACTTACTACACCACTACTACCTTACTTACTACACCTCTACTACCTTACTTATTACACCTCTACTACCTTACTTACTACACCACTACTACCTTACTTACTACACCACTACTACCTTACTTACTACACCTCTACTACCTTACTTACTACATCTCTACTACCATACTTACTACACCTCTACTACCTTACTTACTACATCTCTACTACCATACTTACTACACCTCTACTACCTTACTTACTACACCACTACTACTTTACTTACTACACCTCTACTACCTTACTTACTACACCTCTATTACCTTATTTACTACACCTCTACTACTACCTACTCTTTTCCTACTACTTTTTTTTCTTTTTTTTACATCACAAAGTACTGGCCTAGCTCACAACAAAACTAGGTAACACAAAGCCCGCTTAGTTGTCAATCCCTATAAAGAAGACAGTAAGAGAATAACAAAATGATGGCTGTGCCAATTTAGTTTGGGAGATGTCGTAATTATCGTAAAATATATGCATCAAATAGTTTGTAATTGAAATCAACACTAATGGCATCGTCTCCTTTTCTAATAAATATTTGTATGAATTTCTTTTTCTTATATAAATTTACCTGCGTAGTAAATGTATTATGTTTGTAGTCGTTAAACGTTGACATAGTTTTGTATAGTTTGTTAACGAGCAGATACTTTCGCTATTCATTTACTTACAAGACTATTAAGAATGAAATATGTTTACTATATATTCTATTAAAACAGCTACACTTTTCTCCAATACGACTCTTCTCTTAGTCTTATGGTCATAATTACAAGACTTACGTATATTGGAATTATCTACGTATATCATATATATATTTTCTTTCTTTCTTCTTTCTTACATCACAAAGGACTGACCAAGGACAAAAAGAAGAGGTAACATAAAGCCCGGTAGCTGCAAGTCCCTATAAGACAGACAGACAGTAAGGGTTGTAAATAATTTATTACGCCCACAGGCGTCAGCTGACATATACAAAAAGGACACAATAATACAAAGAAGCACATGCAAAAAAAAAAAAAAAATCAAGACCAAGGAACAGACACAAACATGGGTCTTTAATGTCTCCCGGCGGCGGGGTCATAGCACACCCAGGCACATTCACCACGGCGGCGATGATAGAACGGCATGTCAATCGGTCTCTCCGTGGCAGCCGGACACCAGGTCTGCGGCCTTCACGCAGCGCCTGCCTCACGTAAAAGAAGGCTGACTGGTGCGAAACACGAGAACAAATAGCCACAGTTTCCTGACTGACCAGGTTACTCATATAACCTAAGCATACAAGTAGGTCTCTCTCTCCGAAGGTATAGAGCCGGCCCTCCATCTGCGTCCCGCTCTCGACCAGAGAGGTAAGCGGCCTGCACTGGGTCACGGCGTCATTGCGGGGGGCCTCAGCAGGTCGCAACTCCCCGCCAATGGCCGCCATCGCCAAGGGGCCGGGTCCTGCGTTATCACGGGGTCCCTGGGCGTCCACGTCCATATCCCCACAGGGGACAACAGACGGTTACGTTTGGGCCTCTTCTTCCTCCTCCTGCGGCGGGGCCGTCGGGTCTCGAAGGCGTCTTTAATCCGTGGAGCGGGGGGCTGGGGTGCTGGGCCGAGGTGGAAGCAAGGGAGCCTCCTTCCACTGCAGCTGGCGAGGCACCGTGGACCCAGGAATCTGCCCGAGCCGGGCAGGGCAGCGGCGGTTCCAGGCGTGATGCCTGGCACCGCAGTTGGGCACCGAGCCACAGGCCGCTCCCCACCGTCCCGTAGGCGGCGGTGCAGTCCCGTGAAGCGTGCTCCCCATTTGCACACACCACACAGCTCCTGCCGCCGCTGAAAACTGGCGCGGGTTTAGTGCCCAAACGCCTGGCACCGGTACATTGGGGACGGGTTCCTGGATGAACCTTGCGCACCGCGAAAGTTCCGAAGCAGCCAAAGGGGGGAGATGCTGAGAAGTGCCTTAGAGTTAAGGCAAAAAGAGCGCCTTACTCGTCTTCAGGCGCTTTTGGTAACGGCCTGGGCTAAGGCACCGGCTCAAGCCTATGGAAACAGTCGATAATTTCAGGCGCCTGTTCCTTCCCTTTACACCTCCAACGCCTAAGGCTGGGCGTGGTCCGAGAACCCTTTTAGCCAATCACGTTGCCTGTCCTGGGGCGCTGCTTAGGCAGCTTCGACCAACCCAAAGGGTTTGGGAAAACCCTTTTTCACTGAAAAAAGAATGTTTGTGCCTCACTCCCACATCAAGCACTAAGGCGAAGTTCAACGCTCGCCCCGCCGAAAAGATTTTTTTCGTCACAAGTTGACGTTCATCACAGGTTTTGACCACCTATATAATATTTTATTGGGACGTGCCATATACCATGGTAATCGGGAAGCGGGGCTGATTCCGAGACAGTGAGTGAAAATTTAATGCAAGCAAAATTACATGAATAAGAAGGAGTTGAATAAAAAAAGGTGAAAAAAAAAGGTTTATACACGATTTCATTTTGCTCTCTTATCGTATTAAGGTATAGTTTAACTGTAATTTTTTACAATCCCGAAAATTTATGCACTAATGTCTCGGAAGATGATGGTATGTTAAACTGTCCTAAATATCATCTGGTAGTTTGATAATAACGTGTAATAGTACAACATTTTAGTGCGGGCAGAGCACCCTCCCTGACACAAAGTTCCAAAAACCCCCCAATTTTTTCCCCCCCCGCCCCCCCAAAAATTGCAAATTTTCCAAAAAACAAATTGGTTTCGTTTAAAAATGTGTCCTTTTTAATTTTCCCCCGTCATTCAAAAAACCTTGCAACCGGTTGGAAAAGTTTTAAGGGCCCCCCCCCCAAAAACCGAAACGAAAATTATGCCAACTAAAAAGGAAAGAAAAGTTTTTTATTTTTACAAAAAATTTATTTTAAATTGAACGGGTTTAAGAAAATTTTTTTTTTTCCCATTTTTTCACTATCCATTTTCATTTCCAAAACCAAAGTTTTAACCAAACACGATACTCATACTTTTAAAGTTCTGTATTTGTTTCGCGGCTTGAGGGTTGGTTTTTTTTAAAAAGAAATTCATAGCCCATTTTCAAAGTTGGGAAAACTACCTTACCTTTAAATTAGATTTTTTCCCGGGAAAATGTTGCCCTTTAATAATTTTTAAAGGGGTGGCAAGGGTTAAAATTACGGTTTTTTTTAAAAAATTGCAAAATTAATTCGTAAAAAAGGGTTATTTCGTGAGTATGTGTTAATTTTTTTAACCTGTTTTTTCTTTAGCCTTTAATGCTTGGTGCGCCAAATTTCGGTGTTAGGTCCTAAGTTGAGTTCCCTTGGGAGTCCACGGGGAGTCTTTGACTTCCTGATTTGTTTTTTTAAATTTAGGGGCTGGTTTGATTTTACGAATTTATATATTTTTACCAATTAATATTATAAATAATTTAGTATTTTTTTGTCTTATGACGACTGAGATTGATCTCCAACACTACGCTTCCTGTTTTTATATGTAAATATATTGCCTTTATTTAGTTGTAAAATAAATTCGGTTCCGAACATCAAAGGTTTTGATTTTTTGTTGGATTTACTATGCACCATAAAATTTGGGCTTTTTTACCACTATAAAAATGTAGTCATGTATAGGCATTATTTATATATTGGGCTAAAGCATATCATTAATTTTTTGAGAAATCACTTCAAAAACGGTTTTGGTCATTTCGTTCAACCCGGCTTAGGAACGCTATGTTTAAAAAAGGAAAAACGAAAACAAAACGTTAAAAATACTTTTTCTGTGGGAAAAAAACCCGTTTGAAAATTATTCGTTTAAACCCCTGCTTGAAGTTAAATCAAATTATTGGGGCATAGCCGGGGGGCGGCCCCTCGCCCACCCTACGACGCCCCCCCCGGGGGGTCACCACGCGCGATTTCCCATGCAGACCCCTTTCCCCCAACCAAGCAGCTCTCGCAAGAAACATCAATTTGTCCCCGCCACGAGCCTTGTGGGCGCCCCTTGGGGCCTCCCCCATACGGTTTTGTTCTTACAGATACAACCCGATGAGAAGGGGGTTTCAGGGTAGCGTCCCACATGACCATATGCCGCTTTGGGCTGACGGATAGCGGTAATGGCCTCGATTCAGTCTCACGGTGCACTCGCTAATTTGACAGTAATCTCCCAGCGATACCCCATGTTCGCAAAGACATTATTACCAAAGGCATTGTTCGTCTTTTCAAGTCATTTTTAGTGTCCGTCTTACAACCAGTAAGTAAGAAGGGATCACAAGCGATTTGAAGACCCGGGATCTTTGTCCTTCTACAGACCGAAAGCCAAATATCCCCTAGCGGTCCATAACCCCGGGGGGCTATGCAATCCGCCGTAAGACTTCTTGACGTGACCCGCCGTCTTTAGGCTGCGTACCATGGTATGTAAAATTTCCAAGACCCAAATGTCCTCGCCACATGCATGAACAGACTTACTGTTTCACTAGTAATCTCCAAACACCTGGCCTTGGTCTTGACCAGGAGCCCCAACCCCCAAAGGGCTTTGCCTCCTGTGCAGCGCCTCGAGACCCATCACCGGCCCTCCACGACTCAGAAAAGTTTACTGCATATGGGCAAAAAACAAGACAGTGATCTTGTGTTGCAAGGGATTCCAAAATCACTATGATCTAAAAACCCTTGCCCAATACCCAGTCCATACAAGGTTGAAAAATGATGGGGCAAGGACGCCCCTTGCCTCACCCTGTATTCACAGGAAAAAAATGGATACACCTGCCCCACATTCACCGCACTCTCATCAAGAATACAGACCCTTATCAAAAACCAAAAAGCCTTTCAGGAATCCTCGAAAATTTGCAGAAATCCCAAAGTGACTACGAGCATTGAGTCAAAAACCCCTTTTTGAGATCAACATAGGCTGCAGATCCCCTGTCGAAACCCGTCGGCGTTCCACCAGGGCACGAAGGTAGGATCGGTCTTTGTTGATTCCAGGCGTGAAACCCCGATGCTGAGGGCCTAGGGTCACCAAATGATGCGAATCCGTGCAGCAAAAGATTGGGAAACACCTTTCCCGGCACGCTGAGCAGTGTAATACCCCGGTAATTTTTTCAGTCCCGACGGTCCTCTTTCCCTTTTTCCGATAGGGGACCAGCCCCCTTTTTTCAGTAGGAGGAATGGTTAAACCCGATTTCCACACGGCAGTCAGGACAGCATCAACCCGCGGATATGGCCTCACCCCAACTTTTAGGAGCCCGCACTGTATACAAAAAACCACTGCCTTTTCCCCCCCTCAAATTTGCTACAGCCTCCTGACTTCGTCAAGAGAGGGTGCGGTTTTGTCAATGGGGGCCGGCATCCCTGCCCGAACCCAGTGGGTGAACTGCTCAGTTGGAGGTCCACCCTGAACAAATGCCCAAATACCAGCCCAAAAAGAGCCCTTGCCATTCATGTCCGACACGAGGCGCCCATCTGCTGTTCGAATAGACTCGCCCGAGAAGGAGCTTTGGGCGGAGTTCTTTTAGGGCTCGGTTTCTTTTAAGTTGCAACACTATTTTTCGTAAACACCAAATTTGTTTTTCGTTGTAGCAAAAAATATAACAAGGCTGTATTTTTCCTTCAAACAGAAGAGAAGTCTGTCAAAGGTCAACAGAAAACTCCTAAGGATGGTTTGGACCATGCCTAGTTTTTAGGCCTTAGGCGGTGCCAATAAGGGGCTTCCTCGATGGGATAGGCGGTAGGAGCAGTTTTTCCCAACACAGGGGGGCCCCCCGTGGAACGGCGCCCTAGTTGCTCTCAGCATCCGGCCCCCAAGGTCCAGGGCGGGGGGGAAGGCCCCACAGCGTCAGTGAAAATTGCCCGGGGCGGGAGGTGCCCTTTTTTAAATCCCCACGTTGTATGAAACACCCCACCGCCGTCTCGACGAGGGGTGCTCCCAAACAGGGTCCAGGGGGGGGCCCGTGGGGTTATTCAACGAGGGCACCTCTCCTGCTGGGTTCCTTTTTCCCTGCCAAAAACGTGCCCCCTGGTTGGCCATCAGCTACTTCCCGGAGGGTGGGGCGGGGTCCCCGTCGCCCCCCCGGGAAGGAACTCCCGGTGGGGAGACATCCATCGTGAGGCGAGTGGGGGGTCGCCTCAACCACCGAACAAACGATAGGGCTGGGAAAATCTTCATGCCTGACGACCCTCCACACCAGATTGGTCGCTCCGCAGCCGTGGCACCACTCTGCGTGAGAAGAAGGCTTCGTCACCTTGAAGCGCTCCTCTAGAGGTGAAGCCGTCGTCTGCTGGTTCCTCGGGTCGCCTCCGTGCGTGTCATGGTGGGAGGAAACTTAACCACACACGACCGACAGCGGAGAGAGGAGAGGACGGGAAGGAGGTCCGTCCACTACCAAGGCGCGAGGCGAACTCCCGACAGTAAGGGATTGTAGAAAGGAAGGTAGGCCAGCCAGTTCAGATCTCTTGACAACTCTTATGAAAAATAAATACATCATAGGAAGATGGAAAATGGCAAGGGAAACGGTTTTTGAGTGTACCAGTGAAAGGGATGAAAGATTGAAGATACTACATTAGTAAGATGGAGAGAATAGAGATGAGAATGAGTAGAAAGTTTTGTGCAGCGAGGCCGCGGGAGGGGGGAAGGCATGCAGTTAGCAAGTTCAGAAGAGCAGTGAGCATGAAAGTAACGGTAGAAGATAGCAAGATAAGCAAGATGCGGAGGTGATTTAAAGATTGAAGGCAATTGGTCAGAGGAGGGGAGTTTGACGAAACTTTTGACTCCACCCTGTTTAATAACATGCATAATAAAGTCAGAGGGTTGGAGGGGAGAAACAAGCCCTTCATCAACCAGAGTGGAATTATCAGCAAAGGTTTGACCGAAGAGTTCAGCTTTAGAAATAGACAAGTGTTGTGGGCCTTCGGACCCATGTATTGATGTTTGTAGTAGTAGTATATATAAGACAACAATGTGATGCAAACTACAATCGTGTCAATCACTGGTCAAGTGCCTCGGGGTAGACCACCTACCACACCTAGCCTGCCTCACTCCAGCCCCACGCCTGTCTCACCCCAGCCCCACGCCTACCTCACCGCAGCCCCACGTCTGCCTCACACCCAGCCCCACGCCTGCTTCACCTCAGCCCCACGCCTGCCTCACCCTAACCCCAACCCTGTCTAACCCCAGCCCCACGCCTGCCTCACACCCAGCCCCACGCTTGTCCTGCAAGCACACACACACACTCACACACACACACACAACACACCACCCACGCACGCACGCACATGCACACACACACACACACATCATGCATGCACACACACCACATACACACACACACAAACGGTAAGTACATGAGTCTACGGAGTAAGTGAATGCGGCAAGGCGTTACCGCAGAGTTACTTCCTGTAATCTAATACTTTTAAGTGTTTTTTGCCCAAAATCCCCCTTCAAAATGATTCAATTGGACATGAGACCAAGCCGCTTACCACCTACATTTATTTGCGATATTTTGATCCTACTCTCATCAAAATATCGCAGTATCGCAGATATTAGCAAAATATCGCTGCCTACTCCCTACTTTTTAGGGAGTAGGCAGTCAGACACCTGCCGCCATGGTGAAATACTCCCGGGGAGGTACTTGCGGGAGTTGAGGGGGTGCTGCAGACTTATCATTGAAATCTCCCGTGTCCTCTCTTTCCATATCCCTTAGCCCCTTCACTGCGGCTGGTACAAATACGGTCTCTCAGCTATCTAAGGGTTCACTGCGGCTGGTACATATAGGGTTTCTTTATTTCAACTCCGCGCTCAATGATATTGTTGGTAAATATTCACTGTGATAGGCTTGTATGGCAACAGTGTCAAGTGTTGCGATACAATAGAACCTCAATTTCTGCTTGAGTGAGTTAGTATGACTAATAAGGTCAAGGGGTACAGTACGACGTGTTGACGCTGCCGCGCCCTCAACTTCAATGGCGAGGCTAAATAGTCAAAATGTTCAGCATATTATTGATGTATATAAAACAGAAGCATGAATGAATGAATGCATGAATGAATGAAACATTTATGTACCAAAATAAGTTGTATTATATTGAGTAGTAAGTGGTTTCATTGTGCGCCTGGCAGCACAGTCACGGCCCTGTTGCTGCACTCTGACGCAACTCCTCACTTAGCTGGTAGCCTCCACCAAGACGAAACATAGATTTTCTGGTATGGAATGTGCATCCTATTCATTTAGACACCTTAAATATGATAAGTAATTATTTTTTTATCTTAATTAAACCTGCCGCACAGGGGGGTAGGCCTATGAATTTGATATCCGCAGTGAAGGGGTTAGTGTCTCAGATACACAAGAGAGTAGCTGCAGCCTGCACTCTAAAGACAATTCCTCTTACTACTCACATTACACTACATGCACTTACATCCCTACACTATCTTCACTCAAAATTTTATTATGCCTGTTAATCGCCCTGCCTCTGAGTCCCTAACTGGGGAGGGGACCAGAAATATCCCCAGGTCAGACAGTCTTCAAGATGACGACTCGAGGTGTCTTGATACTTCTTCTAACCTTCTCTCCTTAAACTTCTGCAACATTCGCGGCCTTAGATCTAACTTTATCTCTGTTGAACATCATCTCTCCTCCTCTAAACCTCCTCTTCTTTTCCTCACCGAAACTCAGTTGTCTGTGAGCACTGACAGCAGACCTTTTTCTGTCTCCTCTTACTGTCTCTATTCTCATTTTCAATCCAAAGCTGGCTGTTGCGTATATGTGCGCAATGACATCACTTGCTCTCGTGCCCACGGCCTTGAATCTTCCGAATTTTCTACCATCTGGCTTCGACTTCAATGTCACTCTCTTACTAAATTTATCTGTGCTGTATATCTCTCACCTAACTCCTCTGACTATGTAAAATTCTTCGACTATTTAACATCACAAGTGGAGCTCATCTCATCTCATTTACCTTTAGCAGAAATTTCCATTCTTGGGGACTTCAATCTTCACCACCAGCTTTGGCTATCATCTTCTTTCACTGACCAACCTGGTGAACAAGCCTACACCTTTTCTATCCTCCAAGACCTAGAGCAGCTGATGCAGCATCCTACCCGTATTCCTGACCGCCTTGGAGGCACGCCAAACATTCTTGATCTTTTCCTAACTACTAACCCTTCTGCTTACTCTGTGAAACTATTCTCTCCGTTGGGTTCCTCCGATCACAATCTTATTTATGTAACCTGTCCTATCGCTCCGGTACCATCTCGGGACCCACCTAAGCGGAGGTGCTTCTGGCACTTCAACTCAGCTAAGTGGGAAGACCTAAGGCAGCACTACTCTGATTTTCCATGGAATGATTACTGCTTCCAAGTCAAAGATTCATCTCTTTGTGCAGAGCGCATAACTGAGGTCATAGTCTCTGGCATGGAGGCGTACATTCCACACACTTTCTCTAATCCTAAAGCCCGTCAACCTTGGTTTAACTCTGCTTGTTCTCATGCTGTCCGAGATAGAGAGGTGGCTCACAAACGGTACCGTAAGCATCCATCTGCTGAAACTCATGCCCTTTATATTTCTGCCCATAATCATGCCAAATCTTTACTTCAACTTACCAAAAACTCTTTCATTCATAGAAAATGTCAAAATCTTTCTGAATCAAATTCCTCTCGTGACTTCTGGCATCTAGCTAATAACATCTCTAACAATTTTTCTTCTTCATCTTTCCCTCCTATGCTTCACCCAGATGGCTCCACAGCTGTCTCATCTACTTCTAAGCTGAACTTTCGCTCAAACCTTGTTTAAAAATTCCACTCTGGTTGATGAAGGGCTTGTTCCTCCTTCTCCTCCACCCTCTGACTATATTATGCCTGTCATTAAGATCCTTCGGAATGATGTTTTCTTTGCCCTTTCTGACTTAGATCCTCGGAAGGCTTACGGTCCTGACGGAGTCCCTCCTATTGTTCTCAAAAACTGTGCTTCTGTGCTTGCAACTTGCCTGGTCAAACTTTTCCGTCTTTGTCTATCTACTTCCACCTTTCCTTCTTGCTGGAAGTTTGCTCACATCCAACCTGTTCCTAAGAAGGGTGACCGTTCTAATCCTTCACACTACCGTCCTATAGCTTTGACTTCCTGCCTTTCTAAAGCTTTTGAATCTATACTTAATAAGAAGATTCTTAAGCATCTATCTGCTCACAATCTTCTATCTGATCGTCAGTACGGTTTCCGTAAAGGGCGATCTACTGGCGATCTTCTAGCTTTCCTAACTGAATCTTGGTCATCCTCCTTTAGGGGTTTCGGTGAAACTTTTGCTGTTGCCCTTGACATATCAAAAGCTTTTGATAGAGTCTGGCACAAATCTTTAACTTCCAAACTACCCTTATTCGGTTTATATCCTTCTCTCTGTACTTTCTTCTTAAGTTTCCTTTCAAATAGTTATATTGCAGCTACTGTAGACGGACATTGTTCTTTTCCCAAATCTATCAATAGTGGTGTTCCCCAGGGTTCTGTCTTATCACCCACTCTCTTTCTATTATTCATTAATGATATTCTAAGTCTAACTCAAAGCCCTATTCACTCCTACGCTGATGATTCTACCCTGCATTTTTCAACGTCGTTTATTAGACGTCCAACTCAACAGGAACTAAGTGATTTACGGAGAGATGCCACCGAGCGCCTAACTTCTGATCTTTCTATAATTTCTGATTGGGGCAAAGCAAACCTTGTTTTGTTCAATGCCTCAAATACCCAATTTCTTCACCTATCTACTCGACAAAACCTACCAGATAACTATCCCCTCTTCTTCAATGACACTCAACTGATTCCTTCTTCTACAATGAACATTCTAGGATTATCCTTTACTAAAAATCTGAACTGGAAATCTCACATCTCATCTCTTGCTAAAACAGCTTCTAAGAAGTTAGGTGTCCTGTGGCGTCTGCGTCCTTTTTTTTCTTCCTCCCAATTGCTTGCTCTCTACAGGGGCCTTATCCGCCCATGTATGGAGTATGTCTCACATGTTTGGGGAGGATCCACTCATACAGCTCTCCTTAACAGGGTTGAGTCAAAAGCTTTTCGTCTCATCAACTCCTCTCCTCTGACTGACTGTCTTCAATCTTTAAATCACCGCCGCAATGTTGCTTCTCTTGCTCTCTTCTACCGTTATTTTCATGCTCACTACTCTTCTGAACTTGCTAACTGCATGCCTCCCCCCCCCCCCTCGGCCTCGCTGCACGAGACTTTCTACTCATTCTCATCCCTATTCTGTCCATCTTCCTAATGCAAGAGTTAATCAGTATCTTTACTCTTTCATCCCTTTCACTGGTAAACTCTGGAACTCTCTTCCTGTTTCTATTTTTCCACTTTCCTATGACTTAAATCTTTTCAAAAGAGGAGTAACAAGACACCTCCCGAACTAAATTGGCTCACCCCTTTTTTTATTTTATTCTCTTACTGTCTTCTTTATAGGAACTAGCAACTAAGCAGGCTTTGTGTTACCCATTTTTGTTGTGCCCTTGGCCAGTTCTTTGTGATGGAAAAAAAAAAAAAAAAAAAAATACAGTTTCGGCTACCCAAAACAGACAGACAGACAGACAGACAGACACACGGCTACTCCTATAGTATATAAGACAAGTCTTTGTGGGCCCTTCGGACCCATCTATTGATGTTTGTAGTAGTAGTATATATTAGACAACATGTGATTGCAAGCTCCAATCGTGTTGTTGCTGTCGTTGGTCACTGGTCAAAGTGCCTCGGGGTAGACCACGTTCCGTGTGATTCCAACCCTTTGTGTTCCGTGTGATTCCAACACACACACTCACACGCACACAAACGGTAACTCCAATAGTCTACTCAGTTTATGGAATGAGGCAAGGCGTTACCGTAGAGTTTTTCCTGTAATCTAATACTCCTAAAAGTGTTTTTAGCCCAAACCCCCCCTTCAAAATTATTCAATCACCATGGGAGTCACTTACCACCTACGATTTATTTGCGATTGTTAGAGCCTACTCTCATCAAAATTGAATTTACAGTTTCGGCTACCCAAAACAGACAGACAGACAGACAGACAGACAGACACACGGCTACTCCTATAGTATATTAGATGAGACAGCTGTGGAGCCATCTGGGTGAAGCATAGGAGGGAAAGATGAAGAAAAAAAATTGTTAGAGATATTATTAGCTAGATGCAAGAAGTCACAAAATTAGTTTGATTCTGGAAAAAAATAGAAATTTTCTATGAATGAAGGAATTTTTGTAAGTTGAAGAAAAAAATGGCATGATTAAGGGCAGAAATATATAGGGCATGAGTTTCAGGAGATGGATGGTTACGGTACCGTCTGTGAGTGGCGTCTCTATCTTGGACAGCATGAGAACAAGCACACTTAGCACAGTTAAACCAAGGTTGACGGGCTTTAGGATTAGAGAAAGTGTATGGAATCTATGCCTCCATGCCAGAGACTATGACCTCGGTTATGCGTTCTGCACAAAGAGTCTCTGACATGGAAGCAATAATAATTCCATGGAAAATTAGAGTAGTACTGCCTTAGGTCTTCCCACTTAGTTGAGTTGAAATGCCAGAAGCACCTCCGCTTAGGTGGGTCCCGAGGCGGCGCCTGAGCGATAGGGCAGGTTACAGAAATAAGATTGTGATCGGAGAAGCTCAAGGGAGAAAAAAGTTTCACAGAATAAATAGAAGGGTTAGTAGTTAGGAAAAGGTTAAGAATGTTGGGCGTGTCTCCAAGGCGGTCAGGAATACGGGTGCACCAGCTGCATCAGCTGCTGCTGCACCAGTTGGCTGCTGCACCAGCTGCTGCACCAGCTGCTCTCGGTCTTGGAGGATAGAAAACTTGTAGGTTTGTTCACCAGGCTGGTCAGTGAAAGAAGATGATTGCCAATGCTGGTGGTGAACATTGAAATCCTCAAGAATGGAGATTTCTGCTAAAGGAAAATGAGATGAGATGTGCTCCACTTTTGTCATTTGATGTTAAATAGTCGAAGAATTTTACATAGTCTGAGGAGTTAGGTGAGAGATATACAGCACAGATAAATTTAGTATGAGAGTGACATTGAAGTCGAAGTCAGATGGTAGAAAATTCGGAAGATTCAAGACCGTGGGCACGAGAGCAAGTGATGTCGCTGCGCACATATATACGCAACAGCCAGCTTTGGATTGAAAATGAGGATAGAGAGAGTAAGAGGAGACATAAAAAGGACTGATGTCAGCTAGTGCTCACAGACACCTGGGTTTCGGTGAGGAAAAGAAAATGAGGTCTAGAGAAGGAGAGGTGATGTTACACTTATTGAAAGTTAGATCTAAGACCGCGAATGTTGCAGAAGTTTATAGAGTTAGAGGAAGTATCAAGACACCTCGAGTCGTCACCATGAAGACGGTCTAACCTGGGGATATTTGTGGTCCCCTCCCCAGTTAGGGACTCAGAGGCAGGGTTGTTTGAAGCCATTTAGAACATCTTGGGTGAAGAAAGTGTAGGGATGTAAGGTGCATGAAGTGAAGTGTGAGAGTAAGAGGATTTGTCCTTAGAGTGCAGGCTGCAGCTACTCTCTTTTGTATCTGAGACACTAAGGGATATGGACAGAGAGGACTCGGAAAATTTCAATGACAAGTCTGCAGCACCCCCTCCACCCCCGTAAGAGACATGTGGTAAAAAAGATGTACAGCGTTCTCTTGCGTTGACGACGTTGTTTTTCCTCTGTAGCGCAAGAGTTGCCTGAAGGTATTTTCACACCATGGTGAGAAATCCCGCATTTTCTCTATATAATATAGTATTTGAGACCTCTATTTTATTTATTCGTGTGTCATTTAAACATTTGCAACAATTTCTACCAACTAAAATATTTTCATCGATAAACGAGTATTATTTGTACAAGTAATGCTTCTTGGCAACCTTTAATCGTACCCGAAAAGTACGTGCCATTTCCTTGTGTCGGTGCCTTCCGTCTTCCTCTCGGCCCCATCCCCTGCCCCTGCTGCCTTACCGATAGATGAGCCGCCACAAGTATCGTCATCGCCCGCCAGGTTTACAGCGTCTGATATGGGCCATTAATAAAGCTTAACGCACAAGTGATGGGTCGGGAATCACGCAATTTAAAGGGAAACACTGTTCAGGGTGGTGAGTATTATTGCGCCATTCCTGCCGCATCATTAAATTCTCCCTCACATGGCACATCAACACTGTTTTATTGAGATTTTGTACATATCATGAGGCCTGCCTGCATTCCAGTGATGATTATATGATAGTTTCTTCCCCGTATAGGATCGATGGATGTGATGGTGCTATACGGCTATAATAATAGTAGTCGTTTACCTGTCTGGCAATAAGTTATGTAGGTGGTAAAGGGGTGATGAGACTGCGCCTGTTTATGCCTGATGTAATCTCTATTGGGGGTTGCCTGAGCATTGATCGATCATTTGCTTGCTTTATCAGAGGTTAGCTAAGCAGTACTTTTAGAGTAGCGGCGGTATCCATTGCGAAAATTATCACTCACCAGTAAACCATTTACCGTATATTTTTACTTTTGTTTTATCACTATTCTCAAAATAATTAAATGCAATAAATTCATCGTGTTTTTTGCTCGGACTATTTTGTTGTAGCTTAACCCGGGAGCCCTATCCATGGGTGTTTTTCACCCAACACGCCGTTGTTGCGTGACTCTCACGTGGTGCGTGGAGATAGGAGTCTGTCCCTCCCAGAAGTCCTCAGTGCGTGTCAGGACTTTGCAGTGAGAGGTGTTGTTCTCCCGTGTCTATATTTGTGTTAGCTCTGGAGTCTATTTTGGGTGAATTTCACCCGCCGTTAGGAACAACATAGTAGTGCCAGTGCCGATTATATACATGCATATTAATCGATGAATGAGGCCGTGGGGGCATTGGTGGTCCAGTACGAGGCTGAAGGGACCCAAGAGTGTGATTGATAAGTAAAAAGTCATTATAATCACTAGTAACCTGTCTCTGGAATTTATATTACAAAAGTAAAGAAAACAAATACTTTTTTCTGTTGTTTTCTACAGTCCTACCTCAGTAATAAAATGTCAGTTTAGGTTAAAGGTTTTTACAGCAAAATAAAGTTATAGTTAGATTTTTTCACTGCATTGCCTGATTTAATGAAAAATCATTAGAAATGGTGTTTATTTCATCCTACTAAATATTAGGTATATTTCACCCGAGGTTAGTAATAAGCAACATTCCCCAAGGTTAGGGTTCCCGGGTTAAGACGTTTTTCTGCACGAGAACTGATGTACTACAATACTGGAAGGAATCTGCGTGTTGAACCCATTTGATAAATCTAACATTGCTTTGCTGGAACAGTTGGTCAGTTTGCATATTACCGTTTTCTGGAACAGTATGTCGCGTTTACTCTTGAACACGTCAGGTTAGGTTACGTTAGGTTACGGTTAGGTTAGGTTAGGTTTCCTAAACATTTATACGTAACTTTGTGTGGGAATCACAATGAGGGTATTTTCGAGAAAACCTATGGTTAGTTTCGGAGCTACAGCCAAGCGTCTTCAAGCGGAAACCGCGGAAACCCCAACTCTACTCGCATAGAGTTGGGGAATCAATATGCGACCCGGTTGTCACTACCTGGGGTGGATTACGAAGTGTCCTGCAACTCAATGTCTGGATTGACCAAGTCATTGGAGTCGCTGGGAAAGCTACTTTTGCGGAGACCGATCCATATTGTCTCGACGCTTGAAGTCCCAAAGAAAATAATGCTTGAAATTCAATGTTCCTTTTTTTTCATATCTACGAGGCTCCGTTTCAGATCGCGACTTCGAGACATTCTGACTCGAAGTCGCGATCTGGCGAAATGATGACCTCTTACAGGCATCAGAAACCTTTGTAAAGAGAATAGGACCACGTTACGAAATAAAGAAAACTTATAAAGAAAATACAAAATGCCGAACTAGCCATCACAGTCAACGAAACATGCATAAGAGAAAATCGTCTGCCCATATATATAATATATATATATATATATATATATATTATATATATATATATAATATTAGTTACGTTGGAGCATATAGCGCCTGTAGGCTATTAGCTTCCTTCCTTGTGGGCTGAGGTGGTTGGTCCTTGCCCGTGGTGGCGCAGGCTGGAGTTTTGTAGTGACACCTCTGATGGTTTTCTCTGATGGTTTGATTCGAGTCTCATTCTGTACCCTGGTGCCCTTCCGCCGCACTTGTGGTCGCAGTCAAGTTAAGGTTGATAGGTAACATGTGGGTATCTTCGGCCACTTTGACGATGGAAGAAGCAGTTGCCCCCGGTGGGATTCGAACTCGTGACCTCGAGCTCACCGCTTCAAAACGCTAACCACTCGGCCACTTGCCTCCCCGCCTCATTGCCTCTTGAGTCCAGTCTTTTGTGGTGGGGTCCACGCTAAAGCAGAAGCTATTGCGAAGAAGCTGCAATCATGACTGCCACTCTGTTTCTTGATGGCCATTTCATCACAATATGCTCTTCCTTGGCTTGAAGTAGCCAGCAGATATGGAATACAAAATGTTTAAATTTACTAAGATCCATTACGGTCATTCTTGTGTGCTGCCTTGTGTACTTGAATCTATGAAAGTTTTTGCTAAATAGAATGTCAATTATGTAATGAATTCCTAAATAAAGGAAAGATATGGCTATGGTTCCTATTATATCGTTCATTTCGTTTTAGTTTGAAAGCTCATTCATTACCCACTTACATGTGACAGCCTTGTTCTCCATGCTACCCGCCCTGTGGGTCCTTTTCTGTCCAAAGCCAATTTTCGTTATTCATCCCATGTCCAAATCAGTAATGACAACAGTTCTCTAAACCCTTTTTCCCAAACACCTAACTTTGCCGCAACGACATGTTTGGGTGTGGGCCAGTGATGGTTGACAGCGGGTCACTTTCAGGTTAGTCATCCGGGGGACAGCTTTTTGTTCATAACACCGCTCAAAATAATGCCATTAACATGGGGCCGATCTAAATACAATTATGATTTTTGGTAGTCTTTGAGCCTAGTTTGATGATGAAAATATATTCCGTTTAGAGTTAGGTATTACTGACACACACACACACAGTCAGTCACACAACACACAGGCAGTTACAAAACACACACACACACACACACACACACACACACACCCCACACACACACACACACACACACACACACACACACACACACACACACACACACTTACACACCACACACCCGAACAACTCTATGGGTTAGAGCATCCGGCACCATTCTGTTGTCCCGGTGTGATTCCCGGGCCCCGCTCATTCACGTCGATTTTTCTACTGACAAAATTTGGGCGAACTGTCCTCCTTGAGCAGGGGATGGGGGTGTGTGGTGTGTGAGTCCCAGCATTACCCAAAAATCGGTAACAATGAGCTCCAAAGTCGCACCGGGAGGGTGAAACTGGCGATCGCGAGTCTGACTCGCGTGGACAAGACCATGGGTGAATGACACAATTACACAGCTACTGCCATATTGTTATATATATATATATATATAATTATATATATTATATATATATATAATATTATATACGCACACACCTACAGTACCTGCGCCTATTAGTGTGGAGGCACTATATACTATTGAGGGAGTGGGCTGGTAAGCGAGGCGCATAGGATTTTTTTTTTCCTATTGCATTCTCTTAAGAGAGAAGCACGGGCTAAATAGAAAGCCCGTCAGAGTGTTCGGTATTTATAAATGTTAAAGGGGGGGAGGGTAGGAGGAAACAAGGTTAGCGAGCGTAGTAAAGGTGAGGAGCAACGACACGTGCAGCCCGTACATAATCCGGCTCTGGGAGGCAGGGATCAGATGGCTAAGTAAGTGGGATGCTGGGCAGTGGAGCAGGTAGTGCTCAAGGGGATTTTGTGTCTCTGCGAAACAGTGAGGACAGGGGGCAGGGGCATCACCAAGTATTTGGGTGGAGCAATGGAAGCCGAGCCTTAGTAGGTCCAGCTATCGTACTACAGGTGGAGTGAACCGGGAAAGGTGGAGGTGAGGCGTTTGTCTGGTGGCTGTGATGTACCATGTGGCAGAACGAGAGCCATGCTCCATAGCGTCGTTGAGAAGAAGTTGGGAGGCTGAAGAGCAACTCGGTTGACAGAAGACTTTATCTGGGCGTAACTGGGGAGGAGGGGAAAGGTAACTTCCGGCGCTGTGCTGGCTCTGCATGCTGCCTCGTCTGCTTTTTTTTTTTTTTTTTTTTTTATTTATTTACATCTATTACATAATATATATACATATACATATACATATGCACATACATACACATACACATACATACACATAAAACCAGTAATAAATGAGCGGGCATCAGCCCGCCGCTGTAGCCGCAGCCACAGTCAGGTCACAGGTGGGCGGGGCGTGAGGTCACTTCCGCTCCTTAGTGTTCATCGGGGGGGTGGGGCGCCACGCGCCACCTCCAGCAGCAGGTGCAGATTTTTCTGAAACTGCCATACGAGGGCGGCCGCGCTTTCCGGGCCGACGCACTGTCTGAGCCGCTCTGTAGCGGGACAGGAAAGCAGGTAGTGGGTCAGGGGATGGGGGGTCATATGAGGACAGTGCTAGGTCAGGACAGGACAGGACAGGACAGTGCGGGACAGGACAGGACACGGCCGCTCCTCAAACCCGTCCCTCAGCTCCTCCAAGGTTACGTAGCCAAGCCGAAGTCGGTGTAGAACGACCTCATCGGCTCGGGACAGCTTCTGGGTGGGGCGTAACGGCTCGTTGTTGTTCGTGGCTTGTTTGTGCCAGGCTGCCTGCCTCGATGTCTGCACCAGCTGGCGATACTGTTGCTCTGCGGCACAGACGGCAGCGCGTCTGGCCAGTACCTTGGCCCCTTGGATGCTGGGTAAGACAGTCAAGGCCACCGCTGGATGTCTGGTGGCCTCCCGGGCCGCCTCATCGGCCGCCTCGTTGCCACGGACGCCTATGTGGCTGGGCACCCAGTTGAACCTTACGCGGCGCCCCTGCGCGGCGAGGCCCTGGATGTGGCCCAGGATGGCGGTGGTGAGCTGCACGTTGTCCATCGGTGTGCGGGGCTGCCGTAGGACCTGCAGGGCAGACATAGAGTCGGTGTGAATCACCACAACCTCCTCCTGTCGGCCCAGGGCGTGCTGTAGGGCGCGCTCTATCGCCACCAGCTCCGTCTGCAGCGTGGAACAATGGTCGGGTGTCCTCCAGGACAGCACCTCACCGCCCGTAACCACCGCAGCACCTGTCAGGCCTCTCTCAGGGTCAACGGAGCCGTCGGTGTAGTAGATAGCGACCGCGACGCTGCTGGGAACATTGGCGTGCGCCACCGCCTGCAGGGCGACGCTGCTGGGAACATTGGCGTGCGCCACCGCCTGCAGGGCGTGCTGCCTCAGCTCCTCCCGCGTGCACAACGCCTTCGCGGCCGGCAGTGTGGCGATAATCACCTGGGCGGCAGAGGGCTGTGGCAGCCCTTGACCCTGCTTGGCCACTTGAGGTGGCGGAGCGACGTAGTTGACAGCGGGGCGGTCAGGTCCGTCCAGCAGCAGGTGGGTGTGGCCGGGGAGGAGGTGGATGGCGGCGTCTGCCACCCTCTGCAGCCAGGTGTTGCCCGGCTATAGGTCACGCTGCTCCTGTGGCAAGACCCTGCACAGCCTGTCCCGCGCGACAGACTCCTTTGCCTGGCAGAGGATCTTGGCCACCCGACAGGCCACGATCTGTCGAACCCTGGTGGCTAGGGGCACCAACCGTGCCTCCGCCTGCATGACGCGAGTGTTTGCCCAGCGCGGTGCCCCCAGCAGGGTCCTCAAAGCTCGGTTCTGAAGGACCTCTAACTTCCTCTGCTGAGTGAGCGATAACGAGACAAGTACGGGCGCGCTGTAGTCTACAAGGGCGCGCACAGTGTGCACGTAGAAGAGGCGCAGCACTGATGACGTGGCCCCGGCGTGTGTCCTCGTCATGGCCCTCATGACGTTGAGCCTGGTCTCAGCCCTCTCCCTCAGATACGTGACCTGAGTAGTGAAGTGGAGGCCCCGGTCAAGCCACATTCCGAGGTACTGGAAGGCCAAGTCCAAGCCAGCCTGATGCCCTGTATCTGTAGAGGACAGACCGGGGGGGCAGCGGCCTTGAACACCATGGCCTTGGACTTCTCAGCCGATATCTTGAGACCCAGCTCTCTGCACTTGCAACTGACCAGGTCAAGGGCTTGCTGAGTCAGAGACACCCGGTCACCCCGGCCAGTGACGACCAGGACCAAGTCGTCGGCGTAGCTGAGAAGTGCCGTGCCCTCCCGGAACGGCAGGCCGACCAGCTGCTCCATCAGGAGGTTGAAAAGGGTGGGGCTTAGGACCCCGCCCTGCGGCGTGCCGTTCTCCAGCTCCCTGTAGCTGGATTTGCGCCCCTGGAACCTGACCCTGGCGCGGCGGTGCCAGAGGTAATCCTCAATCCAGGCGAGGAGTCTGCCCCGCACGCCCCGCCGCACCAGCGCGGCCAGGATGGCGTGGGCGTTGGCCAGCTCAAACGCCTTCTCCAGGTCAAGGAAGACGGCGACAGCTGGGTGGTTTTCGATTTGGGCCAGGAGGGCCATGACGCTGTTGGAGGTGCCCACCCCCGTGGTGAAGCCGAAGATGTGTGGGTGGAGGTCTCTCAGGCGCCACAGGAGGCGGGTCAGCACCATCCTCTCCGCCGTCTTGGCCGTGCAGCTCATCAGGGAGATTGGGCGCGGCTTGGTGGGTTCCCTGGGCTTAGGGATGGGCTGGATGTCGGCCTCCTTCCACGCCGAGGGCAAGCGGCCAGCCAGCCAGGAGGAGTTGATCAGGGCCAGTAGTGCCGGCTCCCCGGCCGCCACAGCGTGGGCCAGCATCGAGTAGGTGACGCCATCAGCGCCCGGAGCGGTGTCCCGTCCCTTCCTGGCCCTTACCAGCTCCCGGGAAGTGAAGGGCTGATCAGTGGCGTCGGGGCGAGCGCGAGCGGCGCCGATGACAGCCTCGCGCACAGGTTAAAGCTGAACCTGCAGCCGCTGGACACGGGAGGGGAGTTGGTCGCTGCTACCCCTCGAGACAAACATCCCCACCAGGCGCTCGGCCTCCTGTAACGGCTGGGGTGGGCGGGAGGGCGGGGAGGTCTCATTCCGGAGGCAGTCCTCACCTTGCCCCACAGCTCGGCCAGCTTGGTGTGTTGGTTAAAACCTGCGCACCATTCGAGCCATTTGGCCTCCCGAACCCGCCCCGTGACCTGCCGAGCGTGCCTCACAACCTCACGCAGCAGCTCCAGATTGTTGGGTGTTGGCCGCCTGCTGTACAACTTCCGGTGGATGTTAACCATGTGGTTCTGTTCCCGCACCTCCTGGTTGTAGAACCACCAGTTCTGGTTGTACCTGCGACCGGGGACGGGGACTTTCCGTGGTATGGCTGCCTCCGCCGCCCTCTCAATGGCCAACGTCAGTTCGCTTTCACGCTGGTCCAGATCCTCCGGCGGCTCGTAGGTGGCCCACCACTCGGCTAGGATGGCCTGAAACAATGCCCAGTCCGCCCGCTGTATATTCCACCGCGGCGGCGGGAGCTGTGGCAGCGGCCGGGTGACCTGCAGTGTTGTGGCGACTGCATAGTGGTGGCTGGTCAAAGTGGGGTGGACCTGCCAGGAGGCGTCCGGTGCCAGGTCACTGGAGATCAAGGTGGGTCCAGCCTGCCACCCCGGACGGGGTGGGCTCCCCGGTGTTTAGGAGGACAATTTCCGGCACCTCCTCGCAGCACCGCGGCTAGGTGGCGGCCCGCACGGTTTGGTGGGGGAGACAGACTGCAGCATCGGTGGTGGGGCGTTGAAGTCGCCACCCACCAGGACGCTACTGTGTGTGGCGAGGGAGAGCAACTCATCGGCCTCCAGTTGCCTCCTCCAGCTGCTGTACACGTTGTATACAGTCAGTGGGAGGCCTGGAGCTCCAGCTGCACTGCCCATCACCTCCACGCCCTCGCCACAGTCCACGGGGTCCTCAATCCGACGGTGGCGGGAGAGCGCTGCGTACCAGTACCACACAGCCTCGACGCCCATCTCGCCACATGATAGTGTGTACACCGTGTATCCCGCTATCTTCCACTCAAAGTGCTCCGGCGTCAGCGTTTCCTGCAGGAGAACGAGGTCAAGGTCCTCCTCCACTATGGCCTGGAGGACATCAGGTCTCTTGCCACGGAGCCCTTGAATGTTCCATTGGAGCACCTTGAGCCTGCCAGCGGGGGCGGCGGGGTGGGGGATGGTCACGGGTGCCTCGCCATCACTTTTCTCTTTCACTCAGCTCGTGATTCATCTATATCGGTGAACAGACCCGGGAGGGGCTGTGTAGTGGGGTGGAAGGAAGGAGGGACGGGGGTGATGAAGGACTGTCGTGAGTGAGGGAAGGGGACGAAAGACGCAAATCCCTTTCCAATCTCGGCCAGAGGAAGGCCACAAGTTCCCCCTCGTCCCTGGGGACGTCATCCGGCCTGGCTAGAAGGTGTGAGATCACGCCTACCACTCGTCGCAGCATCCCGAGCAATCCGCCACTATACAGTCCGGACAGAAGGGTGGGAGTACTTGGCATTGGGTCAGGGGAGGAGGCGGGCGTGACTCCGGGCCGAGAAAGTGTGGAGGTGGCCGTGGGCGTCGCCGTGGAATGCACAGGCGACGCCTGATCGGGCGTGGGCATAACTTCGGGTGGCGTGGAAGCGATGGGTCTGGCTGGAGTGGGTGACACGGGCGCCGGTGTGGGGGAGGGGGGGGGGTGCCGCAGATGGCGTGGGAACAGGCGAGACAGTGACAGGCATGGGCATGGGCGGCGAGAGTGTAGCCGGGGTGGGGAGAGGGATGGGGTCCCGCAGCCTCCTGCCCTAGACTATGGTGTGCCCTCGCCTGCACCTTCCATCTCCGCCTCTGTCGCTGTATCGGCCTATCGTGGTCCACAGTCCCCCGGGAGGATTGGGTGTCAGGGATATGGAAGAGACTCGCTAATCCCCTAGATCCCTCGGCGTCGGTGTCAAGTGCCCCCGCACCCCCCCATGCCGGCCTCGTAGGAGGCGGAGCCGGAACAAAGGAACCTTGCGGCCCCGGCCGATCACCGCCGCCCTGTAGGCGCCTTCCTCCTCCAGGCAGTCGTCGCAGGCGTTCAGGGCAGCGGGGGTTCCAGGCGTGGTGCCCCCCGAAGCAGTTGGGGCATCTGGCGGTCGTGAGCTGCCGGGCCTTATGACGCCTTATGCACTGCTCGGATGGGTGCGCCTGGCTGCACACGCCACACCTGACGGGGTGTTGACAGCGCCCTTGCAGGTGATTATACCGCTGGCACCGGTAACACCGCAGGGGCTCCCTGTCGTAATGTCGCAGGGAATATTTACCCCAAGGCCCCAGGTCCAGCCTGTCAGGTGCCGCGCCAATCAGCTCCACCAGTACCTGACGGGTCGGGGCCCTGTCCCGGACGACACGGAGGCGCCCCGCCGAGATCACGCTGGGATGATCCCGCACCGCTTCAAGAGGCATGTCGAGACGGGTAGCGCTGGAGGACAGCTTTGGTGTGTCTTTCAGCGGGATCAAGCAACAAGCTGGCCGGGGCGTCCCGCTCCTGAGCCAGGCCACACATCCTATCGGTGGAGGCAAGGTCCTTGGGGGTCAGGATGTATTCCCCTTCAGGTTGGGCTGACATCCATCTGCAGGCCCTGCAGGTCCTGCTGCAGGGCTAGCACGGCCAGGTAGTGGTTGGCATAGCCTGTCGTACAACAGAGTTTGAACCTCGGCCGCTTGCTGCCCGTGACAGGTGCTGGCTGACGTCTTACCCCCTGGCGGTCCACGGTGGACCAATTACACAAGTTCCGCTTGGAATGCAGAGGAATTGTCAGGAGACGAAGTGATCGCTGGAGAGCACCAATGACAAAGGCGGAACCAGACTTGCCATTTTCACCAGCAGAGCCATCAGTGAAGTAGAGACGGGTGACAGGAGTAGAAAGAGGGGTAATTGTGGCTAGACTCTCGTGGCGGAGAAGGGCAGGTAGTTGTTGTTTTGGGTGAGTGCGAGACGGGAGAATAACCTGGAAGGTCTTGGGGGCCCAAGAAGGCGGCGAAAAATGGTCTGGGACGGCCAGATCTGGATCACAACGGATCAAGTCAGCCACTCCAAGCGCTCGTGCAGCATCAGCCATGGCGTGGACCCAGTCGCCATCGGGGCGGGTATTCGGAGGACGCTGGAAGCCGTGGCGAAGGTGGGCCGCAAGAGTGGAGTTGGGGCGGGTCTTGAGGTACTTGGCCATAGCTAGTGCTGCTCTAGCGTAGATGCGGTGTCTGATGGTGGGGAGTCCGCATTCTGAGAGCAGGGTGACGATGCGTGTCCAACGAGGAGCATTCAGGATGGCCCGCATTGCATCATTCTGAGCCACCTCTATGGACTGAAAGAGAGCATCCGAGATGCCAGGAAGGCAGGGGGCACAGTAATCGATAAGAGAACGAATGGCGGCTATGTAAAAGAGGCGGGTGATGTGGCAGGGCGCACCGTTGCCGCCGCGAGAGAGGAAGAGAAGAGCCTTGGTGCGTGCTTTGACACGTTCTCGAACATAGCGGACATGTGTTGTGAATGACAGTTTCGAGTCGAGCCAAATGCCAAGGTATTGATGTGTGGGGGCGTACTGTAGGACAGTGCGACCGAGCTGGAGTGGCTGAGAAGGTGGAGGTTGGCCAAAGGTCATATAGCGATATTTGTCCGGGTTGAGTTTGAGCCCCAGAGAGGTGCAGCGTTGTTGGAGGCAGTCTAAGGCTGCTGATATCTGTTGAAGTTGGCACCGTCCAGGAAAAACGAGGGCCAAGTCGTCAGCATAGCAGAGAAGCTGAACTCCTCTCTCATAGTTAGCGGTGAACAGCGCTTCCATGAGGATGTTGAATAGGAAAGGGCTAAGACAGCTGCCTTGAGGAGTGCCTAGGCTGTGCGGGCGAGGTGTTGAGAGCCTTCCTTGAAAGCACACCCGGGCTGAGCGATCTGTGAGGAAGTCAGAGAGCCATTGAAGAAGGCAGCCGCGCACTCCCTTGATGGCGAGAAGTTCTAGGATGACAGAGGGATTTGCTAGTTCAAAGACCTTCTCGAGGCCTAAAAATATAACAAGGCCTGACCGGGAACGCAGGGCACCAAGAAGGGTTATCAGGCACGTAGTTGTGCTATTGTTCGCCTGGTAAGCAAAAAGGGAGGGGTGGAGCTCGCCAATCTGCCACTTCAGACGCACCAGAACCAGCGCTCCAGGATCTTAGAGGGCAGCTGAGCAGAGAAATCGGTCTCATGGCTCCAGGGTATTTGGGCTTGGGGATTGGCTGGATGGTGGCAGTTTTCCAGGAAGCAGGCAACGTTCCAGTGGCAAAGGAGAGGTTGCAGAGTGCAAGTAGGGCAGTCTTGCCCTTGAGGCCGAGGTGATAGAGCATAGAGTAGGTGACTTGGTCGGATCCGGGAGCGGTGTCTGGCCGGTTGTGCAAGGCCGCAGTCAACTCATCTGTGCACATAAAACGTAAGTTAGTCAAAGCCTTCGTCAGAAAGGCATTGACTAATGGTTAGTCAATGCCTTTTATCGTGTTCACGGGCTATTCTTACTTCTGTTTATCAAAGATTTACTCTTTGTGAAATATTTGGAATACAACACTGATTCTGTACCAATGCACTAATGATCATGATAATATATTATAAGTCTTAAAACGACGGTTCTTTGAAAGCATTTATTCATATTGCGACGCTTGGCATTTCTCCTCCGAAATATTGCCAAGTAACCTACCACATTTACTTCAGTTGAAAACTGATGAAGCTAAAATAAATATTTGGCGCAAATGTGATTTGGTTCGGTTAGACATGCTGCAGAGAAGAAAGAGATACTGAGAAGAGAATATCCATCATTATCATGGCTAAGCAGTGTGCCCTGTGCAGAGCAAGGCAAAGGATTATACGGTAAGTAATATTTTTTTTTCTTAATTGGTTCTTGAAATAAGTATAGTATTAATTAAGGAAGCATGACAAATAAAATAAGAGTTGTGAAGAGCAGAGTATTGCGCATCATAGACGTCAATTGTTCGCTTGTTTTGCTTTGGGTTAAATACTTGAATAGTGCCGCGATTCCTGAGAAAGACACAAGACAGGGCAGCTGCCACGCCTGTGATAGCATCATTGGACATCACCAGGGCTCATAGTGTTCCCCAAGGGATCCTCGCAGCCCTAAACAACCAACAGCAGCCAGCATAATAGTGGCGAGGCCAGCCAGACTCACGGCACTCATGGCAACACGGCTGCTGACCTGGATATCCTGCCGCCCTTCGCCTCCCTTCGAGTCCTTGCTATACACATCCCTCACCTTCCCTTGCAGTGAACCTTCTATTCCACGATAGTGTATGTTTTGGAAGTAGTAAATTGGTTTTCTTTGGTTTTTAANTTATTATTATTATATTATTATTAATATTATTATATTTTGATTTGTTTATTATAACAATTTAAATGACCAATTTATAAAGTATATTTTTGTAAACAATTCGTATAAAGTCCACACGTTTCCACGACTGTTGTAATAAAAAAAAAATCTAAGGCATCAGGTCCATAAAGAGTCTCGGCTCAATGGACCGCGGCTTGTATATAATTATTAATGTATAATCAACTTTATGTATGTTATGTTAAGCCTAATAAACAATCAATCAATCAATCAATCAATCACACTAGCCCTGTGTCCCGTGGTAATGGGTTGTCACCCACCACAGGCTCAAGGGCTAACGCGACGAAGATGAGCACAGAGGCCACGCGCAGCATAGCGTATGCCCCCATCTTTACCTACCTATTTATCTGCGGTTTGAATTAGGAAAATTGTTACCGTACCGTACCGTATCGTACTACATGCCCTGGGCCTCCGCCGCCACCACGGGCGAGGGCCAACCATCACAGCCCTCCAAAATATGCAGGGTCAACCACCTGAGCCCTCAAGGAACGAAGGTAAAGAGCCTAAGGAAGGAAAATAAAAGCCTACGGACGCCTTAGGCTCCAAAGTACAAAATAAAAATCATGGTAGCGGACTAGATATGGGTCACACATGTGTGCATGTGGATCGCGATAAACTCCCGGAAGGAGACTGGAGAACACATGGGAGGTAGAAATTTTGAAATGTTATTCTTAAAATTATTACCTTAGGTCCATCACTAGATAGCCTGCTGCCTGCTGTACAACTTCCGGTGGATGTTAACCATGTGGTTCTGTTCCCGCACCTCCTGGTTGTAGAACCACCAGTTCTGGTTGTACCTGCGACCGGGGACGGGGACCTTCCGTGGTATGGCTGCCTCCGCCGCCCTCTCAATGGCCAACGTCAGTTCGCTTTCACGCTGGTCCAGATCCTCCGGCGGCTCGTAGGTGGCCCACCACTCGGCCAGGATGGCCTGAAACAATGCCCAGTCCGCCCGCTGCATATTCCACCGCGGCGGCGGGAGCTGTGGCAGCGGCCGGGTGACCTGCAGTGTAGTGGCGACTGCGTAGTGGTCGCTGGTCAAAGTGGGGTGGACCTGCCAGGAGGCGTCCGGTGCCAGATCACTGGAGATCAAGGTGAGGTCCAGCCTGCCACACCGGACGTGGGTGGGCTCCCCGGTGTTTAAGAGGACAATTTCCGGCACCTCCTCCAGCACCGCGGCTAGGTGGCGGCCCGCACGGTTGATGGGGGAGACAGACTGCAGCATCGGGTGGTGGGCGTTGAAGTCGCCACTCACCAGGACGCTGCTGTGTGTGGCGAGGGAGAGCAACTCATCGGCCTCCAGTTGCCTCCTCCAGCTGCTGTACACGTTGTATACAGTCAGTGGCAGGCCTGGAAGCTCCAGCTGCACTGCCATCACCTCCATGCCCTCGCCACAGTCCACGGGGTCCTCAATCCGACGGTGCGGGAGAGCGCTGCGTACCACTACCACACAGCCTCGACGACCATCCTTGCCACATGATAGGGAGTACACCGTGTATCCCGCTATCTTCCACTCAAAGTGCTCCGGCGTCAGCGTTTCCTGCAGGAGAACGAGGTCAAGGTCCTCCTCCACTATGGCCTGGAGGACCTCAGGTCTCTTGCCACGGAGCCCTTGAATGTTCCATTGGAGCACCTTGAGCCTGCCAGCGGCGGGCGGCGGGTGAGGGGAGGTCACGGGTGCCTCGCCATCACTTTCTCTTTCACTCAGCTTGTGATTCATCTATATCGGTGAACAGACCCGGGAGGGGCTGTGTAGTGGGGGTGGAAGGAAGGAGGGACGGGGGTGATGAGGGACTGTCGTGAGTGAGGGAAGGGGAGGACGAAAGACGCAAATCCCTTTCAATCTCGGCCCAGAGGAAGGCCACAAGTTCCCCTTCGTCCCTGGGGACGTCATCCGGCCTGGCTAGAAGGTGTAACGTCCCGCCTACCACGCGTCGCAGCATTTCGAGCAATCCGCCACTATACAGTTCGGACAGGAGGGCGGGAGTACTCGTCATTGGGTCAAGGGAGGAGGCGGGCGTGACTCCGGGCCGAGAAAGTGTGGGGATGGCCGTGGGCGTCGCCGTGGAATGCACAGGCGACGCCTGATCGGGCGTGGGCATAACTTCGGGTGGCGTGGAAGCGATGGGTCTGGCTGGAGTGGGTGACACGGGCGCCGTTGTGAGCGCCGGTGTGGGGGAGGGGGGGAGTGCCGCATGTGGCGTGGGAACAGGCGAGACAGTGACAGGGATGGGCGGCGAGAGTGTAGCCGGGGTGGGAGAAGGATGGGGTCCCGCAGCCTCCTGCCCTAGACTATGGTGTGCCCTCGCCTGCACCTTCCATCTCCGCCTCTGTCGCTGTGTCGGCCTATCGTGGTCCACAGTCCCCCGGGAGAATCGGGTGTCAGGGATATGGAAGAGACTCGCTAATCCCCTCGATCCCTCGGCGTCGGTGTCAAGTGCCCCCGCACCCCCCCATGCCGGCCTCGTAGGAGGCGGAGCCGGAACAAAGGAACCTTGCGGCCCCGGCCGATCACCGCCGCCCTGTAGGCGCCTTCCTCCTCCAGGCAGTCGTCGCAGGCGTTCAGGGCAGCGGGGGTTCCAGGCGTGGTGCCCCCCGAAGCAGTTGGGGCATCTGGCGGTCGTGAGCTGCCGGGCCTTATGACGCCTGATGCACTGCTCGGATGGGTGCGCCTGGCTGCATACGCCACACCTGACGGGGTGTTGACAGCGCCCTTGCAGGTGATTATACCGCTGGCACCGGTAACACCGCAGGGGCTCCCTGTCGTAATGTCGCAGGGAATATTTACCCCAAGGCCCCAGGTCCAGCCTGTCAGGTGCCGCGCCAATCAGCTCCACCAGTACCTGACGGGTCGGGGCCCTGTCACGGACGGCACGGAGGCGCCACGCCGAGATCACGCTGGGATGATCCCGCACCGCTTCAAGAGGCATGTCGAGCGGGTAGCGCTGGAGGACAGCTTTGGTGTGTCTCTCAGTGGGGTCAAGCAACACAAGCCTGGCCGGGGCGTCCCGCTCCTGAGCCAGGCTACACATCCTATCGGTGGAGGCATCATCCTTGGGGGTCAGGACGTATTCCCCCTTCAGGTTGGGCCTGACATCCATCTGCAGGCCCTGCAGGTCCCGCTGCAGGGCTAGCACGGCCAGGTAGTGGTTGGCATAGCCTGTCGTACAACCGAGTTTGAACCTCGGCCGCTTGCTGCCCGTGACAGGTGCTGGCTGACGTCTTACCCCCTGGCGGTCCACGGTGGACCAATTACCACCCTGGTCCTGAGGGGCGTCAACAGCACTGTCGGCGTCTCCTTCGCCTTGGCGCAGCTCATCCCCATTACCACCACCACCCTGTTCCTGAGGGGCGTCAACAGCACTGTCGGTGTCTCCTTCGCCTTGTTGCAGCTCGGCCCCATCACCCGCCTCCAGGCCAACGGAGGCGTCGCTTGGGAGCACGGGAGCCGTACCGTGAGACCGCAGCACAGGTCCCATATTGCAAGTTAAGTCAAGGAAGTCAATTTCCGCCACGACCCACGAAACACAACATAGGGAGGGAGCCCTGGGCACACCCTCCCAGCACCGAACTGGACCTGACTTTACCCGTATCAGGAGCACGCAGTCGCACGTCTTACTAGAATGACCGACAGAATGACACTGCACCCTCTTATCATTGTCAAATGATATATTATGCACACACAGAGATAGAGATAGATAGAGAGAGAGAGAGAGAGAGAGAGAGAGAGAGAGAGAGAGAGAGAGAGAGAGAGAGAGAGAGAGAGAGAGAGAGAGAGAGAGAGAGAGAGAGAGAGAGAGAGAGAGAGAGAGGAGAGAGAGAGAGAGAGAGAGAGAGAGAGAGAGAGAGAGAGAGAGAGAGAGATAGAGAGAGAAAATTAGATACTTTGATCCTATCTAGACACTTTGCAAGTATGTTGTGTTGCTACCATCATAATGGATATAGTGTAAGCGACACAAACGAGGGTACGCAGTCCACAATCGCCGTATTGAGTCCGCTAAAGTCGCTGGCAAACCGATGTCCGGAGACTCGGCAGTAGGGATGTGCACTAGTATCCGGTATACCGAAATACTGGTATTTTGGCGTCGGTATTACCGGTATTACCGGTATTTTGGTTTTCCGGTATACCGGTATCGGTATTAGTATTACATCGGTATACCGGCATCGGTATATTATTTAGTCGGTATTGGATTTCGGTATTATTTTTTTTTTCTTTTCTCGAAACAGACTCCTGACTATAGTCTATTCACTTAAGCTGGATTTTTGGGAGCTGCTCGATGCCTACCCGAGTTTGTAAGGACGTCGCTGATTGGCTGATAGACTCGGGCTGGGTGGTGGTGGTGGTGGTGGTGGTAAACTCAAGCTGCATATTCGTGGACCCCGAACCTGTCCTTTTTGCACTCAACTTTCCACCTTCTTCTGATCCTAGCCGGATTAACCTAGCGGCATTTTGAGGGTGGTGGGCGGGATTAGTGGAAGGAGATTAACTAAATATTTCATACCTGCTATACACACTCTCTCTCTCTCTCTCATCATCCTCTCTCTCTCTCTTCCTCTCTCTCTTCTCATCTCTCTCATCTCTCTCTCTCTCTCTCTCTCTCTCTCTCTCTCTCTCTCTCTCTCTCTCTCTCTCTCTCTCTCTCTCTCTCTCTTCTCTCTCTCCTCTCTCTCTTCTTCCTCTCTCTCTCTCTCTCTCTCTCTCTCTCTCTCTCTCTCTCTCTCTCTCCTCTCTCTCTCTCTCTCTCCTCTCTCTCTCTTCCTCTCTCTCCTCTCTCTCATGTCTCTGGAGGACTGGCCGTCGTCACCTCACCATGGCCGCCATTCTGCGCTGGTCCCGGTGCCGAAGCGGCCCCGCCTTCCCCCGTGCGCCCCTCGCTACGCTTCACCACGCTAAACAGGCCCCTTCCTCCCGTCGGCCCCGTTGCTGCGCGCCCTCCGCCCCCAGCGTTCGCGCCCAGGGATGCCTACATTAAGCTTCTGTTTCGGGACACCCATCTGTGGCCATCAAGCTTCGGTGGTTGTCTGAGGGCAACGGGCCTTTCATCTCGACCGTGACCAGGCTGAGGTCAAGATGGCTGCCATTACATCTCGTTTCGTCTACATCTCCGCCCAAAGCCCGGACATTGTCACCAGCGTAACAAAAGGAGAGTTCTTATCCCTTCCTCTCGAGATCAAGACTCGCCGGACAAGCCCCGTAAGTTCCCTACATACCTCCTTACCCGTTACCCTGTCTGCAGTGATCCAGCCCTGGCCAAGGAGCTGCCGGGCGTCTACTCGGCTCGCCGCTTCTACCAGAAGGGCTCGGCTATTAACCGTTTGGTCGTTACTTGGAGCCTTCCTCAGCCACCTCCCCCGAGTGTCGCCTTTAGCTTCCTTCCCATCCTGCCATCCTGTGAGTTTCGCAGGATGAAGGATGAACAGCCGTGGTGCTTTCGATGCTGGGGCTTCGGTCACATCTCTCGGTACTGTTTCGCGGCGGAGCGGTGTGCTTGGTGCTCAGGCCCCCACGACTCCCGCTCGTGCCCTCACCGCGCCCCTCCACTAGCTGCCCCTGCTTCTGATTCAGCCTCGACGCCTCCTCAGGTCTCCCCACCGGACACCTCTCTCTGGGAGTGTCCCCGTTGTCACCAAGCGGGGTTAACGTCTGGCACGGCTGTGCAAGACGCCAGACTGTCGCCGCTCCTGCTGCCACGATAATTCCTCAACTCGCACCTCCACTAAACACCTCCCGCAGTACCCCTCACCCTGCCTTACCTACCGCTTCGGTCCGTCTCCCGCAGGTGACTGCACTCAGCAATACTGTTACCGCTCTCCAGTCCCGGATTGCTTCGCTTGAAGCGGCTATTGATGGAGTCGAGGCTCACCTGGATCGTTTGGCTGAACAGCGCGCCACTTTGGATACTTCCTGCAGACCGTGGCTGAGTCACAGAGGGTCATTATTGCTTCCGTCGCCACCTTCGCGGAGAAGATGGATCTCTTTGCCGCTCGTTTAGAGACCCTGCCTGCTACCGTTGCCCCTAGGGCGCCTCCCTCGTGTGGTGCCCGCGCCACACCCTTTGCCCGCGCCTCACCCCCTGCCCGCGCCACCGCCGCCTCATCGCCTGGTCGTCGTACTCTTCGGGGCAGAGTTCGGTGACCAGGTGGTGCTTTCTTTGTGCGGCCCTGCTTCCTTTGTGCGGCCCGATCGTTGCAGACTCCCATTCCTGTCTACGTCTTTTTTTGTCCCTGTGTGTGTGTGTGTGTGTGTGTTTGGCGTGCCCTGCGTGGCACGAGTGCTCTGTCTCAATTCATCCCATGGCCATGCTTGTTACTAGGTTTGTCGCCTTCGGGCGTAATAAATTAATCAAAACAAAATCTCTCTCTCTCTCTCTCTCTCTCTCTCTCTCTCTCTCTCTCTCTCTCTCTCGCTCTCTCTCTCTCTCTCTCTCTTCTCCTCTCTCTCTTCTTCCTCTCTCTCTCTCTCTCTCTCTCTCTCTCTCTCTCTCTCTCTCTCTCTCTCTCTCTCTCTCTCTCTTCTCTCTCTCTCTCTCTGCTCTCTCTCTCTCTCTCTCTCTCTCTCTCTCTCTCTCTCTCTCTCTCTCTCTCTCTCTCTCTCTCTCTCTCTCTCTCTCTCTATATATATATATATAATATATATATATATATATATCTTTCCCTCCTCCACCATCCGCTGTCTCTCTTCTTCCATGTGTATATTTATACACGTGTATATTTAAAATGTATTTACAAATGTATTTAAATACAATCGATGTATTTAGTATTTAAATACATTTCTCCCATGTATTTAGTATTTCTTATTTAAATACATTCAATGTATTTAGTGCCCAACTCTGCACACACATACACATGTGTGTGGTGTGTGTGTGTGGTGTGTGTGTGTGTGTGTGTGTGTGTGTGCGTGTGTGTGTGTGTGCCACCTAATGGGGAGTTTTCTAATAAGTTCACGCTCAAGCCTGTTTCTCGCGCTCTCATATCCTCTGCCCTATGAGCGTGAATGATCTATCATTTACCGTAAATTTCCTGTACTTTTTCGGGATATATCAGAATTACCCTTCAATACAACAACTGAAACAGTTCTTAACAAAAAATGTAGTTTATCATTTTTTTTCAGCACTTGAAGAAAATATTGGCAAAACATAGAATACTGAANTTTGAGCCATATTTTTAACACGTTGAGTGGCTCAAGTTACCCAATGTGCCCATCAACTTACCTCGCGGCGATGATGAGGACACCGGGTGGCGGCATGATCCTTTACAGGCGTCACTAACCCCTGGCTGTACCACCACGGGCGAGGGCCAACCATCATAGCCCTCAAAGGAACCCAGAAGGCTTACCATCTAAGGATTTCGTAAGAGGTAAAACTTTCAGGCGCTATATAAACTTAAATAAAAAAATAAACAGCTGTGCGATAGGTCCCAGTGTTCCATTTCCATATATGTAACTTCACATGTAAGTGATACTCTGGTTATGTCATCCATGACTAAGTCTTAACCAGACATGCGATATTTGGTATGCGACTCCTTCGACGCAAAATATATTCGCAATCATTATTAGTGAGGTAAACTAATACAAATACTGTCATACAATAGTTAGACCTCACACAGGACCTGCAGAAAGGTAGCAAAGGAGCAACACATGACTTTAATTATGATCACATCCACAGCTCAATGTGAAAACAAGCAATTTTTCGAAGTCATCTTAATGAGGTTTTTATATAAATTTTATATATGAAATTTCCTTTTACTTGTGACGGCAGTCTCTGTGGAGACACGGTGGTGAGTGGACGTTGCCTCTCACCTGCTCGTACACTCCCCCATACCCTTACCTACTGTCTGGAAGTACAAGTCTGTCGCGAGTGGACTCAGCCTGTTTTTCGTGGTGCCGCCGCCAAGAGGTAGGGCGCCATGAGCTACACGGGCCCAGGCCCTTTCCCTGGGGTAGAGGAAGACCTTCGAATGAGTGAGGAAGACGAGCAGGCTAACGACACCTGGCCCTGCCTGTCTCATTCGGCTGGACAGAGGCAGTTACCTGCCTTGGTGGTCCCCGGCCTGCCCTCCACGCCCCGCTCCGGCTGTGATCCTCATGCTGTCTCCGCTTCCAAGCGCTCCATGGACGACGTGCTCAACAGCAGTGGGGAGCTTCAGACTCCTGTCTCCAAGGCCTCCCGTCTGAAGGAAGGTAACTCTGATCAGTGTAGTGACTCCCGTGACACCGATCCACCTCTTCCCATGCCTCTGCCTTCCCGACCTCCGCCTTCCCGGCCTCCGCCCTCCCTTCCAGCTTTTGCGCCCCGTGGTGAATACCTGAAACTCATGTTCGAGGACAACCCGTCGGTCGATGTGAAGTTACGGTGGCTGGCGGAAGTGAATCGTGCGTTTCACCTCAAGCGTGACCTGGCTGAGGTCAAGATGTCAGCGGTGACCTCTCGCTTTGTTTATATCTCTAGGGTTCGCTTGGACGTTGTGGGAAGTGCTATGAATGGTGACTTTCTCGCTCTTACGCTTACGCCCCAAGATTCGCCTGACAGGACCCGCAAACTGCCGACATACCTCGTCACTCGTTATCCAGTGGGTGTGGACCCTTCCCTCAGCAAGGAACTTGATGGTGTTTACTCTGCTCGTCGCTTCCATCAGGACGGTAAGCCTATCAGCAGAATAGTAGTAACATGGACTGACACAGACCCACCCCCATCTAGTTTTCCATTTAGTTTTCTTCCCAGTCTGCCACCCTGCGAGTTCCGTTTACTACACAATGACAAGCCTTCATGCTTCAAGTGCTGGGGTATTGGGCATATTTCGCGGTACTGTTTCGGGCCTGGAACGATGTGCATGGTGTGCTGGCGGTCACGACTCCCGCACTTGCCCTCACCGTGCCCCCCCACCACCACCCCCGGCCACTGGAGACCACACCCCACCTCCGCCTCCTGTTGACACCACACACTGGCGGTGTCCTCGTTGTCAAGAGCCAGGAGTGAATGTCTGGCATGGATGTGCCAGGCGTTAAGGCCGCAGTTCCATCGACAACCTGCACCGCCGCCGCCGCCTCCGCTGTCACTTGCAGCCACACCCCTGGTCCCTCCTGCGTCTCCCTCCCCACAGGTCCAAGCTCTCCGCATTGCTGTGGACAAACTGATGACCCGTTGTGCTTCCTTGAATCACGCCTGGACGCTATCGATGCCCGGCTTACTAGTGTGGCCACCAGCCAAGCCAACACTCAAGTCACCATCGATACCCTGGCAGAGTCACAGAAAGTTCTAATCTCCCGCAGTCACATTGCTCACGGAGAAACTGGACTCTTTTGCCTCTCGCTTTGAGGACTCGAGTGCCCGTGCTGGCCCCTCTCCTAAACCACCTGGTCTCGCTGCTTCCTCCTCCACATTTGGTTCTCGTTACAAAAAACATACAGTTCGATAACAGGCTCCAACATCTACACGTTGTGTCATGGAATGCTTGCGGTGTTACGGCGTTTGATAAACTTGCTACCCTTCAGGCTTATGTGTACACTCACCACCCTCAGGTGGTTTTCATACAGGAAGCTTTTGTGGGTCATCATCAATTCCGGGTTGCACCAACTCTCCAGGGGTTTATTTCCTATGTCCACCACGTTCGGAATGGCCTCATTGCTTATATTCATTCCTCCATCCAGCACCGACTTCTCCGCAACTCCAACGATGCAGACACGACCTTTCAGCTGTTTGAGGTGGCTGTGGGAAATGGCAAGATCCGGGTCTGCAATGTGTACTGCGCCCCTGGTAAGTTGAGTGTGGCTGCACTTCCTCTTCCAACAGACCAAGGAAGTATCTACATGGGGGACTTCAACGCTCGGCATCCTGACTTAGGCGACCTGTCGAGGTGGAATCGGAGCGGGCATCGCCTTCTGCAATACATTCAACGCAACCATCTCACTCGCTGGGACACAGGCGGTGCTACTCACGGTCGCGGAGGAACCCTGGATCACATCATCACGTTTGGTCTGGTGGCGGCCCATGTCACGTGTACCTCCGTCAATTCCCTCTTCTCTGATCATGTAGCTCTCAGCTTCCGGTATCTACTCCCAGAAAGTCGCAACCCAACTCATCACCGCCTTCGCATCTCGATTCCTCCCAAATACTGTCCTAATTATATTGCCTACATGTCCTCCCTTCTCCCCACGTTTGATTTTCAGTCACCCGAGGCCCTGTATTCCTCTTTGGTTGATTCGACGAACAATTTCTACTCGCATTATATTTCCAGGCCACACATGCGACGGCGGGCGGCTGCATATTCCTGGACCCTGGACGAACGCATTCTTCAGGCCAATAGGACTGCTATGGACGCTGGTCTTCTTTTTCAAATGGACCCTACTTCTGCTCACCTTCCCCGATACCAAGCTTCAAGGGACGACTTGGTACACTTACATGCCTGCGTGAGGAGTCGTGGCATACATTCAGGGACAACATCAATCAGCAGACGAGGGTTTGGACAATGTGGCACCTCATCAGGAAGGTGACGAGGAAGAGACCCGCCAACGCCCTCCATCACAGTCCTGGTGAGTACGCCCAAAACCTTGTCGATGACTGGGCCCGACAGTCGCGGGTAGGCAGCCTTCCCGAGCCTGTTCAGGCGGCCCTGTCTGCCGGTGCAGGTCATCGCGCTCTACGGCTGATGGCAGCGTTGCTCGAGGAGGATGACGATGGACCCACTCTCATTACTGAGGATGAACTGCGACGGGCTCTGGTTCGAGGCAAGTCGACCGCTCCGGGTGACGATGGTATCACATATTCTGTCCTCCGTCAGCTACATAACGTCCCAGGTAACCCTCTGCTACAGCTTTACAACCTTTGCTACAGGCTGGGTATCTGCCCGCCGCCTGGACCCGCAGCACAATTGTCCCCATTCCAAAACCCGGGACGGACAAGTTTAGGCCAGTATCCCTCACATCCTGCTTCAGCAAGGTGATGGAGCGCGTATTGCTCACCCGTCTTCTTTTCCGGCTGGAGGGGGTACTGTCATCCCGACTTTTTGGTTTTCTTCCGCAGCGATGCACACATCATTGCCTCATGGACCTCTACACACGCCTTTCCCCAAACAGTGTGGTTGCGTTCATCGATCTCAAGAGCGCTTTCGATGTTGCCAACAGGGACATCATCCTAGACCAGTTAGTGGACTTCGGTGTCAGAGGACGGCTACTGAAATGGATTAGAGGATACCTCAGCAATCGGACTTCTCGCGTCCTCTATAAAGGAGCATGCAGCACACCTAAAGGCTTCGAGTTAGGAACTCCGCAGGGAGGTGTTCTCAGTCCGTTTCTATTTAATGTTCTCGTCCACCGTTTGCTTTCCAACCTGCCTGACGTCCTGACACCACGGTAACGTGCTATGCTGACGATATCTGCATACACTCCACCTCGCCATACCATCTTCAGCAGTTACTAAATTCCTTTTTCTATGTCTGCCGCTGACTGCGGTCTAATTATATCCCCAGATAAAAGCAGAGTCTTCACCCTCCGGAACCCGAGGCTGCTACCAGACTTCTACTTTGGGGAGTGTGTCGTTCCCCTGTGCAGACAGTAACATCTACCTCGGCGCACCAGTCTCCATTCCCCGCGTCACTCGGGCACAACACATACATCCCTTCGTGCAAGATCTTTTGGATCGGCTACAGAAGCGCTTCGTACCACTCAAATGGCTTGTTAACAACACTTCTGGACTCTCCATCCCTGTGGCCAGAATGATCTACGTAACCTTCATCCGTTCAGTCATCGACTATCTCTCTCCAGCTTTAATTCAGTTACCCCATACGTCCCTGGACCCCCTTGACAAATTCCAAAACAGGGTTATGAGAGTTATCTTGGGCTGTCCTCTGTCTACTAGAGTGGTCAACATGTTAACAGAGCTTCACCTACCACCTATTTATGAGAGAATTTGCTCCATCGCTGCTCGTCTCACTATCAAATGTCTGCATTACCCTCAGGTCGTCCCTCACTACTCTCATACTATTAGAAGTGCTATGCAACCCCGCCCACGTATACCTCCTCTTCAGGCTGGCGGTCGCACCCTTATTAAAACTGTGTCTTCTTTACTTCAAAGGCTCGACATCAATGTTCCGGAGGCTGAAGCTCTACCTGGTCCTCCACCGTGGATGATTCCCACCATAACGGTCCACTACACCCCCACCTCCAAGTCTGCTCTCCCTGCCCTACAGAGGCAGCTAGCGTTGGAGACCAAAGCTTCAATTTCATCCTCACGCCCCACACTGAACCACGTCTACACCGATGGATCTTTGCAGCCAGATGGGACAGCGGGCTGTGCTGTATTCTCCCCTGACGTCGATCCGCCGCCTGACGGCTGGGTTGGCCGCAGACTCCCAGTTTCCGCCAGCTCCACGTTCTGCGAGTTGTATGGTATACTTGATGCTGTTAGTCTCCTCAGCCAACGTGGCCTCAATGGTTTAGTGATTTGTGACTCTCAGTCTGCCCTTCAGGCCCTTTCCTCCCCTAAGCCTACCTGCCACCTTGTATCACGTATTCTGTCCTTTTTGTCCCTAGTACGCCTACGCGCCTTGCAGATTATTTTTTTGTGGATTCCGTCCCACGTTGGCATTCTTTATAGTGACACTGTCGACGGAATAGCAAAAGCCGCCTGTAGCCTGCCACTCCGTGATGCTGGTCCCTCACCCTCTCTGTCTTGTTATTTATTAAGGGTCAACACTCACACTTACGTCTCCACTCTCCATCACAGGGCCAGACAGAGAGCCAACAGCGTCTCCATTCAACATTACGACGCGTTCCGCCAACATCGCTACAAGTACCGTCGTCGGGGCCTAATGGTGCGGAGACACAACGTGGTAGCGGCCAGGTTACGTCTGGGCTACAGACCAGTGTGGCAGGTCGCGGGATTCGAAGACGCGCCACACTTCTCCTCCTGCCTCCTGTGTGATCAACCCAACAGTAACTCACTGGAGCATTACTGCCTGCACTGCCCGGAGGTCAGTGGCTTGCTGCCTCTAGGACGACCACTGGTGGACATCTGTCGGCACCTGCTAGCCCATGACAATTTAGATGAAATTCTTGTCCGCTACCCACGTTTTGGGGGCTGCTAATTTCAATGTGTTAAGTTTATCAACAAAGATTTTGTCTTCCTGTGTCCTGGTCTGACGCCTTGGCGTAATAAATTTATCAAAACAAAAACTTGTGACGGCGGTGCAATGGTATCACGCTCCTTTCACCAACGAGAGAACCTGGGTTTGATTCTCGGGTCGTCCACGATACCCTTAGACAAGGTATCTTTATGGTAGCCTGTTCGTACAGTCACTCATAAAAGTTCGTGGGGTCAGTGTGTGTGTGTGGGCCTGTGCAGTCCCGACCCCTTTCTATACGGTGAGTGTTTAACGATGTAACGACGCACATAGCAATATACACGGCGGAACTGTGGCTTGATGTAATAAAGTAAGAAAGGATTATGAAGGTTAGAGCCCTTATGTAGTCTGGGCAACTGGGTAAGCAGTCTGGGTCTGAAGCAGACTGCTTCACTGCTCATTGCTTCGAGTGATGAGGTATCATCGATACCTCGAGATATGGGTATGTGCGTCGTTACATTGTTAAACTGATTCGCCGTATAGAAAGAGGTCGGGACTGCACAGGCCCACACACACAGACCCATACTAAGATACTTTGATCCTATCTAGACACTTAGCAAGTACCAACGACAAGGTTATTGACTATACAAAGTGCCACCACGCCAGGATGAACCTGGTGGGATCGAACTGCTGATCGAACGCAGGTACCCCGATGTTAGAGCGGCCGTCATCCGCGTTCTGGGGAAAGAATATACATGCTTAGTGTTTGTATGTATAGCTTAATGACCCCTCGTGTGTTGTCTAAAGCCATAACCCTAAGCTTGTCCTCTTCTAATTTCCTCTAATTTGTAATGGCACACCTGATAAATAATTCTGACTTTCGCATCTTTCATTCACTATAAACTGATAAAAACTAAGGCGAAGCCAAACGACTAGATCGAACGATTCAGCCGTCACCCGAGGCTATCTGCTCGGCCGCTGGAGGAGGATGGTCAGTAGCGAGTTGGCATTGGACTCCTGAAGGTGAGTGTCTTTGGTCTTCGATCATAATATCATGGCGATGATTATATTAATTATGGTTTAAATTTACGTAATACATAATTTTTTTTCAGAACCGGACTCTACCTTAAAGATGAACAGTGTGGTTTCTGCTCTGTTTCTGGGCCTCTTGGCTATCGTATGTATTGAAGTGATTCTGGCATTATCTAAGTGTTTTGTTCTGACATGTGTAATAAGTATTATTGTTTTGATATATAAGAGTTTGAAGAAATTAGGTTTAATTTTCAGAAACTTTAATTAATCTGTATAAAAGTTTTGAAATTTAGATATTGGCGAAATTAGTTGATGAGAAATTCAAATATGTTCTCCCTACACAGGCGACTTGTCAGGTTTACGATCCTCATTTTCCTTACGTCCAGCCGCAAGAGAAGACTGTAACGCAAACCGTAAGTAGTTCCATGAAAAAATAACTTTCTTTAACAAACTTGGATCAAATATTTATGAAATGCTAGTAAAACTTCATTTAATACTAAGCTGTTCACCTTAATGTTTATCATAATTAAAAAGTTTTTCTTTTCTTAATAATTAAAATTTATCTGCATTTCCACTCTTCTTCCTTCCTACAGGTTACAGTTACAGCTACTCAAACTATCAGGATTCCCGTCACCTCTGATGTCTGGGTAAACTCTGTCACCCAACATCCAGTGTTTGTGACTCACTTGGTGACTGAATATTCTTACATCCCTGTCGATTCCATAACGGCCACCAGCGTTGTTACAGTTACTTCCACTCCGGTTTGTATTTTCATAATTTTTTAAATTTTTAATTCCATAGTTTTTTTCATAGTTTTATGCTTTTCATATTTAGCTATAATTTTTATTTAATTATATGCCACGCCACTAAAGTTTTAATATTTTGCAAAATAATCTCTAGGTTTCTGTGGTGAGCCATACAAGGAACATCAACCCGGTCCGAACAGCAGTTTCTGTCTTCACTTCCTTTGTCACTGAGACTGAGAGTAAAGACTTGTACCACACAATCACTCACGTAGCATACTACCATGAGGTAAGTGACAATTAACTACTAGTGTTGCATCTGAATATATGATTTATTCTATCTGTAACCATTATTTATATTAAATTTTCTTCCTCAGTTTGAGACTGTTCCAGTGTCCTCCCTCCAGACACTAATTCAACGGGTCACCACCACTGCATTCAAACTGCAAACTGTTACCGTGACATCCACCAGAAAGGGTTATAATAATTAGTGGTGTAACCAGCCATCAAAAATCTACAATGGATAAAACAAATAAAATATTTCTATAATAGAAAATTATATAATAAAAGTTACATTGAATATTGTTAAAGTTTTCAGTACCCTAAATAGTTTTATTAGTAATTAGATTTATTCTATCGGTTTCAGTTTACTTTAGGTATTCTAAACATATAATTAGCACAGCTTGGATCTGCTCGATATTACTAGTTATTTCCGCGTATGACTTTGTGCCAGAATTTTTTTTACTAAATCTGCATTATAATCCATAGTGACACATGGAAACTTCAAATGTTTTTGATATGTAAATGACTAGTTTATAAGAGGGGCTACCTGATTATTACTGCAGATTTAATCATAATTTCATGTATATTCCGGGTATAACAAAATATTTTTATGATCGCTCTAAATAATACTTAAAACAAATTTATCTAACTCTGTCATTTCCATTAAGTCTGTACTTCGCAAGCAAGGGAATGATTATGTTTTTAATACTTTGCAGCTAGGAAAAAAACTTAAATCTGTTTCTTTCTATTACTAGATTTCAAACTCAAATATATAAGAAAACTAGCCAGCACCATGCATGACTGTTAATGGCCTGACGCACTGAGATTGTGACTATCAAAGTATATAGTTAAACGATTTTTTAAACTAAGTAGGCTATTAACATTATTTGTAGTAATTTTCTGTAAGTGTTATGGCACTGCAAACTCAATTAATAGGAATTTTTCTTGCAAAAACCTAACCAGCAGGTTTTTCAATGGTGGGTTTTCAACTTGAGGTTCAATGGGTGGATGTGTAAATTTGAATAACTTAAAAATAAAAGCCATTTGGTATCCCGTTCAATTCATGTGCTCAGATTAAATATTCAAACATTTGCAATAAGTTATTTGTTTACAACGACGGTTAAGCTAAAGTCAGTGGCCTGTAATAAGTTGCGTATTACCTCTTCTGCACAACTGCATGCGTTCTACTTTTGAACTTTCATAAAATTTACTTAAACGCGAGCACCTGTGAAAGGTTAAACCAGTGTCTCCTTCAGAAGTTTCAACACAGGTAGACCTATCAACCTAACTCAGATAAAGTGTGATAAGCTGGTTGCCTTGTACACACCAAGCCGTACCCTGCCTCGAAACAAGATTCGCAGATTCATCGCCGGGATCGTTAACGTCTTAATTCACTCCGCCGGCGCAGTGATTTAGCGGGATATATTTTTTCCACAGATGACTTTTATACTTGATAGTTATGTAAAAGTGAGTGATGGATATTTGACTGCCGTATTTTGTTGCTGTCACAATCATGATATAATTACTCCTTTAAAATTATATTGACATGGGGGCAGCGGCTCAGGGTGGCGCACTTAAAAATGATATTGACATGGTGGCAGCGGCTCAGGGTGGCGCACTTAAAAATTATATTGACATGGGGACAGCGGCTCAGGGTGGCGCACTTTAAAATTATATTGACATGGGGGCAGCGGCTCAGGGTGGCGCACTTTAAAATTATATTGACATGGGGGCAGCGGCTCAGGGTGGCGCACTTTAAAATTATATTGACATGGGGGCAGCGGCTCAGGGTGGCGCATTTAAAAATTATATTGACATGGGAGCAGCGGCTCAGGGTTGCGCACTTTAAAATTATATTGACATGGGGGCAGCGGCTCAGGGTGGCGCATTTAAAAACTATATTGACATGGGGGCAGCGGCTCAGGGTGACGCATTTAAAAATTATATTGACATGGGGGCAGCGGCTCAGGGGGGGCGCACTTTAAAATTATATTGACATGGGGGCAGCGGCTCAGGGTGGCGCATTTAAAAATTATATTGACATGGGGCAGCGGCTCAGGGTGGCGCACTTTAAAATTATATTGACATGGGGGCAGGGGGCTCAGGGTGGCGCATTTAAAAATTATATTGACATGGGGGCAGCGGCCCCAGGGTGGCGCACTTTAAAATTATATTGACATGGGGGCAGCGGCTCAGGGTGGCGCATTTAAAAATTATATTGACATGGGGGCAGCGGCTCAGGGTGGCGCATTTAAAAATTATATTGACATGGGGGCAGCGGCTCAGGGTGGTGCGCATTTAAAAATTATATTGACATGGGGGCACGGCTCAGGGTGGCGCGCTTAAAAATTATATTGACATGGGGGCAGCGGCTCAGGGTGGCGCGCTTAAAAATTATATTGACATGGGGGCAGCGGCTCAGGGTGGCGCGCTTAAAAATTATATTGACATGGGGGCAGCGGCTCAGGGTGGCGCACTTAAAAATTATATTGACATGGGGGCAGCGGCTAAGGGTGGCGCAGGCAAACTTGCAGTAAAACAAAGCATTTAGTGTTAACGTAATTCAATAATTTGATTGATTAATGTTAAAGTTGAACATTGTTTTGAAACGCTTGCTGCATTGAAGTATTTCTAAGCACTGAATACATAAACCCTTTTTTCAGATTGGAAAGACTTAATCCCGCGACACTAATACTGTTTTCACTGTGTTCAGACGCAAAATAATAAGTTAAAGAAATCCCAGAATATTTAAGAGCTATATTCCTATTTACAATCTAAGTTTAAATCCCTAATGTTTTGTGCGTTACTCATTGTTCGATATCACTAAGATGACTGTTCTTGCTAAGGGGTGGTTTAGGGTTGCTTGTTAGTGAGGGCGTAATCTCAATCTCAATAATCTTAATCTCAAATGTGCTTTAAACCAAATTGTTTCGTAACTTTGTATTCTTTAATCTTTTCCACAGGTTTCAATTGTACGCGAAACTAGCGGCATCAACCCGGTCCGGACTGTCTTATCAGTCTTTTCCTCTTTCGTGACTGAGACTGAAACCAAATACTTATATCACAGTATTACACACGTTAACATCCATCATGAAGTTAGAATTCTTTAAATTATGGTTAATACTATTTTATATTAGTTATACCAGAAATAGTTTATTGCAATAACTAATTTCTTTCTTTGCAGATAAACACTGTTCAGGTGGCCTCTGTGCAGACTTTGGTGCAGCGCGTCACAACCACTGCCCTCAGGTTGACTACACTGACAGTAACTTCTACTACAAAAGGATATCATACTTCTACTACAAAAGGATATTATCAGTATTAGTTTAAACTTTATCTTAAATCTGAAAACTATGGAGAATTTAAATCTGAAACTATGGAGAAACTAAATCTATTTCTATACAATCTATAAACTTTTGGTACGATATCTTGTGACCTTTTGCAATTCCTTTTGGTACCATTATCCTAAAGATTCTACACAGCATTTGCTGTCCACGTGAGATATTTCGCCTGTAGTACGGTTATAACATTACATGATTATGCTGTGATAAGACTGGTTATTCTAATCAACGCGTGATCCCCAACTTAAAACAATCGCTCACAAACTTAAAAGTATTCATTCCTAATAAGCTTCTTTATTTTCTTTAAAAGCTAAATATAACTTTTCTATTTTTTAACACTGCTGATAATATATTTAAACTAAATATTAATACATTAATGGGACATGGAAGTATTAAAGGCTTCATCTATGACTGGAGGGTATGTACAGACATCAGTCATGGTAGCAGTGATCGATGTGAATATATATATATATATATATATATATATATATATATATATATATAATATATATATATATATATATATAATATTATATATATATATATATATATATATATATACATATATATATAATTAAAATATTAATATATATATATATATATATAATATATATATATATATATATATATATATAAATTATTAAAGTAAAAACAGGTTTTGTTACTGCGACGCAAAGAGGAGTGTGTTGCCCAGCGGTGACACCGGCTCCACCTTATCTAACCTGATCGCTAACTTCAGCCCATACTGGGCGAGGGCAAAGGCTATTGCCAGCCTTCTTCATTACACCCTTGTGGTATAATGTAAACTCTTGAGTCATGATGCAAGGAAGTTATATAGATTGTTAAGAAACTGAGTAGATGGAAAAGATTCAATTTGAATAATACTTCAAATAAAGTACGCTCTTCTTAAACCCAGTTTATTGTAAATAAGCAATTTAACTAACCATCACATGTTAAATGTTTTATATAAGAACATAAGAACATAAGAAAATAAGGAAGCTACAAGAGGCCGCGAGGCCTACACGTGGTAGTTCCTGTCACCTAACACTACCTACATCCACCTTTCATCCCCATCCATGAACCTATCCAGCTCCCCTTTAAAGCTCCCCAATGACTCGGCACTAACTACCTGTCTACTGAGACCATTCCATTCATTCACCACCCTATTTGTGAACCAGTTTTTCCCTATTTCCTTTCTAAATCTAGCTTTTCCAGCTTGAATCCGTTACTTCTTGTTCTATCCTGGTTAAAAGCCGTAAGAACTTTTCCTATCTCTCCTTTATTAAATCCCTTTATCCACTTAAAAACTTCTATCAGATCGTCCCTTACTCTGCGTCTCTCGAGTGAGTGTAATTTTAATAACTTCAATCTCCTCACATAACTAAAGTTACGCATCCCTTGTATCATTTTGGTTATCCTTCTCTGCACTTTTTCTAACAACACTATATCCATCCTGTAAAATGGAGACCAAAACTGAACTGCATAGTCTAGGTGAGGCCTGACTAGAGCCAGATAAAGCTTTAGGATAACTTCCGCACTTCTACTTTTAACACTTCTGGTAATGAATCCTAATACTCTATTAGTTCTATTTCTGGCCTCAATACATTGTTTCCTAGGTCGGAGGTCTGGGCTCACCCTCACTCCAAGATCTTTTTCACCTTCTGATCTGTTCAGTGATACATTGCTTATGGTGTATCTATTACCAGGGTTTTTTCTACCAACATTCATAACGCTACATTTATCAATATTAAATTCCATCTGCCATCTGACTGCCCACTCGTTAAGTTTATCTAAGTCTCCCTGCAATATGTTTACGTCAGACTGTGATCCAATAATCCTACCTAACTTAGTATCATCAGCAAACTTGCTGATATCACTGCTAATCCCACTATCCAAGTCGTTGATGTAAATCAAAAATAGTAATGGGCCCAAAACAGACCCTTGTGGAACTCCACTTGTCACCAGTCCCCATTCAGATTTGGAACCATTAATTGTAACCCTTTGTTGCCTATTACTTAGCCAAGCTCTGATCCAATGAAGAACCTTCCCATCTATACCATGAGCCCTAACCTTATTTAAGAGTCGCTCGTGTGGTACTTTGTCAAATGCCTTACTAAAGTCCAGATATATTATATCATAATCCTTATCATTATCTGCCGTCTCTAAACTTTCCTATAAAAACTAAATAAATTGGTGAGACATGACCTACCCTTGTAATCCATGTTTGAATCATTGATCAACTATGTTTTCTAGTGCTCTCAAAATGTTTTTGCAATTTTATTCCAAAAATTTACCCACCCGTTTGTTAGACTTACGGGCCCGATAATTTGACTTTAGTCCCTCTGTCTCCCTTCTTAAATATGGAACAACTTTCCCTTTCCTCCACAATGGCATCGCCTTCTCAACCGATTTTCCTAAAATGTGCACTAACAAACTCACTTAACAACCTCCCTTGCATTCCTTTAATACCCTTGGATACACTTCATCTGGTCCTGGCGATTTAATGTTTTCATTTTTCTATACCCCCTCCACACCTTTCCCCTATTTCACAAATCTTTGATTTCACCTCATCGCTTCCCTTTGACCTCTGTTCCCTATCAGGTATCGTCTGTGTATCCTCCTCGTAAAACACTTAAGATAATCATTTAGACTCCTCCATATCCTCATCCGTTATTTAGACCTCACCCTGTCCTGACTTAAGGGCCCCAAACTTATTCCCTTGTCTTTGTTTATAAACCTAAATAGAACCCCTTGGTCCCTGTTCGCCTGTTCTGCTATTTTAAAATCTCAAATTGTCTTGTAACTCGAGTTTTTCTTCAATGTCCTCGCCATCACGTTTATACTGTTCTTTGTTTACCAATCTTCCCTTTAAACCTTAAAAAAATTTTTTCTTTTTACTCCAATGTTGTGTTTTAATTTGGTGGTCATCCATTTTTGGATAAACCTCTTTGGCCTTATTTCCCTATAAGAATATTTCTTTTCTGTCCGATCAATTTTTCCTTACAATGAGGTATATCCCCCTCGGCGCTCCGACCTCACTTCCCCTTCTAACCTCTCTAATTACCTCCTCAGCCCTGACCTCACTTCCCTGTCTAACCGCTCTAATTATCCCCATCAGCCTCGACCTCACTACAATATCTGACCGCGCCAATTACCTCCAGGTGCCTTCCTAATTCTTCAAAATTTTGCCCTTTTCAGCTGTCATCGCCTTGTCCTGGTAAAACTTTCTGCTCCTCCATCCCACACCTCTTATTAATAACCTCCGGTGTCTTCTTAATCCCGCATAATTGGCCTTTCGAAATTAGGTACTCGATGCCTATTGCCATTTAAATTTTCCAATTCCCTTTTTAAAGCTAAATCTGATCTCATAATGGTCGCTATTATCTAAATTCCCCCCAAACCTCCACATTTGTAACTAAATCGCCCTCTATTTGTCAGCAATAGATCTAGAATTTATCTCCTCTAATAGGCTCCTTGATTGCTTGACTTGGGAAGTTATCCTGGTTATATTTAACAATTCATCTGCATCGCTGTCACCTATGATTAAATCCCAGTCTATATTCCTAAGATTAAAATCTCCCACCACGCAAAATCGATTATATCTTCGGGCCTTTTTTTATTTCTTCCCATATAGGAGCTAAAATCCTCTTTACATAAGTTTGGAGGCCTATACACTACCCCAAAACCATTTTCTCCAGTTCCCTCCGAAACCTCTACCCATATAGACTCTATGCTGTCATCTTTTTTTTATAACATTTTTAACCAACACTGCAATGCATCTCTTGCATAAAGCGCAACTCCTCCTCCTCGTCTGCCTACTCTGTCCTTGTGAAATAACTTATACCCAGCTATCTCGACTTCCGGATCGAATCCCTTTTTCCTGACATATCCAACCATGTTTCTGTTAATGCTATTATATCAAAATCCTCTACACTATTTATTCCTCTCAGGAAATCTATCTTTTTTTAAAAAACTCCTACAGTTTGTATAGTAAACCTGCAAGCAACTCCTCTTTTTTTTTTCAATTTTCCCCTTTATCTTTAACTAAACCCCTCCTCTCTCTCTTCTTACGAATCACTTTAGTTCCCTGCCTTCTGAACTCCTCCTAGTGTCGCAAGTTTTCTTTACCCCAACCCCCGTGTCTAAACCCCGGTTCTCTATCTTAAAAAAAGCCTGCAGTGCTCTACCTCCCTTTCAAGGTATTCAGACAAGATCTGAAATCCTTTCCTCGAAAAGTGCAACCCGTCCCTGCGGTAAGGCTGTTATGCCCGAAAAAGAGGTCCCAGCTGTCGACAAAGGCCCAACCATTGGCTTTGCAATGAAGTGCCAGTCGGCAATTCACCGCAAAAGCCCTGGAGTACCACATGTCGTCAAAAAAGCGTCTTGGAAGGACACCCCCACACCACGTTAACCCACCCCTTCCCTAACTTTTACCTACAGCTTCCTTGACCGCCGTAGCAATTCCTCACTTCTTACACACTCAACATCATTTCCCCCAGCGCTCAGGCAGACGATGGGCTTTTTTCCCTTGGTCCGCCATGCCCTCAACTATCTTGTCACTAACATAACCTATCCCCTTCCCTGGGTAACTCACCGACTTTATGCGCATCCCTTCCCTGTCACAGAACCTGCTGTCAAGATGCCTAACCTGACTGTCACCAAAAACCAAGATTTTACCTTCGGTAATGATGTATCGTCTACCTTCCTAACCTCCGTATCATCCTCTTGCAAACCCCGAGAGTACCTGAAATGAGTTCGTGCACAAAAGATGGTCATTGTTTACCTTTTTCCCCCTGCGGGGGGGCTCCATGATCAACTACCTTCCAAACACCAATCCCTGGTGACCTACTAGGAACCTTAGTAGTCCTTGAGACCCATCTCGCTCCCGGTACCCCTACAGCACATCACTTGCATGTGCCCCTCCACTCGCTCCACTTGGACCTTCACCTCCACACTTAAGAGAACGTATCTCTATTTCCTGCTTCTTCACAACGCTTTTCAATTCGTTTTACTTCACTAGCAAGCTCCTTTTCAGGTCTTCGATCGCCTCCAGAATAGTCTTAGCGCCGCACCCAACACCCTTCACTACACTCTCCCTCGACCCTTCTACCTCCCTTAACCTCAGCCTTTCCCTTTACTCCTACCACACTACCACTCTCAACCCCAGCACCAACATACAAACCACTTCACTCTCCGCCTCCACAACACTCCCCATCACAGACGTAGCCATTCTAATCCTGAGAGCTAAACCAAAGCACAACCTCACTTCACGGAGACGACAGGTCGACTATATGCAAACATTACAGAGGTAAAATGCGGATAACTCAAAAAGACTGCCTTAAAATTTGTCTCCAGAATTGAATCATTACTGTTACCGAGAGGAAAGACAAACCCTTACAATGTACATAATGACCATACCCGTTATTAAGCTCGTACGTCATAATTTGTATTTCAATATACCTGTATCATCTTCATTGATATCAGCCAAACTAGCTCTTTCAAGCTAAGTAGCAGCAACATAAGGCGTGCAGTGTGTGAACGGCTCAATCCATTTCACATTTACCAGACCTGCGCTCTAGGTTCAGGAGAGACGGTTACGATGTTTCAAAATACGCACCTACTATTTGAAAAGGAAACTAATAACATGGTTTGTTTCCTGTAAAGACACATATTTTGTATTGTATGATGAGGCCGCGTTTTTTTTCCGGCAACACAAAAGGATCATGCTGGTTGCATGAATGTATTCCATTGTAACTATGCTCAGGATGTGCCCCTCGAGACAACGGTTTACTTATGTCTTCATGTTTTCTTGTAACTTGGTTTGTCCGCCCAGTGGGCTTATAAATTTATCAACCAATACCAAAACTATGTAGCTACTGATTTTAGTATTCATGTCCACCTCGAGGATACTTAAAGACGGAACAACCACAACAACTGTTTACAACTCATGTTTTTTACATCTCGTTTACAGGGAAAGAGCATTATTTGATTAGGAGTGAGGTGATTATCGAGGGGACTAACTTTTTTGCTTGCAAAGCACTGCATTGTTTTTACTTTCCACTACCACTCTTGTTCCATATCCTGTTTTTGCTGTTTTCACTATTTTCCATTCAATTATTTGACACACTTATTTTTGTTGATTCTGTGTTAAACACTGGTAACTTCTTAAAATCTTGCATTTGCTGCCTACTTCATTATTCATCTGTCCTTAGGTAACCTATTATTAATATTGATGCTTTGTGCGTAATAAATTAATATATAAATTTAAGTGTTCCCCTCTGGAGGAGGCTTTAAGAACTGGAACAACACAACAAACAGTTTACAACAATGCTAAATACTCTCGTTTTAAGTGGAGAGGGCCCGGGAAGGATGATTTGATTAAGGAGGGTGGAGGAGTGAGGTGATTCTGGAGGGGTAAGGTGAGGACGGAACGCTTGGGGTACTGGTGAAAGCGAGGACGGGACCAGCCTGTCTCCTTCACCACTTCACTCTCTGCTGCCGTGCTAGAAACATCAAACTCAACTCAAGGTGGGTTCTGTCTGTATTTGAAATATGGTTATAGTTACATAAGTATTTTAACCACTATTGTGAATGTAATCCTTTGGTTTTCTATCCAACAGATGATGACTCTGGCTGTGTTTTTCCTGGTGTGTGTGGTGGTTGGATCCACTTCCGTTCCTTGGCAATGGTACAACTTGTTTTCTATATTTGTTAAGCTAACCAAATAATGCTCCAAATTTTTACTTTTTCATCCCAGATCTTCCCATACATCGGAGGGTAGTCCGGCTTCTGCTACAGCTTCCCGCCCTATAGTACAGGAGCTTAGCTATAAGGTGGAATAAATAGTGGAAAGCTGATTTTTTTTCATAGACGCTCAAAATATTGTATATAATATCGGCCTTAATGCAAAGTTCTGCTAATTCAACCTCGTGGGCATTTTCATAATTCAAAAATGGACGCCATCACAAATTAACGATAAAATGAAAGTACTATATCATCCATCCTGAGTTCGTAGTATAAGATTTTGTGTGTACATCTATGTTTTTAGATGTGCTGAATACAATGGAAGGCCATAAAAATAGTTTGAGTTGACATAATTACATAAATTCAATAAGGTGAAGAAAAAAATAAAAAATTCATTTATTTTATTTTTAATAATCACACTATCTGTTATGTACGTTAACATTTTATATAGCCAAACTAATGATTATATTGTACAAAACACCAAATTTAGAAACTCCAAATAACCCACTATATGTTGAAAGGAAATGGTCTTATCATAGTGGTATCCACCCTTCGCCTTGCACACAAGAACATGCAAATTTTTACAATTGTACCCATACTGCAACCAGTGCACATTATGGTAACACTCCATCCGTGCCTTGTAACAACGACAAGACTTTCCCACACCCTACATTGCCCGCCCGCAAGAATAACCAGTTTCAGTACCTTCTCGGGAGCACCCAGGCCTATCGGTATAGATTGGAACAAGTATCCCCTCTCTGTACTCCCACCCCCACTTATTTGGTGGTAGCTCATTAACCTGCCATTTGCTGAACAGGCCATGGTATGTTCTATAGCTATGAACTTGGCAGCTTGCTGAATTGGATGGATTGATTCCAACTTGAAACCAGATGATGATAAGGACGCTCTAACGTGTAGATCGGAAGTACATAACATAGCGATCTTGTCCAGTAATTGTCGACAGCTCCATACGCTTTGTAAAAAAACTCTCCTATCGTGCTATCTCATCCTGACTGCTGTCGACTGAGAGAAAAAACTCAAAAGTTCCAATTGTCCACTATCGGACACCTAAGGGCCCTTTTTTTCCCTTTGATTGTTTGGGAAAAGACACAGTATCACACCCAGTGATTGCTGCACAAACATCGGGTGCTTTTTTATGCTAGAACAAGCTTCCGGGATTTCACGTTCCAGTACCATGAAAAGGGTTCCGCCCACGGGCAATGCAGTTCATGTTTGGGGGGGGCTTGTGCGCCCATCATCACCAAAAGTCGTATCATTCCCACAAAAACACAGCGAATTTTGATTTGGGGGCCCCACTAGGGCCTTGTGTAATCAGGCACTTGATGAAACAGCCATCAGCACTGCAACACTGTTTGAAAATTTACCCCAGCCTATATTTCCCCCTTTTTTTTTTGGGATAATCTCTTTTTTCCCTCCCTTTACCCAAGAGCTATTTTGATGTTGTGGTTTTCTTTTCCCCAACCAAAGACAATGTAGGAGAATGTTCTTTTTTGGCTTTTCCTGCTGTTCCGGTTTTTATTGGGGAACACGCCATATCCTAAAACCTACTATACTACCTGGCCCTATAAACAAGAACTGGGAACTATGGTCACACACCGGTTTTGTTTGGGGATCAGCGGGCCCAGGGGCAAGCTTTGAAGAAGATGTCCTCATAAAAGGACAAAACGTGCATTATTTGGAATTCAGATGGACTTTCCCTTTTTCCCGATTTAAAAAACACTAGCAGACCTCTTAGTTTCTTCCTCATGATCCCTTTATCAAATGGAGGGGGGGCTTTTTGGGCAAACTCGTGAAGCAGATATTCCTCCTCCCCGAACCTCCGGATCACCATGTGACCCTATGAAAAATATGTTTCTATTCACCTCCACCCAACACCTCGCCAGGACCTGATTTTTGTCACCACTGTGCTGGCCACGGTTTTTTCTTTTTAAATTTTACGTCAGATATTTTTCGCCAGTCATTACGAAGCGCTTTGCACCAATTCAAATGTTTTGATCTGCATTTACACACTTGCCGAAACACACCGCTTCTACACAGACCGGCATCATGGTCCCTATAAAAAGGAGAGTGTACTTTGGGGCCAGTTGAAAAGGGGTCTCATATCTTTAGCATCTCGGCTGTACTGCTAGCACGCGATCTACTGCTGGTAGATGTGTGCTGGGGACTGCAGTAAAAACGTTCCGGGGCATCGCTTTGGGATGCTCGGGGCATAGCATGCACCCTTTATTGAGTGTGCTGTCTGTAATTCCGACCCGAGCCATCCCCCCGGAAGTCATCAGAAACCGCTCAATTTTGTTCAATAGTCGGGTCGCTAAGTTTCCACCCAAATTTGTCTTTCTTGGGGAGGGTAAATACCCATGCTGGTAAAAGTCCAGTACTGGTCGGGAGACATGATATCACTTAACCTTTCATCTGGTCAAGGTAGAGGGGGGCAGATTTGGGAAAATTGAAAGGGTGGCCAGCACATGGAACGGGGGATCATTTCACTGACGGTATGGAGAAAAAACCCCAATCTCCTGTCTTTCTGCTCGGATGAAACATCTAATAAGGACATTTTTTTAAAATATTAAAACCCAAAAGTTTTCCAGTTCGACTTTGGGGGGCAGACCTTTCTCAGTCATCCATACTGTGTGAGCTGTTGGACACATATATCTTTTTCCACAAAAGCAGGGGGCGCTTTCTCCACTCAGCAATCTGTGTGTACGCCTGGTAGAGGATTAAAACATTCTGAGCATCCGGGTCTCAGTAATTTGGACATGTTTGCTCCCGGGAACAGAAAAAAGGCGCGAAGTGCGCGGCATTGCATCCCGGTCATCATAGGGATTACGTTTTGGAGCATAACAGCCCTTCCCATAGATCTTCCAAACCACTACCACCCATAAATATCCACTGATCCCATGTATGACATGAGTAGGTGAAACCCCCAATCTAATGACAATTTTTGTTTAGCGTGCATGGGATGATTTAACATTTCAGTTGCTTTTATATAAGGGGTTGATCGAACGTAAGGGGACAAACACCAAGCCCTGCTCTTAGCTATTTTTGTAAAACACAAAGCAGGATATGTGTGGGTGAGAGGGGCCCGGGTTTAAAACGAATGGCAGGATTAAACTTACTTCTCTATGATTATCTATCCCCCTCACAGCACTTGCAAAAACCGCTCATGATGGCAGTCTGACAATAGATCCTAGAGAAAAACTTGCCACCAAAAACACTTCCAAGCATTTGGAAAATTTTTCAATGGGGTGGGGGATCCTTTGGGGTTCAAGGGGCCCGACAATGATCGACTTGAATCCAAGTGTGCTTGGGTTTTTTGTACTTAATTGGGCTTTCCCAAAAATTTACCTGTTTGTGAAACACAGTCTCTCTTAGTAGAACGGGGAATGCCAAATGGGGTTTTCTCTCACCTAGAGGGGTAACACATTCAATACCACCTATAACAGCCGGTCCAAAACCTGTGGGTTCTAACATTGATGTCAGCATTTAAAATAAAATTAACAAATCACCTTCGAATCATACCTTGTTCATCTGTAAACAGGCATTTAGACGTTTAACCCCCCTATAATCTCAGAAATGGAAAAAATAATTATATCTACTATTTTCGGCTCATACTTGCGATTGATATAAAAAGATATTGCTAGAATATTTGGGGACCAAATGATCGAGGTGACACGCAGACTTATGCCGTGTGCAAGGCTGTACGGGGGGGTTCACGCCGACACTTGTCATATTTTGATTTGATTATACACTCAGTATCGTTTCTGGTCAGGACCATTTTTCACTGTCTTTCAATTGTGTCATTGTCGGGTATTCAAATTAACATTGCTACAGATTTAAAATCATTTGTATGATTGCGCTGCCAATCTATGTTGAACTTTTTCATGTTTCGGACTCTAAATTTTTCAAAGGATGTGGTTCTTTCATCTAAGAAAGTTTTATGGGGCTGTTTTTTCCAAATCACAAATCGAACTGTCCTGCCCAAACATTCCTCCAATTTCGTCCTAGCCTTTTGGGGTTTTAGCCCCCCTCTCCATCTAATAGTGTCCATCAAAGTCATAATTTTTGCAAGTGAATATTGATTACATTCTCATGTCGCTATAAATTGGGACAAATTCTGGGAAAGCCCGTGTTTTGTGGATTTACAGGTTGGCCCCCTTTATATCCCTCCGGGGATCTCCTTGGGAAAAATTTTTTGCCCGCATAGAAGAGAACGAAGTCTGGTGGGGACTTTACTTCACGCAATAAAATCAACCCCCATTGGATCGCAAGTTAACAGCATCTCCCCACTCATCATGGCGATCGCAACTTTAAAAATTAAAGTTTGAAGGGTGGCTTTTGTCATAGCATCATGTGCCCCTACCCACGGTTGCGGGGGTTCCTTTTTTTTTACATTGTATTATTAATCTTTTCCAATGAGACAATCTTCTTTTATATTTAAAAATCGAGTTCTTTTAACGTAATTTTGAAAATGATGTCCCAACAAGTCCAAAGGGTCTTTTTCCCTTTTTCCTTTGTAAAAGTAAAACTGCTGGTCGAATGTATTCGCGACGACATTTCCGGCGGGCGGCAATTTGACCTTTCCCTCAAATACGACTGCAAAAACCCTCTTATTTTCAATGCTGGCTCGTAGAGCCCTCAAGGCCCTTATCATACCTCTGCAGTCTGATGTGATCTGCTTACCGCATGTGGATACGAAAAAACTCGGGCCCTCATGACAGCACCTAAAACGAGAAAATTATTATTTTTAATTTATTATTTATAAAATTTCTATTAATTATAATTGATGCTAATTATCACTCACTATTTTATAATATACTAGTATAATTACACTTTATGCTAATTTTTTTAAATAAAATGAAAAATGGCAGGGTTCCACTGTAAAAAGTTTTCCATTATGCCCCTTTTGGTATTTTAAAAAATTTATCGAATTGTTATAGCGGGCCCTCTTCAATTCTGAAAGCCACCAGGGGGAATTTGCAGAACTTTTTACAGTGGACTGCTTATGTTTTCTGGGGCTCCCCCGAAAAAATCAGCTTTTTACAATTTTTTTTTAGGGTTTTCGTTAAAATTTTTTTCTAATCTCCTTCTATAAACGTTTGCAGGGAGATTAAAAGGCCTCGGTTAAAAAAAACGCACGCAAAAAGCCGGCTTTTTGGGCTTCCTCACCAAAAATTTGCCCCAAGAGGCTCGCTCGCACGCGTACGTCTGGTCTCAAGGGGGCGGATACTGGAGACTGAAGCGCGTTTGTTCGGGAAAAAAAAAAAAATTTGCCGTGGAATTATCATACGGGCTGGGAAAATGGGGGGGGCATGTTTCCCCTAATTTCCGAACCCTATTAGCTCAAAAAAACGTTACGGGGCAAAAAATCCAGATTTCAAAAAGGCTTCCCCGTGGTATAAGCAGTTTGATTCCATTGATAAATTTATCGAAAAAGTTTGTTTTTTTGGGGATTTAACCCGAGAAAAAAAAAACCAGAAATGGGAAAATTGCATCATGCGTAAAAAATTTGCGAAAAGAAATGTACATTTTTCAAAGTGGAATACGTTTTTGCAGAAACGCTCTCCGTCAAGACAAACAAATTTAGACGGTGAAAGTAGAGTAGGTGCTCAAAACTGCTGGTCTTAAAAGACACAGGGTGGGAAAATATAAAAACTTTAAAAAAGCAAAAAAAAACAAAGTTTGAGCTCCACAAAACCCGCTTAAATTCGTTTTTTAAAACCCCTCTCAGTCCCTATTTAACCCCCAAAAGCCCAAAAACTGTTTTTGTCACGGGAAATTGTTAACGTCACACCGTAAAAAAACACATTTTTACATATTTATAAAGTAAAATGTATTCATCACACACGGGGGTATGTAGTAGCATACCCGATGGATGGATTTTGGGTTTCAGGAGGGCCCACAAAAATAACTCGTCACAGGCAGCCTTTGTCCTGCTTTTACTTTAATAGTGAAATTTTTTTTTAAGGCGTCACGCGTCAGTCTTCCGAAACCCCTCCGTTGGGAAAAACATGTCCCCCGAGAACAAAAGTCCCTTGCATGTACTAAAAGACCAAAGTTGAACCCGACTGTAACTGGGAAGGTAAATGATTGTGAAAAAAATACAAAAAAAAAGGTAACGTCAGCTTTCTCCGTAAGAAAACAGAATCGGAAACAAAGTTTAAGTGGAAAACGCATACCGGAATGGCCTTACATTAAAAAGGCTCCAGACATAACTTTGATAAAAGTTTATTCCGCCCCGCCCCCCCACTCCATACAAAAGGCCATTTTAGCTCCGGGGAGCAAAGCTTGACCTCCCTGATGAGCTTGAGCTTCAAGCTGTAGATGGAGTCGACCATGGTGGCCACCCTGATGGCACCCACAAGGACGGTGTTCACGCTGTCCTAGAAGTCGAGCTTGGCCACCTTAATGGCATCCATAAGGCAGCGAATGGCGTCCACACTTTCCGTGCTGCACTCTTACGTCGCTCGAAGGGATGCTTGCCACCTTGGACACGAAGAATGCCCGTTCCTCCCTTGGTGGGCGGGTTTTTTTTTTTTCGCACACTTCTCGGCCATCACAGAGGCATAGACAGTATATTGATGCATAAAATGAAGTCTGTGTGTTCAGCCATCTCGGAGGAGTTCAACCGGACAGACGACGCACACACACACACATAGCTCTTCAATCGGCTCTCCCCTATGCGGTTTCTGATCATACCTAGGTTTTATCCTTTTGTCATGATTAATCATCATGCTGACCTAAAATTGATCCAGGGGTCTGTATTTCTTTCGTATCATTTTTTTTGGGGACTTACAAGCGGGGTTTTTTCACCAGTGGTCTCTCTAGTTCAGTTGTTCTAATCTTTTTTAGTGCTCGTACCCTTTTGAGATCTCATAACTTGTCTCGTACCCCCGATCAGAAAAAAGTTTAATTAGAGTAACGAACCTTTTATTTCACTAACTACAATACTACATAGTACACAATGTTACATTTCAGTGACTCTTTTGTTGTTGTTTTTCATAAATTATGATGATTGAAAACGAGTTCCCGAAGTGCCACACGCATGTCGTCACTTGCATCCAGACGGTTCCTAACCTTTGTTTTGAGTTGTAGTAGTTTTGAAAAACGCATAAGAACGTGATTGCAAATGGCACAATGACCTCCAGAGGTCCTTCTGCTAACTGTGGGAATGTTTTGAGTTCCGCACACCAAAACATATCTAGCTAGTGGCAAACACTAGAATAATACCAGAAGTATTAAATAAATAATAAATAAGAACAAAAATTGTATTATGTGGAGGCCCCGGCCAGGCCCCAGTTAGGCAGTTTTCTCCATTTTGTAGCCTTCCGCTCTCAAAAGGGTCTTTACCTCCTCAGGCTGAGCGTGCCCAGTTTTTAGACCACTTTTGCACACATCAGAGTTCGATCCCTGTCTTTACTGATGGTTCCAAATCAGACGAAGGAGTTGGATACGGTGTCGTATTCCCATCGTTTAACAAAAAACGTATCCCCAGTTAGGCAGTTTTCTCCATTTTGTAGCCTTCCGCTCTCAAAAGGGTCTTTACCTCCTCAGGCTGAGCGTGCCCAGTTTTTAGACCACTTTTGCACACATCAGAGTTCGATCCCTGTCTTTACTGATGGTTCCAAATCAGACGAAGGAGTTGGATACGGTGTCGTATTCCCATCGTTTAACAAAGGCGTCAGCCTTCCAAGTGTTTCATCTGTTTTTACGGCTGAAATAAGTGCTATTTTATATGCTCTCATGATTATTTTTACCCTTCCGGATGTTTCTTTTACAATTTTTAGTGATTCTTGTAGTGCTCTTCTATCACTATGTAATTTTAACTCTCCCCATCCGCTGGTCAATGCCATCCTGGAATGGCTTTATCTGCTCAAGAGGCGAGGCCGGACGGTCAGCTTTTGTTGGGTACCGGCACATATAGGTGTTGCCGGTAATGAGGAAGCTGATGCCTTGGCAAAAGCTGCAGCTAAAAGACCAGCTCTATCACATTTTGCAGTGCCGGCTACGGACCTACGCTCGGCAATCCATAATCAGTTCACAACAGTTGGCAGGGAAAGTTGGATTACTATAGGGCAAATAAACTGCGCACTATTCGCCAAGTATCGAGGACTGGAGCTACTGCGGTCTCTCCCGGAGATGGGAGACTGCCTTGGCACGATTGCGTATTGGTCACACTCTATATACTCATGGGTTCCTCATGGAGGGGGGCCACCCTCCTTACTGTGATGATTGTTTGGTCCCCTTAACTGTGCGGCACTTGCTGGTCGAGTGTCCCAGTCTTGGGGACCTACGTGTGCAATTTTTGTCCCGGTGTCGCGGGTCGGACGGTGCTTACCGTCTCTCCCTGGCATTGGGAGAGAGGTGTTTCTCTCCGGGACACGAAGTCCATACATTTATTGAGAGGGCTGGCCTTCTCAACAAGTTATGATGTTTTTAATATTAACTTATTATTGTTTTTAATGTACTCTTATTCTTTTATGTATTTCGTTATTTTAAATATTTTTATTCTATCTTAAATTTTGTTTTTTAGTTTTACTTTACATGTATCTTCTGTAGGCAGGCGTCAATAACCCCGCAGTTGCGGCGCCTTAAAACTAAAATCAATCAATCAATATTTTATAATATTATAGAACAAATATTTACGAAGATAACGGTATATCATATATATTGATAAACCATAGGAAGAGAAAAGGGAGTGATGTTCGAAAATGGCAGGAATCGCAAAACTGGCCTCCACTGGAAATAGCCCCAAATGTATAATGGCAAATGTAATGGCAAGTCCAGTATAGAGTAGTCTTTGGTTCTACACTAGACCAGGCCACACAATCACTTTCATTCAAGGTTGCTGCTTGCACACAATCATCACTGTGAACATACACCTGGTATAAAACACCCCAAACACACATATAAATAATTATAATAGAATATATACATCTAAGTATCATTAGACTTTTAACAACTAGTAAATTGGAAAAGCTTACAAATTAATCAATGAGACTGTAATATATTGAAATTGCACAGATTTTATATTAGAACTTATATTAAGCAGAATATGAGAGTAGGAGGAATGGATCAACATGTTGTTGGACCCGTTATTTAACAAAATTGATGATATATAAAAATATTGAACGCAACGCGGGAAGCGCCACGACTGGTCGTGGTAGCAGCAACCACCGGTTAGGACACGTCATCTCGCCGTCACAGGCATCGAACTCACAGCAGTGACCCCAGGACGAGGCAGTGATCTCGTATTGACACAGGAACTGCGAGAGGTGGACATTTTATAGCGCAATTGGGGATACTTCTGAATGATTACTTACAAATCCCAGTCATCATGTTTTCATTGCAGTATTTGCTAAGAGCAATCTTATACTGAACGATTTGTTCTTTCGCTTGTCCATTTGTTTTGGTTT